>VXAU01004501.1:529509-547681 GCA_013399695.1 Formicarius rufipectus
TTAATCAGGTGGTTTTAACATTAACTAGAGAAACTATTACATATTGACCTCGGTCAACTGACAGTGGTTTTAATTAACCTTCATCCCACTGACTGTGTTAGGAGGTCAGGGAGAGGAAATTCAGCTCGTTCTCACTCTGTTCTTGCATGTCACACGTTAAGACAGCAGCAAGCAGGGCTTGTGGTGAAGAGCAAGTCTTATGACAAGCAGATACATTCCCTGCTCAAGAAAGAGTGAAATGGATCTCGTCGCAAAAGTATCCCTCACTATCAGTGGGTATAATTGCAGACATACATGTTTATTCTATTGCCTAGAGCTTAGAATGCCTGGGGGAAAAAAAAAAAAAAAAAAAAGGCTGCTAAAGGATCTCTGCCCCTGTAATTAACTTGTTTAAATTGGCAGCTTTATGACTGCTGAATAGAAATCTGCCTCTTAATCCATTCAATTAGAAACAGCTGTTTACAGGTAGGCAGGCTAGTCTGAGATATGGATGCTGGATTTAACTGTTCACTCTGTCCCAAATTTCCTTGTGCATTACTGGTCAAATCACTTGGACTTCATGTGTCTTAGATGAGTAAAACAAGGATAAGTAAGAGTTTCTAACTTCTAGGATGGGTGGTGACAAAAAATACGTGCAGAGGATATGTGCTAGGATGCATTTCTATCAACGTTTAACCAGTTTGTTGTTTTCAAAAGAAGTCACTTATGAGCATTTCCAGTTTTTCTTCTTCTGCTGACAGCAATAGCAAAAATACAATTGACTGAATCCACTAACATCCCCCTTCATCCTTCCAGGCTCTTTCTCATCAGTTCAGGACCGATGTGTGTGTAAAGATTCAGAGCTTTTTAAGCATGGCAGAAGGAACAGTCATTTCTATTGCTAGTGCAACCCAAAAAGCTTGCATAACAAAAACACAAATTGAGCGTCTTTATGTCTACTCAACTACTCACTAGACTTACTATCTCTATAAGAAAGTTAGAGTAAACCTGAGGGCCACCTGTGTAGTCTTTCACCATTGCAGAAATCCACCTTTCTGCCAGTTGCCATGCCTCTGACACAAGGCTTCCCAAAATCCTCGTATTTTGTCCAAAGCAAAGACTATTTGGCTGGGAGCACACTTGGTTCTGTTGTTCCTCTTTAGTTAATCTTTTTAGTTCCTAGGTTGAAGACCAATAATGTCCGTATGGAAAAGACAACTATTGTTTGTGTTCTTTCCATCTCCAGAGGTCAAAATTATCTACTACATTCAACTGTGTAGACTGTCTTGATTTAGTTTCAGAAAAGAGTATTATGTGAAATTCTCTGATCAGCTACCCACAACTATAGGAAATGCAAATAATCTGTAGCTTTATTTTACCCTTAGAAATCAGTTCATCTTGCTTTCTGTAGATGCTTGTCGAAGACAAAAGTTTGGTTGATAAACCCTAAATATGACAAGTAGTTAACATTCTTTTTCCTCAGCAAACAAACCAAAACAGAGGAAAACGCTTGTCCCTTGGTGTTCAAATAATTAGTTAAAAGTTTTATTTCTCAACAGAAGTTCCTCTTCTGTGCTTGAAATGTTCCCCTAAGTAAACATCATTTCATTTTTACTGCCACCTGGTATCTCCCCACCACAAACAAATAGTTTCATATTAAAAGTTCTGAGTGTGTCTAGAGAAGATAAATGTCATCATAATACAAATGTCAGAGAGTTTGATTTGATAATGAGCTTTCACTGTTTCACATCAAAATATTTAATAAGTAAAAAAAAAAAAACTTTGAATTTTTTTTCTAATCTAAAAAACCCCATTAATTTTATCTGTGCTAGACTGATTGACAAAACTACAATAAAACATACACTTCTTACTGGGCTGCAAGACATTATGAGCAACCAAAGATTTTGGAGAATGCTTGACCTCCTTCCTTTGCCTTGTAGAAGTCTTCAATTGTTGTCAAATCAGTAAAATTCCAGCAGGCTGCACCAAGTCTGTGTGTCTACAGCAATTTTAAGTATTTCTGGGACACTGGAATTACAAAAGTTCTTGCAACTGAAACAGTAGCTTAAAACTTTGCAGCACAGGATACACCTGATTTAATTCTGTTACTACTCTTCTAGTCATACGAATAATCAAAATGAATCAGTGTCATTATGAATATGTTTAACTTCAATATGTATTTAAGCAAATTTAAGTTTACTTAAGTGAATTATAACTACTCACCAAATCAGGACACATGCAAAAATGAATCTGGATGGTTGTAGTTTTCTTGATTAAAAAAAAAAAAAAAAAATGGTGGACAAATCAGCATGAAAGGGGCTGGCTCAGCTCTTAAAGCCTTCAGGGAGCAGAAGAAAAACCAAAAAACAACTCAAAGTATGTTTCTAAAGTACTGCACTTTTCTTCATCCTTGTTTTCAGTATTTTCAAAATTAATCTATTTTTTTTTTTAAAGTGCCTCTTTGATTTTATCAACATTTAAAAAGAGGATTTCTAAAGATAGATCACTGCTGCTATTTAATACCTCAAGACATAGTATGAGTCCACTTATAACACATTTGTTGATTACCTCATCAAAAAGTAACTAAAAAGAAAAGCAATAAACAGCTCTGTAAACACAAGAAATGTAACAAACTCCGTACGAATATCGTACATTTCAAGAAAAAGATCAACCTATATTCTTCAACACTCTTTCACACTAAGAATCAAGTGATTCTTCTAATAAAGCAAAGCCCTTATTTGTCCAAATTCACATTTCTCTGACACAGACAATGCAAAGGACAGATATTAGTAACTGCTTATGAGAAAAACCAGTCTGTTCTATTTAATAGTTTCATGTGCATTTTGTGCCCATGTGTGTTTCTAAATCACCTCTGATCAACTACCTTGTAGAACAGCTCAGTCCATGCATCTTCACTTTGGCTGGCAGGATGCAATGGAATAGTGCGTAGAAAGTTGTGCTAAATGACACATTCTGCAAACAGCCAAGTCCTCTCCCTTCATCCACAACATCAGTCATCCCATCATAGAGGCCACAAACTTGAGCCTGCTAAATCCATGCTGGCTTCTTCAAATTACCTTCTAGCACGTTATGTGCCTAGAAATAGCTTCCTTCAGGACACAGTCTGGAGCCTTTTGGAGGCTGATGGCCAGCTGACTAGCCTATAGCCCAGACTGTCTTTGTTACCTTTATTAAAGATAGGAAGGATCTCAGCTACACATTTTAGGTTTCCAAACTCCCACACTGGTGCACTAAAAAGTTACCTGTTTTTCCCCTCACTAAACTAAAATGCTTTGTTTTTATATTGAATTTAGCCATTACAATACTTATTTCCTTGTATCAACATTCATCTTATAGAAACAAACAAAACTTAGCCAAATCTCTCTAGAAACAAGCAGTTTCTGATATATGTTTATTATTGCTAAGAACTAAGCAGAAATAACAAGCAGTTGAATATGGGTTGGGAGTGTATAGAGAGCCTGATAATTCTCTGAAACACAGGATTTTAAAGTTTGATTTAAAAAAACAGTGCAGCTCACATACTTTATGGACAGGACATTCTGTAGGCATGACATTCATTGGCAGGTGATACACAGTTCATACACATTGCAGGTATGAAATTGCAGAAGGGAACATCATAAGAACATCTTGTTGGGACATCTAGCATATTGTCATCCAGGACTGTGGAAAATCCATCCTCTAAGGGATTTTAATAGATAACAGTCAGTCCAATACCTCTCAGGAATGGTGAGTACATTCATGTAAGGTACAATAGACTGAATTACAGTTCAGAATTAAAAAAAAATCTATTGAGTTCCCCTCCAGTGAAATATTTCTTAATTGTCAGAACTCAGTCATGAGAAAATTAAAGTCATGACATTGGATTTCCAAGGAATTACCTACTTCCATTTCAGTTAGCTCAGCAATCCCCCAATTTAGTGCTGATAAATTATGTGTTTCAGGTAAGTTGTAAAACCTAGATCTTAAATTCATGAAGTTATCAATTTCCCCAGAGAAGTCTTTTTATTTTCCAAAAGGTTGAATCAACTCTTTCTCCGACTAAGTCTTAGTTTCTGTCACTTGCAGTTTATTTGTCACATGCAGCTACAGTTGGACACAGTTCTCCCTTCTTTTCAGTCACAAACTGTTCGTTCCCTTAAACAACTCCTGACTATGAGATTCACAGAGTAATTACTCAATTTATTTTAGAGGGGATGAAGACATTCTTGTATACCGCTGGCAGAGGTCTTAAGGTTGAAAAGAGCTTTGAGAAGTGGAGGTGATGTTATTCTACAAGCCAAGTGGACAAAGCATGACAGTGTTAGGAGACGGAGGAGTAAGTGGCTCCAAACTGTGATATACTTTATGTCCATCATGCACCAAGACATGTACTTAAGGTATAAATCTAGACATCCCAGCACTACAGGAAAAGGTGTTAACTTACAGTTTTCTGGATGTTGCAAACTTCCAGTAGGTCTCAGAACAAGATGTTTTACCTACATACTGAACTTCACCATAGGCCAGTCATTGTGCATCAGCAGTATCAGAGGTGAGGTTTTGCAACAGTGAAATACACTTCTGAATCTCTTAGGGTTTTAATGCTCATTGACTTGGACAGGTAATCGATTGCTGTATCTCCAAAGGCCCATAGATATTGACTCTGGTCTCCAAAAGACTTTTTATAAAGAGTCATTTGGGGGGATACTTTCACTTCAAATTGAATTGTGAACCATTAAATCTCTAGTAAAATACTGGAACAAACACTAGATGCCAATGCTCCTTCTGCACTTTTAAATAGAACACAAATGCTCCTGGCTGAATATGAAGTTCCTAGAAGAATGCCAGCTTGTTCTTTGTCTCTGGCAGATTCTTTTAATTGTTAAAGATTTTATTGTCCCAGCAGAGAAAATACAAATTTCACTCTGCTTCTCCCATAAGACAATAACAGAGGTGCCTCCTTACCAGTAGGCATGAATTGACTGTGCAAATTCTCGAGAGAAGGAAGGAGGAAAAATGATAGCGAAATGAATTTGCTTAATGCTTATCTCTTGGTTTCTTGCCTACACATCTGATAAAAGAACTAGAGATGAAAGAGATGGGAAAATTCTATTTTAAACACCATAGGTTTGTTTCATATTACCTAGTATGCATAGAAGATTAGATTATTTTTTCTTACTCTGTAACAAACTGAGTGATAACAGAATCAGCAGAATTAATAAACATTAATGACTCAGCTTTCTTGGCAGTAACTGATATATTGCAATTCCTTCCCTTTTCGCAGAGTCACAGAATTAATTAAGTTGGAAAAGACCTCTTGGATCTTCAAGTCCAACTTCTGGCTAAACACCACCTTGTCAACTTGACCACAGCACTAAATACCATGTCCAGCCTTTCCTTAAACACCTCCAGGTACAGTAACTCCATCACCTGCCAGGGTAGTCCATTTCAATGTCTAATCAGCTTTTCTGTGGAGAAATTGCTCCTAGTGTCCAACCCAAACCTCCTATGGAGCAGCTTGAGGCTATGTGCTCTTTTTCTGTCACTAGCTGACAGAGAAGAGACCAACCTCCACCTGCAACCTACTTTCAGGTAGTTGTAGGAAGTGATAAGGTTACTCTGAGTTTTCTCTTCTCCAGGCGAAACAACCCTAACTCCCTCACCTGCTCCTCATAGGACTTAATTTTGTTATGTCATTTCTATGAACTGGCAGTGCCTGATATGTCTAACAAACTAGTAATAAATGTATCTAGTTCAAGGCACAAATAAAAGACTTTTCTTTTAAAAAAAAAAAGTGTTTACAAAGAAAAACGTACTAATGCTGTAGAAAACTTTTTTCACTCATTAATGGTTCTTAAGGTGTTCTACAGGAACACAGGTAAGCATGATAACATATACAACATGAACACTATGTAAATGTTTTAGCTAAGTATTCCAGCTATATTATTCTCATATGCAATGCATTTACTGTGATATATTTGCCACGTCCAAAATCACACCATCCTACAGATATTTTTACTTCAGTAAAAACCAATGTGCCTCAAAATCCTGTGCAGCTCCAGTTAACTGCTACAAGTCAGCATCTCACAATGTTCTTAGCCCTCCACCACCTGACACTGCTCTTCAGCTTCCACATCAAACCAATATTTGTGAAATGCAGGATATCAGCACCTCAGGCAGGCAGGGGAGAGAAAGGCAGGTGTGCATCAGTGCTGCAGTGTCAGGCAACAGCAGCCCTAATTTACCAGGCAATTCTTGACTCTTCCTAGCCCTCCTGACTTATTTGACCCCAATATCAGGTATAAGTATCTTGCACTAGATCCAGTCACAAGATCCAATATTTTCCTCTGCCCCATGAAAGCTTCACATTATGCAGAGATATTCCTTGCGTTGAAATTAGCAAGGTGGTACTAATATCACAGGTGGGTGCTAGTTCAGTGGAAGGGTCAGGGAAAGGTGAATAGGAGATAATGGGTTTCAGAAAGGACACCAAGACATTCAAGCATTGTAAAGCAAAAAAAAAAAAAAAATTATCATCAGGAATAAAACTCTTTTGTCATACTGAAGTTACACTGGCTTCAAACAAAGGGGCTGTTAAGTAGGGGAATCCTGGTTTAGCAGAAGAGACTGGCTGTCTGTGTATTGGGAGACTGAGAAAAAGGTAGACAGATCAAAAGGCAGATAGAGAGGCAGGCAGGCAGACACAGGCAGTCTGATCTGCCTGCCTATCAGTACAAATACTTATAGCTCCATTAGAATGTATTTCCACATAAGTTAATCCACATATACTTCCAAAGAAATCAATGTACAAGTATTACTCTCATAGGATCAGCATGCATCCCTAAAAGTACAGGACCAGGAGCCATCTCTGCCTACAGTTCTTATCCAACACTGGACTTCAGTCTCTGGATCCCTTCCTCAACAGTAAGGTCCATTGGTGCAGACTGTGAAGGGTGCACACAATGCTTCCTATTGCACATCTGAGAAAAGGGAACCCATCCTCCCAAAACAGACCTTCATTCTCTATGAAGAAAAGCTTAGCATCCTCACACACATCTCCCTCTCCTCCAAGACTGCTCTCACTTCCTTGGCCTTGGGGGGTTATGTGGTTTCTACAGGGGTTTGGAAATATACCATACATAAGACCAGTGGTCTTCATCAGCTGCATAAACTCCAGGAGAGAAAAGGCCTTTAGTTAGCAATGCTGCAGAGCCTATAGCTCCTTTTAATCTATAAATAAGATTTGTAATGCTGCACTGAGGACAGACAATGAAAATGCCCTAATTTCAGATATTAAACTACCACCAGAAATACATCCAAGGACATCTCTGTGCACTGAATAATACAAGTATTCCTCTCAAAAAGCAGCATGGCAAGAGTTTAAACCTATCATCCCTTTTATTACCATATTATTTGTCTCACTGCTGGTTTTACCTGATAGTATTTGTTTTTCTTTTGTACACACCTACCTAACCCTACTTCACAGGTGGTCTGGTGCATTTATGCTGGGTTTGGTTAGCCCTTCTGCACATTAATTTACCTGTATTGTCAAAGATGGTTTGTGATCTCGCTGCCTGAAATAATTTCTTGTTCTTCCTGTCTCTGCCTCTTGTTTTGTACCCTTCTCATCCCTACTTGTACTTTTTATCTGTTCCTTCCAAGTCCAGAGCACCTTCTATTTTCTCCAGCTAACCCCTTAATTTTCTTCACATTTCTGACATTAAGGATTTACCAAAAATTTTCCCACACAGATCTCTGCCACTTCAGGTTTGCAAACTCTTCCTTAGAGTTGGAGAACTGAAGCAATTCAAAGCAAGGTTGCAGGAAGGAAAGCTCATGTTTCAGTTTCCCCTCACTGTACAGACAAGAAACAAAATGATTTGCTGCCACATAGTGATAGGAAAATCTAGTCTGGATGCAAGAAACAGCAACAGAGAAATGTCGAAACGTACCCTTACCCAGGCAACATCAAAGTGTTTACTGCCCCATATTTCTTCTTCCTTCCACACCCTCAGAGCTGCTCACTTATACGCATCTGTCTATTCATTAACATATAATTAAGCTGTACATCTGCTGCAGCTTTACATCAGCACTGCATTCCCCCACATTAAAACCGCCTGGAGCTTTNTCCGGTACACTAAGAGCTAAAAAAGCTTTTTCATGTTGATTGACAAACAGAAAGAAAATAAACTCTGGGTTTTGAAAAGGATAAAAGAGCAGAATATGCTTCTCATCCAAAAACCAAACTCTCTTCAGGGATGTGCCCTAGAGAGGCAGGGAGGTTTCTTTTAATTAAAGGAACAATGAAAAGAGTATCACAACTGTAGACACAACAGTCAAAGCAGAAACTGGGTAAAAGTAGAGGTTTTCTCTTTTTCTGCCAGGAGAAGTAGTTGTACTTTATCACTTCACTTATTCTGCTGCTTATTTCCAGCCCATTTCTACATTTATGAAAGTTAAGTCAGTGCCACAGATTAATGGCCAAACCCAACTTTATTTCCTAACTAGATTTCACACTACCCCTTAAGGTGCATTACTTAGATATCACATGCACAGTGATACTCCAGAAAGACACTTTAGCTGGTAACACCCTCTGCTTCCTTCATTTTGCTGGGTTCTGAGAGAGCTGAGAAATGCAGATGAAGCAAGCAGTCCTGCTGCCTTGATGGCACAGCTAGGCTCACCCATTCCCTTTTTTTCTGAATGTGGACAGATTTCTCCTCTGAGCTAAAAATTAGAGATCTAGCTGAATGATCCTGGGTATTTTCCAGTCATCCCTAAGTAGACTGTTGCTTAGATGCTGGACTTCTTGCTTTCTACCAACATTTTCAACAAGTGCAGCATGCAATTTCAGAAAGATCCTAAAATGCTAAACTCCAAACCAGGAGAAAAATGTATTAACCAAAGGTGTTTATGATAAAGCAGCATGCAGCACTGAGACATTCCTTTTATCAGAACTAACTGTATTTTCTTATCCATACAAAAAATATCCCACTGTGGCATTTCAGCACAGAAATATCCACCATAAAGACAGACTTCCTTTAGCAAGACAGTGCTGCCTGCCTCACTGCCAACAAGAACAGACTTCCACAAGGTCCGCAGTTCTCAGACAATATTGCATATACTGATAAAACTGTTTAGATTGTGGTTGTCATCACTCAGGGTTTTTAACTTGTTGATGCTCCGGAAAGACGATGTTTAATTGCTGAACATGGAGAGCTCTGTTGGCAAAACACTTAGAGACATGATCACATCTAGCATTTTCTGAGATTTACTTCAAATTCCCTCTAGTAACACAGACAGTAGTGCATTTTGTACACATACCTCAAAATTCTTTTAAAGACTTCAATGTCAATAGCACATATAAACTACAAATGAAATCTCCATGGACATATTTTAAGAATGGAGATCTTATTCCCCTCCTCCTTTACACAATAGACCAGAAATCTCATGTAAATGACTTCTTGAGAGTTTTATCTTATTTTGAGCATTAAGCTATCTTTTATTAAGACATTGAGACTTTATTTAGAAGCTGCCAGTGACAGAGAATCCATCATAACTAGAGGAAAGTTGTTCCACTGATTAATTGCTGTCTTTGAATTTTCCTTAGTCTAGCTTCCAACTCGTGAATCTCATGGATTCATCTTTCTGACAGAACACCACCTACAAGAAGCCACCTCTTCCCACGATCACCTCTTAATTTTCTCTTTTATGCACTAAACAGATAAAATTTGCTCAGCTTCTCCCTATAAAAAATATTTTTTTCTATTATTCTTTTCTCAATACTCTTCAATCCTTTGTTTTTGTGTGGGGTTTATTTTTTGTTGTTGTTGTTTTGTTTTGGGGGTTTTTTTTAGTTTGTTTGGTTTATTTGTGTGTGTATTTTTTTTTTCTTTTTGAAGGATGAGCATTAGAGCTCCAAACAAAAAGGATATCATTAGCTCCAGAGGTTCACGACTCAAAACAGCAGTTATAACTCTCATGCAAATAAAACAGTGAGAAAGAAACATGCTAATCCTTCTTCATGCCATGCCAATTGGAAAAGCAGTACTCCCTTGTTCACATGTGATATTTCCTGGTCAGTTCTTCAGAAGTTGTATTAAACCTTAGGTACATCAGACTGCCCACTCATGTTCAGTTGTTTCACTGCCCTGGAGCGTTATTGGTTTCAAGGGTGAAGCTGCAGTTTCCTAAGGTACGTTTTCTGCATGCCTGGAAATACAGCTGTGTAAGATGAGGATATTATTGTGTTGAAGCACGTGCTTGTTTACTTCTCCAAATAATCTAGAGCATCCTCTATTTCCCATATGCAATATATCATTGTTATTCATTTACTAATTCTGTGTCATCAGAAATACAAATATGGTGTTTACAGGTGCAGTCATGATAGATTAGATGGAGTCAAGAACAAAGAGTGGCAGATCCACTCAGAAACCAATTACTAGTGCTGCGACTTGAACTTGAAATTTACTCTCAGTCCCTACCCTACTTCTGGGAGCTCTCTTGATTTTGTTTAGTGGCATTTTCTCATCAGAACACTGTGTCAGTATGTTACCTGTCTCAAAAATGCCTGGGATTTGTTATATCACGTTGAACACATCTGAGATCTCAAAAACAGCACACTGCTTGACAGAATCTACCTTCTGTAAAAGCATCCTGATGGCATTAATTATACTTCCATTCCCTACTGCTTTCCCATTTGGGTCCCATCATTGCCTTTCCTTGATTTTGCCATGAGTAGATGCTTCATGGTTTCCTCGGCAAATTTGCCGAATCCTTTAAGTGATTGAAATTAGAATACAGATAATTATATACTGGAACATTCTGATTTTTTCCAAGATTTGTTTAAAGCAAATTATTATGTCTAAGAGAGTTCTTAACCCATTCTTCTCCTTTAAAAGAATATTTAAAGAAAAGTACTCAGCTTCTGGTTTTCAACACCCTTTACAATTAACATAAAATATAGAAGATTTCATCATTACTCTAGTTTCCAATATATTACTACTTCATTCTTCTTCTTTTGTGGTAGTATATATTTGTGAGTATAGGTGGAACACTATTTGTACAGCCTAAGATGATGTTTTTCAGACTGGATCCATACAGAGATATTATACCTCTTTTAGCAGAAATAAGGTGATTCTACTCCAAATTTCTCTAGAGGTTTAGAGCAAGGAACCAGAACTCCACACAGAGCAGGAAAAAAAGGGTTCACCATCATCCTTGTGGATGTTGAAACATTGTGCTTTCTTGTGTTCATATTTACAGTTTTCCCATTGGTATAATTGTTTTTTTCTTGGACAAATAGAGGCAGTGGAAGAACATTTGAATGCCATTAGAATTTTACTTAACATGGCAGAATATGGTTTTATCAGTCAATCATACCTCATGGGAATGCAGAAGCTGTTTATGCAATGTATAATTTGGACCAAAAATATTTTTATTGTAACGAGCATGTTTTGATGAAAAACTATCCTCATCTGAAAAAAAAATGTTTTTATTATTGGAGAAAATAAAACCCCAATTTATGTTACTGTCTCCTTGAACAGGGAATAAAAAAAATTAAAAAGTGGAAAATAAATCTATAGAGGGCTTACTCAGGAATAAAAATAATTGTGGAAAATAGTAAGAGAATAGAACTAAACTTTTCTTTGAAAACGTTTCATGAACCATATTTCTGTTTTTTATAGACTCTAGTTGTGTCATCCAGAGCAGGAGCAGGAACAATCACCATGTTATATAATAGGACACAGTTTGAATGGTAAAGCACTGGAATGAAACACTCAATATTAGCTACATGAGTGAAATGGGTTGGAACAAACAATTCATCAAACAATTTCAAATAATAAACTAATTAATGCAAATTGGGATGTGTTCATGGAGAAATAACAAATGCAAAAGGGGCAAATTCCACTGTCAGATGAATTGTTCTCAGGGAATAATTCATCTAGCTGCAGAAGACAGAAGAGAGTTGAATGTTAATGGGTAGGAATAACAAGAACACAGCATAGAAATAGAGCTAATTCTTGGATGGCAGTAAGTTTACTGACTGCTTGGGAAAAATGCAACTAGGCACTGCTGAGCCTCTTGAAAAATTGCATGTATCTTAGGTTTAAGCCCATGTTTTCAATTTTCTAAGATTAATATTTCAGACTGCAGGCTCTCCAATAAAGTATCTTCAAATGAATCTGCAATATGTAATAGAATATCTCTGCTCTCAGCTTTAAAGGAAATGTTATTAATAATACATGATTATGGATCTGTTTGTTTCATTCTGTGAAATTATGTAGAACCTCAATAAAACATTGTATTAGAATAATTAGATATAAATAAATCCTGCAATGTCATGATACCTTCATTTCAAATACAATCTGTGTTCTTCAGACTTATCTGACAGTGTTTTCACACCTGCTTGTTGGACACTGTAGTCACAAAGAACCAACTCCTGTTTCAGTAATGCAGAGCTGGCAGTGTCAGTCCAACTAAACTGGGCATTAAGCATCTCCTCACATTTTGCAGTCTCACTGTTGTAGAGCAGTAATACATGGCCAAATATATGCACACAGAGACCCAAATGCACAGTGCATTTCTTTTGGATTCATTTTGGAGCGGGGCTAGAGAGAAGGACCTATGATGTCAGATGTCATTGATTTCCAAGATAAATGAAGAACTGAGCAGCAAACTCTTTCTCAGTCAAAAGATAACAATACTTAAATACAGTCCAAGCAGTAACTAAATGACTAGCTTTTCTGAAGTATCAGAACTGCTTTTAGATAACATTAATTTCAAGTAGATGAATGTAGATACTTTGTCCTTTTCAAGGCACTTCTTTTTCTTTCAGTTTCAACTTTTTGCTAGTTATATCCCCAAAGGACATTACAGGATGCTCAACTGTTTACTACAAGCTTAAAATGATGCACCAAAAATATCTGATTGTTTGCATTCTTGATCAAACCTGTTCTAACAAGATAATAGTTACATGCACACTCTTCAGCTGTCAAATATATGTTATATGGTGAAACCTTTACTAAATGTGAGTGCTAACGACAAAACCAGTTACCACTACGTTTCTTAAAAAAAAGAACAGAAAAAGCTGTTCAACACCTGCATACACTGTTTTGTACCAAAGTGCTCTAATTAGCACATTTTGAGATATGATTAGAGCACTAGAGGAAGCTTTCCAAATGCCATTAATTATGGATGCAGTCTTAAATTATTCACTTTGAATATTTTTTTCTTGCTATGCCCTTTTATCTTCCACTAACTTTTTGTTGCATGCTAGAACAGTCCAAATTAAACCTTAAATGGAAGTTTGTTACATTAAAGAAAAGGTAAACTAAAAAATAATCAACTTCTTTTCTAAGTTGCTTGGTCTAAAAAGGGAGGATGTGGGTTACAGTCAATTTTTTTCCCCCATTAAATGTTTGTCATTCTCTTAGCAGTATTGGAAGAGTGATATTCATACAATCATTAAGCATAAAAATTTGCATCACACATTAAAGCAATATTATGGACTACAACAAAATATTTGTGTAATCATTCCTTCTTATTCCTTTTAAAGAGTATTATATTAGGAGAGTTATTCAAGACTGGTGTATCACAAGTAGCATCGTATTTAGAGTCTAATAGCTTGTGATCAACAGCTATATGTGGTTTTGTTTTCCATAAATGGTGCCAACACCACTTGTATTAGGAAGACATTTAAGAACTTCTTCCAGTTTCACATGCAACCAGACTTGTCAGGAATAAATCTGTGCAAAGAAAAGAGAAGAGCACTAGAAAGGAGAGAAAAAGAGGCAGGGAAGGGTGAGTCATAACACAAGAAAAATTAAAGGGATGTGGTGAGCAACACTGAACAGGACATTTTTGCAGAGAGAAGGATAATTCGTATACATGTGTTTAAAAATGAAGCTCACATCTACATATAATACATAGAGACATAGTACAAGGTTTCCATATATGATCTCTGAACTAAGCAGAATAGTCAAACAACCCTAGTGCATGCAATGACTTAACACTGCTCTGAATTTTACCTTGTTTTCTAAGTTAAAGTTCCTCCTGTAAAGATTCCTCTGGGATCCATTAGAAGCTACTAGCACATAGTTATTTTGTTAGACTGCTGATAAAAATCTAGTTAAAAGGAATGACAACTCTCTTAAAAGAAAAACAGAGAGAAGGTGTACTTCAAACTAGAGTGCTATCACTTCACACAATAGGCACATCCTTCTTAAAGCTAAACAGAGCTGAAGCTGGTCTCTGGATAGAAAACCCCAAGAAAAACATACCCAGGAGCAATCATTCAGAAGCCTTTTTTTCCTGTTGATTCAGTGGTGTTCGGCTGGTGTCACCTGCAAGCTGTCATCTCACTGATAAGGAAGAATGACCCTTGCATTTGGCATCATTGAAGTTCTTTAGAGAGGCTGTTTCTGACATCCTGAGTCAATAACTTTTGTGGCTACTATACTGTCGTACAGCAATGGCTCTGTACAGCAATCAAGATGTTTTCTGCCACGTGGAACCAGCTCAAAGTCACAACTGAGTTGGCAAATATCTATGAAAAAGATAACATTTCTAATCAGTCTACCAGCACAAGGAAAATCTCACAGAAAAGCAGGTTCCATCTATACTACATAAACACTCATATCTAGTTGCCCCAGTATAAAGCACAAGGTGCCAATAGATGAGGCAGACTGGAAAAAGACCCTCATATACAGATAGTCCTGAAGGTCTAGAGTGGGCCATCTGAGAAAGTTGTCATTCACATCCACTTAATTTCACATGGATGGAGGACTTTTTCCACTTGTGTGTGCATTCAGCATCTTCCAAAATTAAATATATTTGAGAAATTAGACAGAAGCATTCACTCTGCCTTTGCCTATTTTCAGCTGCACTGGGGGATGTTCTGCACACTTTTATTTGCAATTAGGGAAGAATGTGTGCAGGCAGGAAAGAAATAAAGATGAATACCAGTCAGTGCTGTGAAGCAGTTCTACTGATATAAAAGTGATGTATCTGGCAAATCAGTTAATCACTAAAGAGACTTGCTGTAACCAGATATCCTCCATTCAAGGTATTTATATAGTAGTCATATAATAGTTTTCTGAGTGGCCTTGGACAACGTGTACATCCCATGACTATCTTGCTCTTCTCCCCCATCTGAACTTCCAGGAAGGCAATGTGACCAAAATGAAAGATAAATAATGAAAAGCACAAAAAAAAAAAAAAAAGGTCTTAAGGGGCACAACTGAAACTTTTGCTTAATTTTAATACACCACACAATCCAGAAAGACAGAAAAGAATTTATACAAAGGCATAAATCAAGCCCAACACCTTCAGAGACTGGTAATTCACTTAATGGCTGACCAGAACTATAAAGGCCTAGATATTTTATGAGAAAAACATCTATTTCACATAGGGTTTTGATGGCAGTGGTAAGTCTGAAGCTTTAATGAGATGTGACAATAGCCATCAGTTTAATTTCAGTATTGACTGAGTTATGGATTTCTGCCAGTATTCCCAGAGGAAGGACAAGGAGGTGTGCCATTATAGCTACTTATATCAAAGTACAGACAGTGAAAAACCAGGGCCCTGATGTAAAGTACAATTCCTCTCCAGTTCTCCCCCCTGTAAATCTACTTTTCTTGGCAACATAGTTTACACTGTCTCATAGACACCTTGCTGCTCTAATTCAGTGACAATGCCAATTACACTTCATCAGAATGTAAAACTTGAGACACATTATGAAAACTCAGATAATATCACAGTACATATTAACAGAGCTGCTGAACTTGTAAGTTAACAGAACCTCTGTACTATGCTTTGTTTTGTGTGTAAGATTCTCTTTATTTCACTGATGGAAAATTGAAATGAATAAAGTGAAATGCTTGGCCTTAGAAAAATTCTAGCACATTTTTTTGGGCATATCCAGGTCCTAAAGCAGAGTTAAGAGTGGTGAAAGTACTTTTACAAGATGACACAAAATACCATTGGCAGAGCAAGCTAAAGCCCCACATTCTTACTACCTTTCTCCTGTCTGCCTGGCGATCTCGTTCAGAAGGCAAGATTTTCACAGCCTACGCACTGGTTTTTGTTTGTTTGTTTTTGTTGTTGTTGTTTTTTTTGGGGGGTGTTGTTTGTTTGTTAGTTTTGTTCAGTTTGTGTGCAAAGCATATGCCCCTGGGAACAATGTGTTAATAACCCCATTTCCATTTCCCATGCTTTCAAAGTAATACAAATCATGCCAGAGTTATGTAAACACACAAGTTAGATTTGGTAACAGAGAGATAAGGACAACTGTTTTTTCTGCCTTGCTTTAGACAATTCACAGCTATCACAATTATACTGCATGTACTATTTATTAAACCAGCAGACACTGTCAAATGCTCGTCAAGCATTTGCATGTAATCTTCAGCAGGAAAACTCTTTCATCCTTTCCATGTTAAGTTTATGGTGTCCAGCAGCAAAAGCCAATTTGTTACATTGCAAAGGCACCTTGAGTGACAGAATTCCATAGGAGCTTCCTGAGAACCAAGGGATGTGGACGTTAAACGTGTCATTCAAAGAAATCTATGTCATCAGTGAGAGTGCCATGAGCTTCCCTGTTGTCACTAATTTTCAATTTCACTGCAGTTTCTTCATTACATCAGTTGAAGAAACTTGAGGAATAGTTTCTTCCTGTTCCATTCAGAATCAGGAAAGTACCTATACTCTGGTGATAGCCTCCTGTAAAACTTCGTCTACATTTCTTTAAAAATAGTCAAATGTCTCCTTACATGACATGTTCATATATTTCCTCATATATTCAAACGCAAATTGTAACAAATGTGCGTATTAGGATCTTGGCATCCTTGAAAATATCTTGTTAAGATGAAGTCTCCAAAAATTGCTTGCCAATGTCAGAAGTGATTGATAGCCCCAGATTAGTTTAAATTGGGGTAAGTACATTGATTTCAACAAGGTATCTTCATGTATACCTGCTAAAGTTCTAAGTTATAGAAAGCATTAATCTGTGTGCATCACAGAAAAATCATCATTAACAAAATAAGATTTAAATGCTACCTTCAGCTATGAGAACTGCTCTCAAATTCGTGTTGAATAAATAGATACATGTAGTTATTTATGGAGGTGTGATCCTTGATCTGAGGTATGGCATAATACAAAAATGTTCTTACCAGGAAAGGAAAAAAAGAAAAAAAAAAACCAAAACAAAACTGGACAATACAAACTTTGGCAATAAGTCAAAAGACATCAATATACCCCTACAACTCAAGAGTCTTTGCGCATGCATACAAGTCTGTGACTCTGACATCCTCTTACCACAAACTTTTCTAGCCCTGTTCTAGAGCAGTTCAGCATTGATGATGACAAGAATTATCTACAAGGCATACATGAAATCAAATAACAAATTTAGAAGAAATCTCCTGGAATAACCTTCCAAGAAAAGAAAATTAGCACAATTTTTGTGTTAGTGAATTATAGGTCTGAAAAGCCATGAAACTACTACTTTTTTCCATATGAGGCAAAGCTCTCAAATGCTAGCAGCACATTTAGAAATGTGTCTATTGCACATAGGAAGAGACACATTGCTGTTCTCAGCCCCTTTGCATTACACCAGTAACAGTGTTGGGCTTCACAGAGCACCTTTCTTTAGTATTGCATATTTCTGCAAATATTTTATTTCCCATTAGTCTGTGATGTATTATTCAGCAAGACAGGTCTGATAATATAAAAATGGTATGCTTTATATTTAAAAAAAGACATACTCTAGGTTAAGAGAATTGTAGTTTCTCCACTAGTGCCTGCTGACAGCTGAAAGGTGCTAGAAAACTGACAGTAAGATAGCCTGGAAATACTGCCCATATTGCATAGTGATTGACTGCACAGCTGCCTTCAGAAAGTTTCTCCAAGAAAAGAACACTACTTCCCTCTCTGTTTTTTTTTTCCTCTTTTATTTGTTTTACTGTTCAATTTCCATGAGGGATTATTTTTCATCTTAATCTTCCATCTTTTATATTCACCCTCATAATACGGCTCCTGATGCAGACAGGTGGTTTCTCATTTAATGCTAAAGGAAAGCATCAAAACATCTGTGTAGGTAATGCAAAACCTGGTAGAGCATCCTCCCTAACCTTCTCTGGTTACTGCAGATGCTCTAGGGGCTGCATTTTGTGATCAGGGAAAAAAAAAATCTGCATAAAAA
>VXAU01004501.1:547719-700908 GCA_013399695.1 Formicarius rufipectus
AATAATTATATATATATATTTTTTTTAGTAGCCAAGTGTGATTTTAGCTAGTTGTTACATCACTGCTAAGCTGAAATTTCCCATCTGAAAGGAAGTGTCCAACTTTATTCCTAAGCAGGGACCTGTCTTCATTTCAAGCAAACAGTGTTTCTAATCATTGCCTGATAATGAGCCTATTAACCTGCATTTCTGTTTGCATTATGTTTTCTTTCAGCATTTCAGCCCTATCAGCTACTGTATTGCTAAGGAGGATCATTACTGCTGCATTAGTATTTATGAATTCAAATTACTACACAGATACAAGCAAGTGGTATCTGTTTATATTAACTAGTTTCTAATCAGATAAAGGAATGAAAATGCAATGAAATGAAAAAGTGATCACAAATATGATTCAATGAATCATTTGTAACAATAGACAATGACAATAAAGTAATTCTTGTTCAAACAATAGTATGAGCATTAACCAGTCAAACAGTCAATACTAACAATACAAAAAATACAAACCAGAAGGCAGCCAAGTGACCTGCTTAACATCTCCCAGAAAATACAGAGCTACAATGGGAACACACTTCTGGCACCCTATCCAGCACCCCCTGCCTGAACAGCCAGCCCTACACTTTTAGCCACTGACATCAGCGCCGGTCTTATTTCGGGCAGTCCATCTGTGGTGAGGCTAGTTCAGCTATCTAGGGTTTGGGGGTTTTTATCCCGGTTTTTCAGCACTATGAAGGATGTGCTTTTCAAAACTAACTTCAAGACAAGAGGCTAACAAGAAGAAGTGGTTTCACCTCTACGACCAAGAGCTTTTTTTGCTGCAACTGACTTCAGTGTTGAAGAGGCACTATTTTAGCATGCAACCTGACCTAAAAGCCTGAGGCTTTCCATGACAGCACAGAGAGCAATGTTCATTTTCTAAATTTGCCACTGTGTCCTCTTTGTACTAAATGCTGGGATAAAATACTTGGTCATCCTCCTCACTTATTTTGCCCTGAAGATCCTCTCCTTAGACATCATTTTAATTTACCAGTTTTTAAACTCAAATAGAGAATATATCCCAGCAGAAAAGGACCTGGGGGTGCTAGTCAATAGACAGCACCATGAACATGAACCAGCAGTGTGCCCAAGTGTCCAGGAAGGCCTGTGGCATCCTAGCTCATATCAAAAATAGTGTGACCAGCAGTACTAGGGCAGCCACTGTCTCCCTGTACTCAGGAAGTGGTATCTTGAGTCCTCTGTCTACTTCTGGGCCCCTCACCACAAAGTAAGACACTGGGGTGCTGGAATGAGTCCAAAAAGGGCAATAGAGCTGGTGAAGGGTCTGATAAGAAGCAGTTGAGAGAACTGCAGTTGTTTAGTACAGAGAAAAAGGAGGCTCAGGGGTGACCTTATCACTCTAGTATTACCTGAAAGGAGGTTATAGCCAGGTAGGGGTCAGCCTCTTCTCCCAGGCAACAAGTGACAGGATGAGAAGACATGGCCTCAAGCTGCACCAGGGCTGGGTCAGGTTGGACTTCGAGTTTCATTATGGAAAGGGTTGTGAACCATTGGAACAGACTGCCCAAGGAGATGGCAAAATCACCAACCTTTGGAGTGTTCAAGAAACCACCGTATACAGCACTTAAGAGCTATGGTTCAGCTGACATGACAGTGTTTGGTCAAAGGTTGGACAGGAATTTGGAGGTCTTTTCCAACCTGAGTGATTCTATCACTGTTGTGTCAGAACCTGACCTTTGCCCCACTCCCTATCCTGGAGGTTTCTCTGCTTGAGCTAATGACCAGCACAGGGCTGATGCTGCTGGGGAAAGCTCCTCAGGGCAGCACCCCTGGAGAGGCTCAATGGGAGCAGTCCCTTCTCCTGGAATAAGGTTTTCCCTATCCAGGCATAGGTTCAGTGACTCATGCCCTGACACCCATCCACAGGCTGAAGTCTTAGGCCAGGTTCAGCCTGGTCCCAGGGATGTGCTTGATGTGTGGAGCTGGGGCTGCCCCAGGCTGGGGTGGCAAGAGCATCTTGGCTTCCAGTCTCAGGAAGCAGTGCTCTTGCTGGGTTATTCCTCTGAGGCAACATGACTCAAACTGAGTTTCTTCCACTTTGAATCAAAGTTTTTCCACCTCCATAGGAGCATAGTCTATGCACAGATCTGTTCTTATGCAACGTTATGTGTTTGTTTTTTTCTCATCTGTACAATGCACTAATAAATATTGGAAAGTGCTAAGAAGAGCTTTTCTTTGCATAATTATTCAGCCATTTTTCCCACTACATTTTTAGCGTATGTGCTGTTTTCTTTCTCCAAGTCAAAAAAGAAACAGTTTTAAAGCATTTGGTTGGGAAGAAAAGTTTATTACAAAGACCTTTGTGTGCAGATAGCCTAACAGAAACTCAATGTATTGCTATTGATTTTCAAGTGTTATAAATATGGTCTGCCCTCAGACTCTGCATCTTGAGGAATAACTGTTTACTAGTTAGCCATCATACAAAAAAAAAAAAAAGATTAAATATTCACACTTTAGTGGCAGCTGTAAGATTACAGTTGACTACTTTTACCCTTTTTTAAATCCCTCTTTCATAAAAACACCGTTAGGAATCTACTGAATCATTGAAAATTAGTATCAAGCTTGCTGCTTAAATTCACTATATGTCCCAAGCCGAATAATGTTCACAATTGCATTCGCCTTGAGCAGAACACTGAGTATGTTATGAAGTCCATCTAAGCACGCTAACAAAAATGGGAGAGAAAATAGGTTATTTCCCTGATTTCTCCACAGTAAAAATATTAACATATGTCCGTGAGGTAGGAAGATTTTTTTTTTATTTCACACAATACACAAGTCCACTGATTCAGTGAGCTTGGACTTGACCCAAAGCCTTTTAAAGCACTACATTTGTTTCTTTTGATATAACTGTGTTTTGTGCCCAGCCCTATTACGCATCATTCCTGACACTCTCAAAAAACTAATGTTCTTTATAAAAGCCCAGCATCCTAGATAATGGGGAAAATAAGTGGTTGCCTTCAGCACTTAGAAATTCTTGTGCTTCTAAGTAGTGTTGATCAGTGCTAAAGCTTTCTCTCTGCTTTAACACCCTTTCCTACAAGTCCAGATCCTTTTGCAGAATAACCTTGCAACTCCATATGGATGTGTGAATTAAAGTTTTCCACATGTTCAAGCAGAAGACAACTCCATCCTGAGTGTTTACCTGGAGAAAGTGGCACAGAAGATACTGAACCTATTTCTGTATTGCTGCAAGCCTTCCTTTTATGCTTTCAGTCAAGAATATTTGAGTTTTGTCCTGGGTAGCAAATATGAACAAGTATTTTCGAACCACCACTGAATTTAATATCACCTATCCTTCCTCTTCCTAAAGTCTGTTAAACACTGCTCATCATTGCCTCTTTTTAAACTATCTTCACAGGTCTTCTTCCCAAAAAACTTATGTATAAGTTTGGAATGAACTAGTTTGAAAATATATCAATATATGAAGTTGTATGTTTAACAACTCCATACAAAATTCCAGTAGGAAGCTTCAGAGCACAAGCAAGGCATGAAAGCTGGGTAAGCACGTAACTGCAAGCGAAGAAGTCTTTGTTTCTGTCCTTCTTCCCTTGTCTATTTTCTACTGGAAACAGAGCTGACTTTCCAAGTCAGGCACTTATCAGGCTCAAGGGAAGCAATTAGATGTAAAGCAGGCCACCTGGTATGACAGTAATTAGACTCTAGATCTGCTGTTATGAGGACCCAAAGTTGCACTGTGAAATTAGCTCAGAACTTTAATTAAAACTGTAGTTACAACTTACTTTTATTTCTTGATTATTATTTTAATGGAACTCAGCTGAACGGAGGGCTGAATGGCTCACTGAACTAGTAAGAACTAATATAGCTATTTCCCTCTGCATTATCAGTAGAGATCAGAACAACCTTAGCTGTTATGAATGGTTATCATAAGTAGCCCTCTGGCTTTTTGACATGTACAGAGAATTAAGTGAAAGGATCAAATTGATGTGTAGTTATCATTTCCTACCGTCAGCTTAGATTCCTTGTAGGAGAGCAAAGCAATCATAGGCTGTACCTACATTTAGTATTAGCATAAGGGTTCAGGGTGTTTCAATGACTCTTCTCAGTGTGCCTTTTTGCTATGCAAAGATCATGTATACAGAGACGATTTGGTGCAAACAAACAAGATTCATCCAGAAGAAATTGAACCAGAAGGTCAGATCTAGACCTTCACTAGATGCACTGAAAATCTGATATGGACGTAGTGAGTCAAAACAGCTCCAAAACCTTGGCATAGTAAGAATATACCAGACTAATTTTAGTCTGACCTGCACCCCCTAAACTTTACATTTTATAAATACAAGACATTGATCTGAAGCTCTCTCAATCCACCTGGCCCTGTTGAACCAAAATTCTCAGGCACTGGGTCTCTGGGATATTTCAGCACATTAAGTACAGGGAGAGAATGTTAACAAAATCAAGGAAGTTATCTTCCATTTTCACCTATCTGTGTATGCCACTTTGAAAAGAAGCACATAAACAACTACCTAACCCAAGTCCCCATACACATACTCCTTTGCAATGCAAAGTTAGCATCAACACACCATGTGCAGTTAGGGGACATGAGGGATATCACTATTACAGTAGCATTTGTTGTGCACTGGTGCTTCATTTGCAGCTCTGAGCTTGGATACTGCCCATCAGGACTCTCCTGTATAACGTAAAACATCTCTGCATGCATTTGCAAGTAGTATTACTACCAGCATTAAGTATTAATGCCTAGGTTTTTATCACAAAATATCAAAATAAGACCAACAGAGACAGGATCCAGTGATCCCTACTGACAGCCGAATGCGACTGAAGCCAAAAGTAGATCCACCAGTGTATTCACTGGGATATTTCCCATGTATTACTCAATAGCATCTGGCAAAACACCCTTAGAAAGGAAGATATATTCTTGGAGAGTACACTACCATCATGTTCGTCTACACAGCTGTATAGGAAGACTCAAGCGAATTTTGATCTTTGTTTGCAGCCAACCTTCGCTGTTGCATGTAATAATTCCAGGGTTTCTGTATATTAGATGAAAAATTTTACTATCACTGGTGCTTTGTATCGAAAACTATCATTTACTAGTTATGAGCTTGGACACAAAAGAAAAATAAAATAGAAAACTTCTGGAGTGAGCAGGGGGAGTTTTTTTATTAGCATTATTTTGACTCCCAACAGGAGAAATTAATTGGGATGCTCTATATTTAAATCATTACTGTATAAAACCTATTAATAAAGCTCATCTGGCCCATTCCCATTGCCAAAGCACAATTGTTTCCTGAAGTACATAACCACATACTCCAATATCATAGGATTTTATCCCCATAACGTTTTCATTTAAAACAGCAATAACATCCTTAGCTCAGGTTTTTAAACAGTGCTAATTAATCTAATTTTTGCTTTTCATCATTTATGCTCTTAATTACTCCTAATTTAGCCCCATTTGGTTAAGAGAAGTTGCATGATCTGATTCACAACAAATACAATTACAATAATGATGGCATGCCTTTTATCTTTAGACTTGAAATCTATACAATACTATTACAATAGTGGTTAATTTTTTTTTGCATTTATAACAGCACAAATTTTAGGCAGAACATACAATCCCCCTATTGACAGGAAAAGACTAAATGCACTGATGTCAACAGGGGATTCTGTTAAAGCAAAACAAAATCCTAACTGTACTTAATAGACAGGAAAAAACCTAATAAAATTCTTTGAGAATTCAGAGAGACAAAACAGTTTTCCGAAAAGCTGTGTAGAGTACAACACTCACAGCCTAAAAATTCCTTTTAACCCCACAGATAAAGGTCTTCATTACATTTTTAATGACTGTTGCCTTTCTATAAGAATCATTTACTTACTAGCAGTTACTAAACAAACAAACAAAAAAAAACCAACAAACAAACAAAAAAACCCCACATTCTATAAAGTTCAAGAAATGTTGAATATGCTCAAGTTTCCCTGAGAAGTTTGTACTTATCTTTTACCCAGTTGCATCTTCATTTGCCTACTTGGTCATATGCTTTGATGCATTCTTACAATTAGAATCTGCCTTTTTGCACACATACATTAAAAGACAAAAATAGTGTTTTCTGACCTTATCATAAATCTCAATAAAATCCTTGCATATTTTTGCAATATACCTGGACAGCCAAACACCACTGTCTCAGAGAGACCAGTCCTAGAGGATTCTGCTCAAGTGAAAATCTGAAGTAGCATGGTGTATTGCCAAAAAAAATTGTTCCAAGGCACCTCAAATTTCAGCTCCTGAACACCAAAAAGATCCTGCATGACTATCCTGGTGGATATAGGGATAAAAACAGCCACTTCCAAGGAGTCCAGGTTTCAGCTTCTCATATATACTAGTCAGGTCCCAGAAGCACATTCAAAAATTGGTTGGCAGGTAACGCAGTATGTGGAACTGACTTACAGTACGTTCTCCATGGGAAGTGAAACCGAGCAGAGGGATGCAGTGATTCCCTGCACTAGCTTATATTTTCACATGGTAGCTTTGTAAGCACCCTGCAGCATGGGTATTACGGGATAAGAGTATATTGTTAAAGCAAGAACCCCTAATTGAATAAATAAAGCACCTCACACATCTTGCCAAGATGCCTGTTATCAGAGACCACCTACACTGTTCTGTACCCCCTACAGCAGAGCTCATGTCCACACAAGGCCTGTGAAATAATGGCTTCCAGCCAGCTTCTTTCTGCAGAAGGGATGCTATGAGCAGCACAGATCTCCACGATAGAAATTTATCACTTTAAGTGTCTGACAGTCTTCTCTGAAGTACATTTAATGAAATCAATGACGAAGTGAAAAAAAATCAGACATTTACAGTAAAAGGTTTTATATATATAAATGTTTATACATAGGCTTTTCCTTACCCCAGCATTGGAGGCCAACTTAGTGTGAGGAAGAAACACACCGAGGAACTGACATCAGCCAACTACAACTCTTTGCTCCTGAGCTGCCCAGTCCGAGTAGAAATTAAAGTAGCTGAGGTTAGAAAACTCTTACAGTAGATCTGAACTAACTGGTTTTTAGCCAAAGATGGGGTGACAATGTCTAAATAATGTGTATTTCAACAATGAGCTTTTTCATAAATTTGTGTTATTTTATGTGATGCATCAAGAGCAGCTAGAAGCAAAACTGTAAAAAGTTCTAGGTTTTAATTTTTATTTTCTCCTGCATTTTTAGATGCAGACTTATAATGCATCCACAATTTTGATTGCATTTTAGAATGGCAAAAATTTTAAAAATCGTGAACATGAAACTACTTTTTAAACTCAGTCTCAAATGACTGTGCGCAGTCTTCAAGTTGTCAGCTAAACTTAAGATAATTAAAGTAGAATCAGCTTTTTTATTTCTTTGATGGGAACTATATACAGATTTTGAAATTAAGCAGTGTCATGACTACAGATGCACTGGCACAGAATAGCTCTTTCCTGATAACTGCAAACTCTATAATCTGGTACGCCGTTTAGAAGTCCGGAATTTTCACTTCCCTGCCATTTCTCCTGCCATGACAAGGCAGTTCCTCATTAGCCATGAATGTGGACACTTAAATTATTATCTAATCTCTGCAAAGCTAATTTAAGAATCTGGGTCATGCCTCAGTCACGCTGATTCCAAGCACACTATCTTTCTTCATTTTCATAACATTACCATAGATTCACACAGATGCAAGGAAATCCTGGATTAGGCCCAGCATTTTCTGCAGAGGGGTACCTGCCAGGGTCTCAGCACTACCCTCCCTGTGCATAGAAGCAGTATTCAGCATCAAACAGCAGGGAGGCCAATATCTCAGCTCTTCATCAGTACATTCTTACTAGAAGTCCAGACTGAAGAATGATGTATTTAGACACATAAAATGGATGTCAGTGCATGACAAAAAGGAAGGAGGTTTTTGATCGTTTTTGTTTGTTTTTTTCTTTTTCTTTTTTTGTTTGTTTTGGGTTTTTTTTGGGGGGTTTGTTTTGTTTTTGTTTTGTTGGGTTTTTGTTTGGTTGGATTTTGGGGGGGGGTGTTTTTTTGCCTTGTGTCTTTTGTTTTTTTTTGGGGTTTTTTTGTTTTGTTTTTAAATTCTATTATTCAGATATTTTACATGGGGTTGCTTCCTCAATGGCTTAACACAGCTGCTCTGTTACTCTCTGAAAATATGTCAAGCTGTCAGGAAGGCAGCTTCTTAATAGCCCTTAGAGCATCAATTTCAGAGCACATAATAAACACTACTAATCCCCTCAAAATCCCTCTAAGGTACACAAGTCAGTATCATTATTACTATTATTAACTTTCTTTTTTTACACTTGTTGAAATTGCAGTAGAGAAATATGATCAGGCTTCATTGGCATTACAATGAAGAGGGTAGATCCTCATGTGGTATAAAACTTGTTAATGCCATTGAAATCAAAACTATTATATTATGTGAGAGCTTGCACTTACAAAATGAGAGCTCCCTAATTGTCCTAGTGGGTAATTTTATTAGGAGATGGGGAGCTTACAGAGAGTAAATGAATCGCAAAGACTAATATCTTACCTAACAGCTATTAAACAACATTTCAAAATAAATAGATTTTAAATACTTTTCAGAGGAAATTGCTGTGATTGCCTCAGATGTTACACAATGCTGGCTGCAGCTGCAACATGCCGGGGACTTGCACTGTGCTATACATTCTTCCTTACAATGAAGAGTTTCATGAATGAAGCCCTAAATGCACCAAAAGGTTTCAGGTAAGCAGTCTCATGACTGTGAATACTAAGGGGAATTAATCATTATGGACAGCCAATGGAAATCACCTACTGGGCCCTGTTTTCTGGTCACTGACTACAGGCAAATCTTGTTTATCTTTCCCCTATCAACATTTGTGCCAACCTAGTTGACAAAGGTGGGTACTAGTTCTCTCCTTGCAGTAAGAAGCAGCACTGTAAGGGCCAGGAGAGAACCAAGCCTAAGAGGTTTGTTTTTTCATTCCCTTGTTACAGGGCACAATGTGGGTGAAGTAGAAGTAAGCTGGGCACAGAGCTGGATGGAAGCAGGAACGGAGAAATGGCTGGGGTGGGTGAATTGCTCTGTATTTCTAAGCAGTGAATTAGCACAAGTCCAGCTTGAATTGGGAACCATTCCTGTTTATAGAGTACTTGAACAACAGAACTTGGCTTCTCTTCCCCATGCATATCCACACACTAAGGAATCCAGCTTTTTACCAAAATTCAAGTCAGGATTTGGGAGCATCACTTAATTTCACAGAAATGTTCAGTCATTGTGAATGCTCACAATAATCCTACTTTAACACGTAGTAATATTTTAATGTATTAGCATCTGTAAATAACAAGTGACACAAGAGAGACCCAATGTAAATAAATTTCTAAGCCTGTCACTGTATATAACCCAGCTGATTTACCTCATGCAACACTAAGTGCCACAGTGTTAAAACCATTAGAGTTAGTTAGTGATGATGATAAAAGGATGTATAAGGAGATAAATTACTTCCTGATCTTAGCTGGCCTGCTGTACAAACTGGCTATCTTTGGATGAAATGTGAAAATCTTGTAGTCCTTACAGGTTTGGAAGGACAGCCCACAGATCCTAGCCATTCTAATGTCCCAGAACTGACGCAAAGCCAGTGTACTCCTTCTGAGTAAGCCGCTGGCTAGTCTTTCCATCAGAACAATTTTTTGAGTGCTACTCTATAAGGCAAGGTGTAAAATCATAGGTTCTAGAAGCTGAAGCCTCTCTAAGCCACCGTCAACTTCTTGTTCTGTTCAGTGCCTTGGATGAGAATTTTACAAAAAATTGAAAACCTTTACTTACTCAAACATTGCTTTTAAAACAAGAGGCAGCTCAACTGTCTTGGATCAGACTTCATTAGTGAATTGGCAGAGGGAGCACAACCATGGGAATAAATTTATAGGTAGGATGAAGCTCTCTCTTTGAATCATAAATTGACTGCAACCAGAAAATCACAGTTCTCGCACACTCGTGTTCAGTGCTGCTCTAAAGAATACCCATCCATAAATACAGCTTGCCAAGTGTCAAATACATCATTAACTGGAAGTAAAAACTTAAATAATTCCTCCCTAAATTCTCCTTGGGGAAGTTAAGCTTTATACCATTCTTAATAAAAACAAGTGCTCTTCTGCAGGCACAGTTCAATCCTGCACCAGTGCACTACCTATCCGAATGAACATTTAAAAACCTGTCCTACTGTAGGATTTTGGAGCAATAACAACACTTTCAACTTCTAAGGCAAATTTATCCAAGGATTTCAGAGTAACTTAAAAACAATAATTAATTAAATCTTCATGAGACAGAGATAGCAATGGCACATTCCATACAAGGTAAATCAGAAAGACTGCCAGAGGTATCACACAAGGTTGTTCACAGAGCAACAGAGCTGGAGACTGGATCCCTGGGGCAGCCCTGAGTCAGTGCCCTGCCTCAGATACCACACTCCCACACCACCCTACATGTATTCTTAATGTTTAGCAAATTCTCTATTACAATGAAGACACTGAAGGTTGGGGTTTTTTTTCAGTGCTTTTTGACAGTAAATGCACATTATTATCTCTAGGTATTTTTGGTTTAGTATGTTGTGGATTTTTTGCCCTTTACTGAGTTGCTCTTCCTTAATACTAAAAAGCCAAAGAAGTAGAGTGTTACCAAGGGCTGCCTACATTAGTCTCAAATGTCTTTTCAGTGTATTAAAGTGTTTTCAATTACCTCCTAATACACCTCCAGGGAGCCTTGGAAAATGGAGGGATTAGTAGAATAATGAGTATAAATTATTTCAGGGTTTGCTTTTTTTTTTTTTTTTTTAACTCCTCTTATGTGACTTGATTGGATTTAATCCTAGACCAGAGAGGTATGACAGTACAAGCCAGGTTATATCTAAGGAGTAATCTTGATCTCAAATCAAAGGGTTGCAAGAAAAGGATATAAAAATGCAAATTGCCCTCCCACCTCCAAGAAGATATAGTAAAAAGGGTAAGGGAGGTCTGTTTTATTTTGCACTGATTTTAGCAGGTCATTTTTTTCAGCAGTTGTTGAAACTAACTAGAGTTATGAATGGCGAATGAGTTTATCAGGCAGGAATGTCCATGAGAAAAACAGGGCAAGTGATCCATTCTTACCTTATTGCATTATGATGTAATAAAACTCCGAAAACCAGCCAGCTGAATTAAATTTCAGGAGGGGTGAACTGAGATAGCTGAGATTTGTCTAAATCTCTCTGATAGCCACTAACATGGCTATCACCACCCAAATACCTGAGCATCTCAAAGCTATTAGATGTATTTGAGCCTCAATGTCTTGGTGAAGTAGAGATTTCTCATTTTGATTATATTCAGGAACTGGAGATACAAAACCCTCACTCTGAAGTTCCCACTGAAAATTCAGAGAAAACCAGGAACTCAACTGATATCTCCTGAGCCCTGCCACAACCCTGATGGGTCAACAGTCCACACAAAGCAGTAATGCCAAATAAACAAATAGGAAAGCACCAAAATTGAAAAGCAGACTGTGGTTCTAGAGGGAAGAAAACACATGCTCTACAGAAGATGTTTATTATGGCTCAGTCTTTCCAATTTTCAGACATAACCTTTTCTAGTCTATTTTATTACCTTGGGGGTCCAGCTTATGCTGTAGGCTGCTTTCAAGTCTTTCCTTCTTCCTACAGTTTTCTGCTCTACCTGGCTATTGTTTGAAGCAGATAATTCATCTGTCATTTGTTGATGACAATCTTCATACCAGAACTTTAGTTCCTGATTTAAACTGAGGATCCAAAGATTTTGCTCAACTCCTACTTTTTTTTTTTTTAAATGGATAGCTAATTAATATGGATTACAAAGTGCAGCATATTTTCAGTAACAGAAAACATGACGAGACCTTATAGCTCTTAGATCCTATGTATTGTCAACATCACAATTGTATCAGAATTCACAGATTTTAATGTGGCATCTACGAAAAACACGGGGGATCTCATAAGAAATCAATGACAAACAAAAATGCATGTAAAAGGTATTTCAAATAAAAATCCCAGTCAACTTACACAGTGAAAGACTATCAAACACGTGTTGAAATAGTCACTGGAACTACAGGAGGTTTGTATATTTTTTTCCAGCAGTGCTTTCCCCCTCCCAGAAGTAGTTAGTCAAGAATATAAACTTTAGGAATAAAAGGTTTTGATTCTGTTTTCTCCTCCCTATATCTCCAGATCAAATATTGAACTTCTTGAAAAATAGACTCAAGCCAGCTTGTTGAAGAGATCCATAGACTGGCATGAAGCAGAGAAACAATCATGAGTTTGGAATTTCTTATGCTCAGCCAACCTTTAATCACAGATGAGTCTGACTGGTATTCACTACATACAGATGACTCTGAATGTGTATGTATATACACACACACGTATATAAGGATGTTTTTCCATGGCATTTTTCGCGCTTTTTTAAATATTGTTTCCATTTTTCCATCTCCCTCCCCCAAAACAGTGTATTGGAAGTGCCTTGGTTTATTCTTATCTAAAGGGGAAAAAATTCTGTGAGCAGGTAGACATGTTTTTTGTCTCTGCTATTGTAATGAACATCTCACTGATTTTTAGTCTTCTTCATCCATAACTATTATATCATAATCTTGCTAACAGATATAATTACTACTGTTAATCCATAGACATATTTTTTTTCTCACTCATATGTCAGAGTAATCATAAATTATTAAGTATGTCTAGAGTCAATTTGAAATTAAAATCTAAAATGTCAGATACATGAGATGATTAGAAGAGTATATACAAAATTATCATAGAAATTAAAAGAGCAAAAATGCATCTAAGCCACAGCATTCATAACACTGATCCAAACACTGGATAATCCTAAAATGGAGACATTTCCCAGTATTCTACCACTAGAACCAGTCAAGAAATCAGAGATGGATGAGATATGTTAGTCTCATACTGTACCCAGAAAACACACTTCTCATTGCCTTCACTGTTTCTGTGATTTCTCATGACAAAGTCAGTCTACAAAAGGTATCAATAACTTATGTCAAATGATTACAAAGAGTGTCCAATGGGCTTTCAAGAAGACTTCTTTCATACTCATCTTCCTCTACAGCACCATTAGTTAGCTTACTTAGGGGAATTTCTATGTTTTGCCCAGCCTGAGTAGGATGTAGGTGGATCCATCCTAGCCCTGCTTAATCTTATGCTAAAATCCTGTCTGTATTCACATACAGCTCAGAAGTTAAAGTATCAAATGCTGTAGCAAAACTCTACCTGCAGACTGCAAAGCAGTGGCAGCAGATGGTTTGGCTTTATATCAAATACTTCCCCACATCCCCAGGACATTGTGCCAGCTAAAAATTGCTACCCAGAGGTACGCATGGGATGCACACATATAGTCTGAGTGCCCTCCCCCTGCTCTTTGTAAAATGTGTTAATGTGAATAGATTGAAAGTTTTAGCCTGAAGTAAATTAAATACATTATGTATGATAGCAAATTATGCAGATTTATACCAGATAATCAGTGGGCATGCTTGCCATTGAAGACAGCTGATGTCCAAATAGAATAGTTTCAACTTGAACAAATAAGCTCAGACTGTTCCCATTGGGCACATCACTTCAGATTTCTAGCACACTACCTTGTGATTGTCTCCAAAACTACTCTTTCCTATTATGTTCATATTTCAACTTCTTTTTGACCTTTCATGGACCCGTCCATCTCCACTCTTCAATTCCTTTACCTTGGACAGGAGTAAAAATTGGTTCTAAACTGTGCTACAGCAAGCACAATACAGTGCAGAGAGAGCTTGGAACCCATTTCTGAGGACTTGGGAGGAATTCTCCAGGCATTACCACTTCAGTAGACTAAGATATTAATTACAGGGTTTGGCAAGGGGGAACAGGAAGAAGAAAGTAGAGGGATGATGATATTATGCTTGATGAAAGGAAAAACAGAAAAAGACAGTCACGGGCCCAAACAATGGCTTCCAAAAAAAACCAAAAACAACTGCAATTTGAGCTCAGGCTGCTCTCAGAAAACTTCCTGTTTATTTCAACACAAGGGGAGCAGTAGCTTTCTACAGAATGATGCACAAACAAATTCAGTAGGAACAATTTGTTTGTGCATCCTGAAGAAAAGGAGACTGAGGGGAGAACTCATTGCAGTCTTCAACATCTTCATGAGAAGTGGAGGGACAAGTACTCATTGGTGTCTAACCTTGAAAATTTGTAACTGCCAGTGAGACCTTTTCTGTGGAATCAAGTTATTTTTATTATCTGTCACTCCCCTTCTATCATTTGTTCTCTTGCTATGCATGTCATAACTGGGGTTGTTTCTTGTGTTACCATTACATATAGTACTGTGGAGACCTTGTTTGGGTTGGTGCTTTGTGTTAGTGTAAGCCTGTTTCTATTTATACAACCTATCAATACTGACATCATATCCCAGGAAAGGCAGGGTCAAATGGCAGACATTAAAAACAACTGATGACCCTGAGCTTGCACAGCACAGATCCCTCCAATAAAAAGGCACAGCTTCTGCAATGCTTAACAGAATCAAACTTGCAGACTTTTGAGAAATTTAGACTCAATCTGGATGATCCAGACCTCAGGTCAAGTATGCAGCTTTGAGAAAAATGCATAATCTGAAGAGCCTAGGGGAAAATGACATGGGGCCCTGGCTTATTTTCCCTGAGAAGAGGGAATTTAAACCCCTTGTGGCAGCAAGCCCTTGACATTCTGACCCCTAAGACCAGAAGAAGCAACCCAGTAGAAAGATGCCAGCCAGGCCACCAATGACAGTCCCACCACCTGAGCTCAGGGAGCAATGACTAAGGACACATCAGAACTAAGAGATCTGACAATTTCGTTGCCCTGAATTATCAGGCACAGCTGAAACACAGACATGGCACTGCAGCCATTAAATGCCACTGCAACCTTTCTGCTTTTGGAGACAGTTTCCTATGATGAAGTGTCTTATTCAGTAATCAGAAAATATAAGAAATTCACTCTTCCTTTTCCTCCTTCCTTTAATAGCATGACTAAACTTGTGCCTGCTTAAGGGGCATATTGATTTTTGTTTCATGCAGGGATACTATAGTTTGTTAGGAATAGTTCTTTATTTTTAGGTACCTTTTTTTTTTCTTTAATCTATCCTAGCACTGCAAGTGCCCAGACCAGTGCAGTATCTGCTCTTTGCTTGACTTTAATACTTACAGAGTGACCACATATAAAAAGGTCCAGACTTATCAGTCAGGATTTCTGGCACACTAACCACACAGCAGTCTGTCAGTTGCTCACTGCTACTTCAGAGAGAGTTTCTAGATTGTTCAGATGAACAGCCTGGCCACATTTATCTTCAGTAAATAAAAGTGACATCAGCCTAATAACTCTCATCAAATCTTCTTTCACACAGATCCAAATTGCATGTGGATCCCTCTCTGGGGAATGCACCTTTGTCTGATCTTGCAATTTACAATTAGAGATATTGCATTTATGAACAATCAAGCATTATACTGTCCATGAATTTGTTGTTCTAGGGTTTACATTTGAAGTTCAGTTACTGTACATCTAACAGGGCTACCATCCCCTGCTGTGCACAGTTAACTCAAGGTTCACAATGTCAGCTGCCAAACAGCTGCATTTTGACTTAGTGTTTCAGTAAGGCACCTTTCTTGCCCTGCTTCAGTCCAACCACAGCTGGGAAATCAGGAAGGGATGAAAGGTCCCTGGGGGTTGAGATAGCTAGCTACTTCTCCAAACAGATCTTTGGAATCTGATGAACATGCAGTACAGATGAGGCAGGATCACTGCAAAGCCATTTAGGGAGAACTAGGTAGTGGGTTTAGGGGCTGTTATTTCATGTTGTGAAGACCTGGAAACAAGAGTGCATGCATGAGTGAGTTTGGCTGTAGCAGCCCCTTCAGAGCCAAAGAAGACTGCAAAGCTCACCATCAGAAAAGTTTGCTTAAATCAGACAATTGTAATGATGGGGGAAGTAGCCTCTGGTGGTTACTTGTCCTTAAACTTAGGCATTCTAGCCAACAGAGGAATTCCCGAGTGACTCTATCCATAACATGATGTTCTCTTACACATTTGGTATGATTTTTAATCCCTTCTCACAATTAGAATGTTTGAAAAAAAAAAAAAATGTTTTCCCTAAAACAAATTTTAGAATTACCAAATTAAATAATTTTAAATGTCTTTGCCATACAATACACCAGCAGTAAGAAGGCCTGAATACTATCCTTAGTCTTCATTGCTTTGATAATACCAGTAAATAAAGACTAGGAATTGTTATTTAGATGTAAATTTTGCTGGACTGCCACAGTTTGTATCATGGAGCTAAACTCTTACTACAAGTTACAGGAGACATGAGAAGCCTGTATTCGGTCAAAAGTCATTTCTGTTTACTTTGCTATTCTTGTCCCCCAGTTTATATATGATATAGGTAATGACTACATGTTCTTTTTACCAAAACATGTTTAAAATGGTTATTTTCAATTCAATGGGATTTTTTTGAGTGACAAAAACATTGAAACACGGAAGTTTGATCAAAATAAAGAGCAAACTGAAATCTTCAGAAGAAAACATTTTTTCTCTCTACAACATCATGGGTTCGTTTCCAAAATTAATATTGTAATATTACTTGGTCAATTTGAAGAGTAAAATCCTTGTAAAACTTCACATGAGAAACAGACATTTTTTGCCTATTCTGTTAATGTTATTTATCTCTGTTGTCTCTGCTGTGTGTTCTAGTATTATCAATGCAGACAGAAAGCACTATATGACAAGCAAATTGCATTACTTATAGGTTTTTCACATGGCCCTCATTCCAAAGAGATTTACTTTGCTATCTGATCTCACTTTTACATGTGAAATCAATACCTGTATTGGCATATATCAGACACATACAGTACCAATTATTGGATACTGACACAAGGCACTGGCTTCTCATAAAAGTGTTTCCTATGGCTATATGTACCATATTTTATAAAAATTGGGTTCTGACAGACCCTAGAAGTTTTGACCTGAGCTTTTCATCAGTATTTACAATAGCACAAGAATGCTCCATGAGCTATATTATATCACATGATTCCTATGTAAAGAGTTGTTCAACAGTGCAAGTAGCCTCTCTCTGCCTGAATAACAATGGCAGTGCTGATTACCCTTAATAAAGTTATTATGCTGTGCACACAAATCAAGCAGGAAGAGCAATCAGGTGGAGAATTAGATTGTTTTAAGAAAAAAATTATCTTTATTCTTGCTACATGTCTACTGAACCTTGAAAACAGTAATAAGATGGCCTTTAAATTCCTACTGCTTTGATAAGAGATGGGAGGTGAAGATAAATTTTGCTAGCTATAGCATGCAGGCACTGTTCAGTGCCTAGAGGTTACTTGTACTAGAAGTTATAAAAAGAGGACTTGAACCACATATGTAGTTGGTACAGATATATAAATATTTTTATGGCACATTTTATGCAGCTAGGGTGATATTAAACCTCAATTAGTCACAAAAACTCTCAAAGGAAATTAAAAACAAACAAAAAGAAGAAACTTCCATGCCTGAACTGGACGAATCAGGACCACACTGGATAAAAATGTTAAAAACCAAAAGGTGGATTTGATTTTGTTTGTGTGCAGCCATCTCCTGACATAATCAGTTCTTTACAAAATGATTTTTTCATATGGCCATGCAGAACTGCTGCTGAGGCTGTTCTGTTCTTACAGTCCAAAACAAACTCAAATTGTGGATCCCCTTTTCAAGAGATCAAGACCTTATTAGAAGACATCTTACATATTCAAACACAGACACTTCTCCAAAACCTGAAGCTTTCAACACATATCATTTACATCCTCTACATTGTTTTGCATTGCCCTACATCACCGGACATGGACTGAAAGCAAATTTAAAGACTTAAGGCAAGGACAGCCCCTGAGAGGATTCTAAGTGGTTCCTTCAGTTTTTCAAGGTAATCATGGGAATTTGAACCATTTAATCCAATTTGAATCAGCAAGCCATTTGGCAGCTCCCTGTAAACAACTCATCCCTGAAGAAACAGCTCCTTGTTGGTCTGAACATTGACAATATTGTCTTCTGATCTATTCCTTGTTTGGTGTTACTTGTGAACTACCTGGATAATGAACACACTGCCAAATATAAGCAGTTTCTTGAGTGCCCTTTCATTTTACTCTCTCTGCCTTATTCAACACTTCAATGCCTTTTTTTTTGTTTTGCATTACCTCTAAATTATTTTCCATCTCTTACAAACTCCTTGCAGGCAAGGTAACTTTGCCTTAGGCAGCACACTTGAGCAAATGACACAAAGAACATAGGTATTTGGTCTGGAAAGCTAATTAAGGGAAACTTCGGATGAGTGCTCTTGGATCCAGAGAGCCATAACTTAGTGCAAAATCACAGCAAAATTCTACATTCTAATGGAGAAATTGGATGAAAATGAACTAGAATTTTTCACAGCAATATCTTCAGGAAATTATTTTACTTTCTTGTCTATTAATCTGCTATACTGGTCACACTTGGAAAATACAAGTCCATCCTAATCAGCGTGTTGTGCATGGCTGAGTGGAGTTTCTCTGCTCTGTGCATTTTTTAGTGTTTCAAGCGTCCAGAGATTTACCAGTTCAGTTGCTGCAACACGGCATATAGTTGCCAAGTTTTGGCACAAGCCGCCAAGTTTTGGCACACACAGGGTAACCCACCTGTTTAAGTAATCACAGAGATTGTGTGCACAGGTATAGATGGGAAGCCTACCCAAATTTTACTGGATTCAAACTTTGCCTTCTCCTCAGCTTGTGTAGTTCAGCAGACGACCCCAGAATGGCTTTACGGCTGCAGTAACTTGCAAAACAGGCACCAGGTACAGGGTATGTGAGAGCAGAGGAGATGACTCAGAAGAAACCTCACTAATTGCATAAGTCTTCTGTGTTTCCTTCCAGTTGGCAGGGAGTGGAGCAGATTCACCAAGTTTCACTCATTGTGCTGCTCACTTCTAGACTGGGAAAGGAGGGCTGAATTAAAAAAAAAATAGAGAGGTGTTTCCACCCACCTCACTGCTAATGCCTGTCAAGAAGCAGAGATGCCTCTCCAAGACTAATGCTATTCAAAGAGGTTTCAAGTTCTTCACTTCAGTTTACATCTAAGGATATGTGGAGGAAATCACCTTTTCTGGCTAGAACAGCATCAGACTGCAGCATAGGAGGTCCTCTCTAGTGGTCAAGAGTCAAAAAACAAGGTGAAGCATTATTATGAACTCAAACAGTGATGTCAGAGCTTCTTCCTTCCCTCAGCAAGCACAGATTTGCCATTTCATTGTTAAATTAAAAGGCTATTTTGTCACAACTCTAAATAAACATGAAAAGCTAAGCAGCACCTGATCTTTTGCCTAGAATAAAGTGCAGAGATATAAAAACTTTTTTTTCTTTTTTTAACCAGATCATCCTCCCACAATAACAACAAAGCCAAGACACTTCCAGCTGCAATGATTTTGGACTGGTGGGATATAGATCCCCTGAAGACTCTTTTCTTCATTGTGAGGGAGGACAGAAATGGGACATGCTAAACACTATCCCACAATCTGGGCAATTTACTCTCCATTCTTAGATCCTGAATCCCAACTACTTTTCACACCTCCGGTTTCCCTGAAGCATCATTCTAATAGTTTTATTCAGAAGGCAACCCTTCTAAATGTCAACTCAAAATAGGTTGCAGATGTTTTGCATGAGGAGATTGATTCCTGTAACTCATTTATTGCTTTGATTAAACATAGCTCTGATTGGGCTCAGGGCCCTCTTTCTTTCTCCTATTTCTTCTCAAAAATGTAAATTCACAAACTATCAGGATACAAACTAACCTAAATTGAACCATCCCTCTGCATCTGGGCTAACCCATGAAGTCCTGATGTCTGAGGAGGGAATAATTAGCAGTTTTAATTTCTTTGAAATCAACAGAAGCCCTTCTAGTCTCTGACGTGATCTATTCTTTATTTCCATTTAAAACAAAAAAATAAGCCTACATAATCATGCAATACCAAGGACAAGACACTACACATATGGGCGCTCTACACCTAACTATTCAATTTTCTCATTTTACTTAGCAATGTGGTATCTGTGGTTTTCTGCCTACCTATCATTGAACTGATGTAAAAGCTTTATATGTTTATAAATGCACATCAACTAGACTCAGAAAATAAGGTACAGAGAGAAGTGATATGTCTCAAGTTATTTGAAGCATTGGCAAAAAGTCACTAAATAAATTAAGCACCCTGACTCCTATTTTCCTGCTTTTCTTCATCATTCAGGGAGGCAGGGGCAGAAAGCTGTACTTGTCTGCAAAGCTCCTGCCAGAGATGGTTTCATCTGGGACATTTCATACTGCAGTAGGCAGAAGCCTTGACTGCTTCCAGTGCCCCTAAACATTTTACATTCTTCTCATTGCTTTCCCCAGCGCCAAGCCACACAAACCTGCTTGTGACTGAAAGCTCAGGAATCTCAGTGTCAGCTCACTTCTGCTTAGCTTAGCAGTCACATCAGGATCTGAAGGCTCTGCCTTCCAAACCAGTGCCTGGATCTATTTGATTATGGAAATGCATGCAGCGGTCCAGTTAGGAAAATTTCCTGGCCTTCCTGGCATGCAAATGGAATAACCCATCTTCCCCTGGGGAGAAAAGCGTTCAGTAAAGGCTGCTTAGTAGATATTCAATAGTTTTAAGCCTCAGTGCTGAAGCAAAAGTCAAGGCTTCATATTTGATGCATGTGCTTCAGTCTCACTCAGTCTCAAAGGATGCAGTCTCAGAGAGGCAGAGGAGCACAGACAGCTCACAGCAAAGAATACACGAGACAAATCAAACAGGATCTGAGATCTGCTTAAATCTGTCAAAACTTCTCTCTAAGGGACTATTAGTCTGGGAAAAAAAGTGGTCTGGGAGGGATATGGTACATAAATTAGAAGTGATACAAGGGTGTATTAAGAACAGGTCTCCTTATCTGTTCCACCACAAAAACCACGGGGAACTAAACAGGGATCCTATAAGCCATCCCCAAAGCAAAGCTAGATATGGTTAACTATAGATAGCAGATCGGTGAAATTGCTGGACAAAAGAATCTGAAATGGATGCTAGACTTCTATGTGTGCTCAATAGAGAACTGTTTAAAAAAAAAAAAATCATTAGGGATTAGGAAATGCACAAAAGAATAGGAGTCACATTCCAAAAGAAATCAGGTTTGGAAATTAACAAGGATAAGAAGTGTTAAATAGTCAGCCTGTTCTTGTTCATTCTTAACCACTCATACAGCTACAGCTAAAACCAGTAACGAGTAGATGAACCTGTTGTGTTACCAGTATGGCAATTCTGTTTCATTTTTATTCCAAAATTTTCTTACTCAGGGCTGCCCCAAACTGCTCACAAATATTTAGTTTTGCTGTAATAGGATGAAAACTGTTGGTCTGACATAAAATCAAAGAAATTAAGAAAGCATTTCTTCTGTTGCAGACAGAACACTAAGACATTACACCATTAACCTGAATATTTGCCTCTGAGTGGTCTCCCTACCCACAATGTCCACAAAACTCCAAGGGCTGCTCCACTGCTCAGTCATGTGGACAAATACTTGTCATTTATGCTTGATCTCAATGCACAACCATCCAATTATTCCCATCAATTAGTTCTCTTCTGTAGGGAAAGTATTTATTTAACATAGTACACCTAGAGCCAAACCAGTCTGACAAATAAAGAGACCAACACTGACTGTTAGTATAAAAGTAACAACGGTGAAGGGTTTCACTTTCCTATATACATCTAACTTCTGGCTAACATGCTTTAATGGGATTGTTACAAGCAGGGAGAGTAATTCATTTTTCATAGTCTCCCTCACCTCTCGGCCTCTCTACTGAGTTTGACAACCAAGAGGAAGACAATTAGCAGCCACGGTGAGGTGAATGCATATTTTATGAGTTAGCTGGCAGAGCAGACACACTCCATTTTATTTAATGTGTTTAGACAATGACCAGGGGTGGACTTGAACTGCTGACCCTATGCAGTAAGGCACCATGTGATACTGCCACCCTCTCCATCACAGCCATCTACTGACACAAGCTGGTTTTTAAAATGTGATTTAAAGCAGTTCTTTCAGGGAGAAAAACCTAACATTCGTAACACTTGTAAAGAAAAATCACATCCAAGGTGTTGCTTTTTTTTTTTCCCTTAAAGATAGGTACAACTGTATTAAACTACCCAGAGTAAATCTGAACAAGGCAAGCTGCATAGTTTTAACAGCACATTAACATCAGTGGTTCAGATGTTGAGCTGCATTTTAGTCTTAGGATATATAGATACATGTAATATCTACACATATAGGAGGAGCATGATGGATGTTCTCCTTACAAAGCTATAATGGTGACACCAACAGGTGACAAAACAGTTTCATTTCTAGCTGTACCTGGATGAAAGGATGCAAAATGCAGTTGAAACAGCTATAATCACAAGCTCTCGTACACTGAGATGACAGAGTATGAAACCTTGAAGCAGTAGAATATTTTCTTTCACTAATAGGACTGCATGTTATGCTTCTGTTTTTCATTCTAAAGAAACCAGTTTATCCTATTGAGCAAGAGTACATGGCATAGACTGTACTTAGACTGTACTCAGTCTAAGTTCATGTGAATGAGATAAAAGTTACTACTTAAATAGTTTTTGATCAGTTAGAATAGATTATATTCTAGTGATACAATTCAAGTCACTGGCATTTTGAAAACTACTGTCCCCTTGGATAGTTCAAGTCTAAATCCTTCATCCAGTCTGATGTATGTTTGTTTGTCTGTGTCTACAAATACCTTTTCATTAAATGCTAGGAGGTAATATTAGAAGCATTTTGTGTTTATTTTGACTAATTTCAAGTAACTAGAATCTTCAGATTTCTTTGAAAACTGCTCCAAAATTAATTTTAAATATGGAACTGAATTCAACCCACAGGCAGAAACAGGTCTAATCTTTGAGAAAGTATAGCATTGGAAAGAAGCTCTACACAGCTGTGATGTTTCTTCTTTTCCTTCCCCTGTTCTCCCATCCCCAGTTCCCTTTGATTTTTCATCTTTCAGGTCTCCCTAGTGATTATTCTAGTAAAGCATTCATTTGTTCAGGAAACCACACTGAAATGAATCCACTAACGTCTTCACATTTTCCAGCAGCAAGGAAACCTTTCTGTAGCAAAGTGCTGAATTGGTCATTAGCTGACTCATGCATTCCTGCTCACCTTTATTTAATAAATTATTGAATAAATTCCTTTTTTTTTTTTTTTTAATTTTACCATCTTGATAGGCTCCCTGTCCAAAGGCACAAGCCACATAAGTAGATAAACATGTGAATGAAACTGTGCATAGAAATTCCTATACTTATTATTGAAATACTTGGTTGTGCTTCAGCTCTTTTGAGGAGCCTGAACTTCTCCAACAAGAGTGGACAGGATTTAAGAATATTAGTGGGAATAACCTTAATCTTTCCCTTGGGATAGCCTGGGTGACAAAGTAAATTCAATCTCTAAAATCTACAAAAAGTAGAGTTCAGCAGAACGTGTAGAAATTGCCTGGGGATCGGAATAACTGACCTAACAACATTCATCTTTAATGCCATTTTATCTGCAGCAGATACTGTTTCCACCTTCATATAGCAATACCTGTTTCATGTTGCATCTGTACAGTGGCAGCAGCTATTCTTGGCTAGTAAGCCTCTTTCAAGTGGGCATGAAAGAGCTCTGGATGGCAGGTAAATTACTTGCCCACATGTTTCCAATTAGCCCTGGCAGTCAGTCTGTTCCAAAGCTTAAGGACTAAACAAAATGAAAGGAAAAGTAAAGAGGTGAAAGGCAAGGTGAAAAAAGAGGATGCTAATGATAAATAAATGCTTTAAAAGCAATTCAAAGTGACCAAAAGCCTGAGCACAACTGTGCCAAGAGGTTCTGCTTCAATCATTTCCACTGTGATGTGCACATGCTGCAGAGAGAATACTTACTATATCAATTCCCTGACTTTAATACGAAGTTATTAGTGACTGAGTCTCATTCAAAGTCCATGGATTTAGTGGAAGTTTTGTTTAAATGCCATAGTAAATAGAATTTATTTCCATGAAGGACGGCCTCAGGGTTGATAACATTTAAGGGGTACGTTTATAGCAAAAATACAGTCCAGCCGACCTTTACAAGCTGAATACAGTTATATCATTCATTAGTAATCTGCAGGAAGAGTCCCTGCCACACTGCAGTCCCATGGTAATTAGGTCTTTCAAATATGGAACCCAAGCTTTGACTGGTCCCTTCAGCATCTGAGATACATACACCTTTGCACAGGCAATGTGCAGAGGCTGCAGGAGCACATGTGGTGGCTGAAAGTCATTCCCTGACAGCTGAACTCCATGCCTGCAAACTTTGCCAAGCACAGTGAATTTCTCACTGTGCACACAGCTAGACACGATTTGCTCCTGAGGCAAATGAGAAGTAACTTAACCTGCTTGACCTTGCTAGGTATAAGCTGTGGAGAACTCCCATTAGCTGAACTAGGGAAGCAGTAGCAGAAAGCCTGGGAGATTCAGGAAAGGATGGCCCCCTAAACTGATCTATCTGTTGAAATTACTTTCCTGCTTAAAAGCAACTGGGTCAGCATACTGAAGCTGACTGTGTGCTAGACCTCTGCTCCTCCAACCTCAAATATCAAAAAAAGCACCACCATCCCTACCCAGCACTCTACTTAAGATCCCACAGGGTACTTGCATATCAGCTTTTTCCTATGAAATAAAATTATATGTTAACCAAAATGCAGAGCTTTCATGTCAAAGGACCTATATTTCTCTCCCATTGGTGTGTGGTCCCCAAAGTAATGACTTCTGGCCTTGTTCTTGTCTACTTAGATCTATGCAAACTACCTTTAATTTCACTTTTGACAGGATGTTTTTTAGGAATAAAAATATGTTCATTCATACTAACTTAAAAAGTGAGATATTTCCAAAGCCAACCTCTTCAGTGTGGGAATACTTGACTAACCATTCAGACCCAGACCCACTATCAAAACTTAAATGACAAGCACATTATTTAAGCAGACACATTGTATAGCAATCACACACAAATATTCAGTGGATATATAGCTCACAATGGTATTATGTTCGACAAATTTTAGGAGTACTTGAAATATCTCTGAAGAACTAAATGTTAAATACAATTCCCTTAAGTACCACAGAAAAATTATGAATGAAACAGATCAGTCAATGCTCTAGTCAAATGTGACTATCATCCAGCCAACTTTCTGCAAGAAAACTACGAGCCACTGCTAAGACGTTTAGCAGAACATCACATCATTAAGTCTGTATTTCCCTCTCTGATTTAAAACTGTCTTTTTTATCTACCCTTGAGATCTCTGCTTTAGTTCTCTCCTTTAAAAATCTTCAGACTAAAAGTAAAGGCTTCCACAGAGGCTTCAAGGGTTTTATTTTTCATTCACTCCTCATCTTTGTTTTCCTGACACAACTGACAGCAGATTTGGGCTATCTGCTCTATACTTCTGGATTATTCTCAGACGTCCAAAGAAAGAACAACATCCAGCAAAGCAGGGAGGTGAAAATGCCAATCTATACAGTCACAAAGCAACTGAGGCTTCAGAACTGAACAGTTCTATATTCCCTTCTAAATTTAGAAAAAAGTTGGAGAATGGAAAGAAATAAAGACCAAAGGCATTAAGTTATATAAGAATCAGAGCACAAGCTGCAAATCAAGAATTAAAAATAAGCCAACAAGGAATAAGATTAGAGTCCAATACTATAAAAAGTATAATAGGTGAAGGAAGGAAATTAAGTCATGGACAAAGAAGACAGTAAAACAGAAATAGCCAAAAAGGAAGTAAGGTAGAGTTCTGGGGCCCTCAACAAAAAGACACGGATTTGCTGGAATGAGTCCAGGGGGGCCATGAAGATAGTCAGAAGGCAGGAGCACCTCTCCTTTGATGACAGGCTGAGGGAGTTGGGGCTGTTCAGCCTGGAGAAGAGAAGGCTCTGAGGAGACCTTATTGCACCTTGCAGTACCTAAAGAGGTCTACGAGAGAGCCGAGGAGAGACTTTTTACAGCAGCATGTAGTGATAGGACAAAGGGTAATGTCTGTAAACTGAAAGAGGGGTTAGGTTTAGATTAGACATTACAATGAAATTCTTCCTTACCATGCTGGTGGAACTCTGAAACAGCTTGTCCAATGAAGTAGTTGACCCTCTATCCTTGGAACTGTTCAAAGCCAGGTTGGATAGGTCTGGAAGCAACCTGGTCTAATGGAAGATTTGCTTGCCCATGGAAGGGTGTTAGAACTAAATGACCTTTACAGGTCCCTTCCAACCATTCTGTGATTCTATGATCAGCTCAGGTGTCAGGTAAAGGCTCTTAACACTCATAATTAAGACAGAAGCTGATTATATTCTCCAGATAAATGACCAAGAGATCTTCATTACAGACATGTAAGAGGCTAAAAAAGACATCAATAAAAATATATCAAAGAAAAGGTTCTGTGACACCTAGAGGACTGACAGCAGGCAAACCATAAGGGCTGCTTTGTCTATTGCATCAACTTCAGCTTTTCTTTGGAACTGATATGCCCCAAGTTAAAGTATCCAGCATTCAATAAGTGCACAGTCACTCATTCTAGTTGAAAGACAATGAAAAATCAATCTAACCTTATTCCAGCTACGTTCACTTAGTGCTTTACTAGCTGCCAAAATTACAGACATGTGAAATTACCATTACTGCCAGTTGCTCTACAGACTAGTGGTATTTGAAGTGAGGCAAGCTTTTTTTCATTTGTTTTGGGTGGTTGGTTTTTCCTAGTTTACCAGGTGCTTGATTTGGAAAAACAGTCTAGCCATTGGGTCCTATATTTTCAAGGATAATTCCCCTCTGCTTCCCAAAACACTACAAGTCTTGTTTAGCTGGCTGACATAATGATATCAGCTTGGAAGATGGATACTGAGCCCTGAAGTCAGGATTAGCTAAAAAGTGAAATGAGATGATGAAGAAAACCAGCATAATCCGATCTCTAGCAAGAGAGGGGAAAAAAAAAAAAAAAAAAAAATTATATTTTGAACTTTTCAGCTTAAAAAAGTTATCATTTTGAAACTTTCAGCTTGGTTATTTAACTTCGGGGGTCTTAAACTTGATTTCATTTTCTTTTTATTATAATCAGTCTCCTAGATCCTAAGACTCATGACTGTTCCTTACTTGCTTTGAAATCACAATACTAACTTAAAAGTCTGAGATTGCAAAAATAAATCTAAATGCATTTGCTTTTGACTTATGTTTTGTGTTCTTGAGCCAGCACACAAACCCTGACCTCAAATTTTACTCTCCTATAGTTTGCACAGCAACTGCAGTTCATTTGTTTGTTTCTCTAAGGTGGGAAATCACATTTAGTCACATGCCTTCAGATGTCAGACCATTAAGAAATAGAGGAACTGTGACAACATAGTGTCCCTTTCATGCCCAACTTTGGCTATTGTTTTTCCCTTAGTTTGCAGTTTAATGCACAGCTCCAAACCACAACTCCTGTTATCTTGGTGACCCTCTGCAGCAGACACATATACCCTTCAGTTCACCCACACACCCTATAAGTTCTCTGAGCAGAGAGATACAGAAAAGAAGTTCTACTACCCTGACTTTATAATTGGGAAATAGAGGGAAGCATTAAAACTAACTCACAAATTCAGAACACTGCTTTACTAACTGGTTGAGAATTCTTCACATGACTAAGTGCTTTGATGATTGGTGCCATAACTGATATTTAATGAAAGGGGTGGAGCAGGGCAGGGGGAAGAGAAAGCATGCCTTCTCAGAAACCTGTTTTCCTACACATCGTCAATCCCTACCTCCTGACTAGGTACCCTCTTAGTAACTATATATGACATAATTAAAATCTCTTGTCTAACATTTCATGAGTTCCCTTCAACAGTAAAGATGTTCACTGTAGCAATCTGGTAAAATATGTGTTCAGATAATGAAAATTAATTCCTGGCAAGATGTATGTCAAGGGAGGGCATGGCATCTGGAGATACAGGTTGCTCTCAAGAGATGCTACTTGCACTGGGGCGGGGGGGAGGGGGGAAATTAATGGTCTTAGCTTATTTTGCATCCCATTTCAGTAAACCTGTAGCTTACTGCTGATAATTACTTCCAGACATAAGGTACATATTGAATGTCAACACTTAAGCCTCTCATGATGGCCTCAGGTGTATTACACACCTAAATTATTTTAATGGGATCTAAAAGGACTTCCCTGTCTCAAACATATTGCTCAGCTGGGTTATTCTGGAGGTGTAAAGCCTTGCCAAGTGCTGTTGGTGATGTTTGCCCCTACCCCTCACAGAAACAGCATCTCTTTCACTTGTGAAAGTCATAAATGGAGAGGTGAAGAATTGTTCTAAGCTTGGGGAACTGGATCACTCAAGAAATCCACCAGCACCACACACTGATACCTTGTCATCCCACCTGGGGACACACTAGGCTTTCTGTCTTCCATGACAACCTGCTACTAATGTGCCACAGGGCAGAACGAAATGCAGCTAAAGAGTACCCCAGATACACAGTTTAAATCAGCCTGTGCATTCTTCCTCCAAGCCCTACCCATCAGGGTGAAACAACAGCACAAATTTGAAGTGTCCTCATACATCTCCCAGGCTTCAAATCCACTGATATTTCCTGTCTATGGTACCAGGCTGTGTGCTAACCCAGCTCTAGTGCTCATTCACCCACAGGGTTAAGTGATGTTGTCTGCAGACTCCAGTCTCCTAAAAAAATGCAAGGAAGTGACTGATGGACTTTAACTTAGGGAGAGGCATTGGTAAAACGATTCTAATGTTATCTTCAGAAATTGATACATATTACTCTAAGGTCTTGAATTTATATCATTTTAACCATCAAATTAACTGATTTTGGCTGTCTAGATATTGAATACTTTAGATATTGACGTGCAGAGGTATTCAGTGTAAACTGCAGACCAAGAAGGGAGGTATAAAGCAAAACACAGATTGATCTCAAGTGCAGCTGAAAGCTGTGAGCCTCAAGTCCCCAAAAGCAGCTCCAGGAAGTTCTCCTGTTCAGTGGTCACTCAGGGCACATCTGGCTAGTGAAAACTGTAGGGATCAGAGGCTGGGTCTGGCCTGCCTTGCCTTCTAATTTTTTTGCATAGTAGGAAACAAGGTGTGCAGGTGAAAAGGTCACCAGCCAAAAGGCAGTAGCAGAGCTTATAGGATATTTCCCTCACATTTATCACCTTTTGTCAGGTTCAAATCAAAAATAAAGATTTTTTTTTTCTGCTGATCTCTTATATTTATCCCAAAAAGAATAAAAATAAAATAAAACATGATAGCAATGTCTGGCTGAAATAAACACTACCACATTTTGTCTCATATTTGGAAACCTTTGCTACTTCCAGATTCTATGTGGAATAGTCTATTTGCTTTGCTCTAGTGTTTTCAGCACAGATAAACTGCCTGTGAACTGCATAGTTGTAGGGTCATGGCCCACAAATTAAGATGCACTTCTGCCCTCAGAAACTGTGAAAGGTCCTTTTCCCCTTCCTTAATCTGTTAAGTGCAGGCTGGACAGAACCCTTAAAGGTGAGAAAAGCAATACCAATCAGGACAATGGGACAAGTTGATTTTAGCATCTTGACCATCTTTGTTTCTGACAGCTGACACAGCAGATGAATATGTGGCACTGCATGTCTGCTTTGGTGTTTCAATGCTAATGCTTCATGACAGACGCTGTCTCCATATAATTAGAACACAGGCTGATGTGAGCTACAAAACAGTCAGTAGACTAATCAGTTCTAGCACGAAGCACATGCTTCTCCATTTCCTGATAATTAACTGGCAGCAAATCAATTTTATCTTCTTTAAACAATACACTTTTTTTAATTAAAAAATTGAGTTTGTTTAAATTCCACAATCAATAACAACTAAGACAGAAGAAATCCTCCAAAAGTAGAGGATCCAGTCAAGTATTCTGGTAATTTTGCATGTGTTATATTCAGACTCAGATAAACAACTACTTGTTCCCTCACAAATATAATAAAGAGCCTACAGACATTTTGTGGATCTCAGGCCAGGGGGAAACGGACAGAAAGTTTGTGATTTAAAGTCATTTTAGATTGTTAAAAATAGAATTTGCTTAGATGAGGAACAGTTGTCAACCACTTATCATACTGGAGATTTCCCATACACGGACAGTAGATACACTGTGATCTGCATTAGAAAAGGCCATTCAACTCAAAATTTTTAGCATAAAGGAACTTGCAAATAAATATTCTTAATAAAAGAAAACACAACCGTATGATAGATGACTGTAAGCTGTTAGCGCTGGTCACTAGGAAACGACCTGCTAAACCACTTTGACTCTCAAATATTTTCTCACACCAAAAAAAAAAAAGGCTCTCCAGGTGGAAGGAAATGAGACATTCACTGATGACATTAAGTGTATTTCTGTGAATAATAGTCAGATTTTTTTTCCCCCACTGTTGGAATACACCCCATTCACTAGCTGTATTTTTAAAAATTACAAGTCATACTCCTGCTCATCAAGATCTGATATAAAACAGCTTCCTAGTTTCTATAGCTACTCGGACACTAGAAAGGATGAGTAAGAGGAAGCTACTTGTCCCTCTTCTATGATTCTTCAGTGCAGACCCCAGAGAGACACTGATCTGTGAGGTTTGCAAGCTCCCCTATGGCAGCTATTACGAAAAAATTTCCAGAAGACTTATCTCAAGACTTTGAAAGCTTTAGAGTTGTTTTTGAGATGCAGTAACAAGACCACAGCTGAAGACCAAGTGGGTTCTGTTGTGTGTTTGTTGTGGCATATTAACCAAATCTCCCAGAAGGAGGCTGGCAGCTGGCCTCAGCTTCAAGGTGCATCCATAAAGACATGCTTGATGGACAGGGAAAATGAATACCCACAAGTGTTGCCATAAAATCTAGGGATTACTTATCACTTACTTTGGGAAAATAACACTGATACTGTACTTTGCTTATTAGTGTCTGGATTATTTTGAGCCCTGGCTTCGGAGTCACAATAAAGACAACATCCTTCCTTGAGTCTTCCTCAACTCTAAAGTTTACTATGGGAAGGGGTTTTCCCCACATAAGCAAACCTGCTTGAAACACACAAACTAAGTCCCTCTAAGAGCATTAAGAACTGTCTGCTTTAGGACTTGCATTGCAGCACTGGACAGTCCAGATTTCTTTTCCTCCATTTCTGCCCTCTCCTGAGAAGTTCACCCTTGGAGGGGGTAGGATGAGCACAGGCATTGACACAGACATGTTGAGCACAGACCCTTTCTGCTGAATTGACTCAAGACATCTTAAAGCTAGAAACACTTCCATGCTAGCAGGCAGGAGTATCTAGCTTGCCACATGAATACTGTCAGTCTGCTTACAGAGCTAAGGAAGACTTGGTACTGTGAGGAGTTTTCATTGTATCATGAAAAATCATCATTTCACCTCAGGTTTCATGAGGGTGTCAAACTGAGTGATCTCAAATAGTTACTTTTGTTTCTCAGCTTATATTTGCAAGCCCGTTAGGCAGCAACATTAGTTTCAGGAAAAGATCCCAAGATTTTATTATCAGTCTGCAATAGAGTATTGTAATACATTGATCCATTTCTATTTACATATGTGTGGGGAAATGATTGCATTTAGTTTGTAAATAACTTATAAAAGCAAAGCATTCAGTTCGGAGCCTGTCTGTCTTCCTGAATGGTGCCTCCCTATCGTCAGAGGCACAAGGAAGCCACACAGATAAATGCATGTTCCTGTCCTCCATTTCCCTTTGCTTCAGAGATGCCGCCGAGTGAGAAGTTCAAAGGCGTTTCTCTGGCCATGGAACAGACACCGTCAGCTTTGCCAGTTTGGTGTAATATGCTCAGATGGAGCTGTCCAGGTGAGCATGTCAGTGATTTTACTATGAAAGAAGAATTAAGAAAGATGAGAAGCATCAAAAAGATGAGGAAGGTGGATCCTGTGGTTGAGACTTGAATGGCCTTTGATTAGACTTTCTTTCCTGAATTTGAGGAGCAGAGTGGTTTAGGAAGAATGTGACTGTCAGCGCTACAATGGCTTTCCTTTCAACCCTCAGTGGTTTGCTATTGTGAAAGTAAATTGACATATTTGCATGTGAAATGTCCCTATTATAATCTCTGGGCTCAGGATGGATTGAGAATTAGCAGGGCTGGAAAGAATAGAAAAATAGATTGCCCTGCAACAACAAAAACCCAATTCCACCCCTCATTTGTCCTCTTTCCTCACACTCAAAAAGAACCCAAAAAAACCCTCCAGAACCTCCTTCCCAGGTGTCAAGGACAATAGGGGAAAGCTCTTCCCTTAACATCCTTCTTAATTCTCACTCCCAGGGTTTTCAGTTTGTGTAAACCTCCAGAATAAATGTGTAAAATAACAAAGTTCCCATTCTGCAAATAGACCAGATTTTGTATTTTGCTCACCAGTCAAACTGGGCTGAGTAAAATACTGTTTCTTCATCACACACACTCACTTTGTATTTCAAGTTGCAAGGATCTGCGTGCAGGAAATATTAAGCTCATTTGCCATCTGCTACTCATCTTGTCCCCAAGTATGAGTTTAAGGCAAGGAGCTCTTTCCCTTTCTTTCCACTCCGCTCATGATGGTTCAGCCCTATATCAGGGACAACTTCCACAAAGGCAACAGGAAAAATGAGGTTCTTTTAGAGAAAAGGCATCATCTTCTCTCCATGGAACAATTCAGAACCTGTTCTGAGCCTAGACAAGAGATTACGCCAGTATCTCTATGCTTCTCCCTCCCCAAACTGGTGATCTTGGAGGAAAAGCAGACCCATCTACTCAGGAGAAGGATGTTACCAACAGCAAATTCCTTCATTTAAAACTTTCACTTTTCTTCATCCATACCAGAAATTCTAGCCAAGGCTAGGACATGCGCACTTGACTACACATTGTGAAACTTAGCAGCTACAAAGAAATGGGACATGGTCTCAAGAAGGCAACCAGATATTCTGTTCTAACTGGACAAAACAGCAAACATTTCAGTAACAAGCACAGATCCAGGTTAGATCCCACCAAGACAACCTTAAAAAAAAAATAAAATTAAAAGTCTCTATATTAGATCAAAGAAAAGGCAAGAACTACTCACCAGATTATAATAAACTTCCACTGAACTTTCTGAATTTTTCAGCTGAGAAGCAGCTTCAGACGACGAACAAAACAACACAATACATTGAGCCACTGAAGAACCCTCTCATCAATCACCCATATAGGACTAAAAGAAATAAGATCTGCCTGGCTGCTTCCCTGTATTACCTTCCTAATTACATTTTACATCGTTCAGGTGCTAAGCTGCTAACAGGCATCCACTTTGCAGGTGTGTTGCAACCACAAGCCATAGCAAGCCCTCTAGAAGCTCCTAGCATAAGGATAATGTGAACTACAGGCCAAGGTTATTGTAACAAATACAACAGACTGCTGATGGAAACAGATAACTCTTATAATGACTCTGTGTTCTGTTATTTCTAAAAATCATTCATTAAAATATGGTGTTTACTGCTCCAGATCCTGTACAATCTTCCTTTATTATCTAAGTCAAGCTGTGTGTACCCTCAATTACGAGCACTGTCATCTACGTGTTTTGTTCTTCCTGGTAGTTAGCCATAGTGAACTACATATGCAAACAATGTTTATTGGGGCTTGGAGATTTATTTTGCTTTTGCCAGGATTGCTGTGCTTTGCACTGCATGATTCCACCTTAAGTGCTCAGCTCCTCCTCAGTTGCTGCCAGAGAGCAGTTCAGACTGTCTCTTCTAATGGCTTGTGACTAATGTTGCTCATCTGGGGTGCTTGAACCAAATACTGGAAAGGCACCATGCTATTTCTTCCTTTTACTGAGATGATTTTCTTTTTTCTATCTTGGCAGAGAATACTTGGAAGATTGAGGTGAAAAATGTTAAAGTGAGAAGATGAATAGGAAAGGGGTGGTTTTGGTTTGGGGTGGGGTTTTTTTGGTTTGTTTTTCTGTTTGGTTTTTTTTTTTTTTAATGAGGGGCATTCAGAATCTTGTTTGAAATAGTTTTTCCTTCTTCATGTAATTGGTATACACAAGGCTTTGCTAATGCTTTATAATAAAAAAGACTGGTCCAAATCATCAAATTTTTTGCTTTTAGGGAAGCAAATCTCTCAAGAAACACAAGTGATCTGTGCTTTTCCTCTCAAATTATTAAGGTTAACAGTGTGAGAACCTTGCTTAGTCATTTATACAGAGCCCATTTTTCAAATTATTGAAGCACTAGAAACACTATTCACCTTATTGAATATTGACTATTGACTTTAGATAACTAAGAAAAACACATTCACAGATTGGAGCACCTTTCTTGAAGAGGAGAAAGAAACATCTCCGAAAGTAAACCTACACTACTTTAAGTGCATGTTCTGTAGACATCTATCCTTACAATAAAACAAACCCAGGGCAACTTAATCTGTACCGACCACAATGGCCACTTTTGCTTTCAGTTTCCAGATAAATGGTACTGATATAAAGCAGGATTTACAGCCTGACCAGGAAAGTGATGTCTCAAAACACAGCAACCAGCATTCTATCAAAAGTTGAATAGGCTGTCTGAGTTTTCTTCACAACACAAAGTTAGATTTTGAACACATCTGAGGCTCACTTTTTGTGCCAAAAGGAGGAGCTATCCAGCCCCTTTGCAGAGACTTACCTTCAAGCTACATTTCAGGTGCTGGAAGATATCCTCTAGCAGAGAGCCCACTTTTTCTTCACTGAGACAGGGACCTTTAGTGTACTGAACCTGATGTTTTTAAGTTAAATGGACCATCTCTGGTGATCTCCACAAATATTAGTCCCATTTCTCAAATATCTAGACTAGCTAACTAAAATGCAGGTAGATTTGTATTAAAAGTAGAAGAGACCTACTGAAGTTAATGAAATATTTAAAACTGACCAAAGGTTTTTAGATGCAACCTGAAGCTAAACTTTCATACTGGCCTGAACCCAAGCCTTTTAAATAGTGCTTGAAATAAACATCCTTTCAGGCTAAAACTTCAGCACTTTCATGTTCTTTTTTTTCTTTCAATTACTCTGAAACCAGAGTCTTTCACATATTGCTGCTGCCTTTCATAGAAAGAATGGTGTAGCCCTGTGCAAAGGGGACTTTTAAAATCTTGTAGTGTACACTTCCCTTGTCAGGCCAACACCCCTAGTGAAAGTGTACTGGAGATTGCACTGAAGTTTTAAGTTCATCTTTAATAAGTACAAGTCGAAGTAACAGCTTTAAAACAGATTAGAAAAACTTCAGCCAAATCTAGCCCACACAGCTGGGGAATAATGATAGCTGAAACTGACCCTGTACTAGGCCAGCTGCAAGATGCTAACCCTTAAATTAAGGTTAGACCTGCCAAGGGGGTGACATAGTCACTATATATCACTACTTATCACTATATATCACAATGTATCACTACTTTTTGCCATCTTTATTTCTTCAACAGTAACGATGTGCCCCCAGACATATACAACAGATTAAAAACTGGCACTGAACGAATTATCAACTGGTGGCTATGTCTACTCTTATTTGTATAGGCAAGGAGAAGTCGAAGAACAGCATATGCTGTTAGGTGCAGCAAAGATGTTGCTGTAGATTAGCAGTCCTGTCTGCATATGAGAGTGGAGCTGAGCCCCACAGACTGAGTTCACCATGAAAAGCAAGATTGCACACAGCTGTGCAGTTCATCTGCTCCCCAACTCCCTCTCTGCAGCACAGCAGTTTATCCAAACTGAATAATCCTAGTTCTAACTGAACTAGAGAGAGAATCCAGAATTACACCCAGAGTGAATGTGTGTGTAACCAAATTGTCTGCAGTGGGTTGACTATGGCTGCACACCAGACACCCACCAAAGCTACTCTACTACACTTCCCTCTGCAACTGGACAGAGGAGAGAAAATACAACAAAGCATTCATGAGCTAAGGACTGGGAGAGACCACTTACCAACCATTGTCATGGGCAAAACAGACTCAAAGTGGGGATATTAATTAAATTCATTATTAACAGAATCAGAGCAGGATAATGAGAAGTAAAATAAATCTTAAAAACAGCTTCTCTCCAACCCTTCCTCCTTCACAGCTTCTACAGTAAGTTCATCATGGACTGTTTCTGCTGCTGCTCCAAAAGAGGACTCATTTCCCTGTGCCAGCATGGAGTCCCTCCCACAGGAGACAGTCCTTCACAAACACCTTCAACATGAATCCATCCCACAGGCAAGAGTTCTTCACAAACTGCTTCAATGTGGGTCATTTTTCCTCCTTTTGGAAAGAGCACTCTCAGGATTAAAAGGTTCCTTTAGTCTCCTTGTATATTTGCTTCTCTGATGAAATTGTCTCTGGCAAATCAGAGTAAATGTCACTATCATGTCCCCTTTTAGGCACTGTATCACTTGAAACTTTATACTGTACAGTTGGCATAAAGAAAGGATATTGTGCTGAATCAATGTTTGGCAGTATGGACTCACAGTGCAGATCTCAGGCTCAAATCCTACCATATGGTAGATTTGTTACAGATTATACGTTCTGGACACTGGAAAATGTAATTGCAATTCACTCCACTAAAACGCCCTCAGCTAGCGATGATGATGCTGCTGCTTCTTGCAAACATTGCCTAGACTGGAAGCTCTGCTCCAGAGAAACCATCAGCACCATATGCTGAGTTGGTTATTGCCTCTTGCTAATGCATGTGCTCAGCGTTAATTTTTAGGAGTCAGAAGCCATCAGGCACTGGGACCCCAAACAGAGACATGTTCAAGGCAGATCAGACATACCACATTTACATCCCACACATTCTGTCATATCAAGAAGTTTAAGAATGAAAGTTATTGATCCTCCAAGAAAGCTAGAAAGCATTTCACCAGCACATACAATACTCACTACATCAGATACTTGGAGTGGTTGAGCTTTAACACAAGTGGGAGAAGGACCCAAGGAGTGTGGTGGATCAAGAAGGACTGTAAGAAGCAAAGAGCCGAGTGGGGATGAAGCCTAAGAAGGCTCCTAAGGACCTATGGAGGTTTTACTATCTGAATGTAAAGTGACAGATTGACTGGGCAGATTTAGAAATACTTTTCCTTTCTAGCAAGTGGCTTGTGAAATAGTACACTGGGAGAACAGAAGGCACTCATTCCTCTCTAAACCTGAACACAGTGTCATTTGCAACTTGGTCACACAGGCAGACAGCTAGAACCTCAGCCTGAACAGTAAAGTAGGAAGAAAAGAGGGACAGTGAGAGGTGATAGGACTTTCACCAAGGTGCACAATCCATCAGTAGCACAGAAAGTATTCAGGTTCCTTGGTGTCCTCACCACTAAGTGGTGCTGCTTTGTGATTTGGAATCACCTTTAGTTAAACGAGTCAGTGTTTGAAATTACTTAAAATGTCTTAATGTTTGAAGTAATCCTGAGGTAGTCAGATCACTCTATCAGTTCTGAGCATTTTCCTAGTTCCTCTCTGGGACCTCTCTTATTGTGCTCCACAGCCATCCTTTGAAGAGCCTCCACAGCCATGGGGTTAGAGATGGGCCAGGACAGGGTTAATCCTTTATTCTCAGCAAGCATGTAGTCTAGTAATAGAAAATGTAAAGATAAAAGCAGCTGCCATCAGCACATTTTCTTCCATATCAGCACTTTGATGCTGAATTCATTGTGGTTCAGACAGAGCTGGGCTTGGGATGCTTTTCAAGGATGTAATGAGCAGTGTCTAATATACTCATTATGGTCACCATTATCAGGCATATTTCTGCATGTGAGCCTATCATAGCACTGCAGCCAGCTGTATGTCTGTGTGCACATGAGGGAGGCAGTCACCAAGTAAACATCCTTAATGTGTGTGCATCTTCCTTTGGGTAAAACGGGTCCACGCTGATCCCTTCTCCATTCCAGCATCTTTGACAGCCTCAGAAGTCTGTTGCTCAATGCTCCTCTTTCCCCACAAGATGTTCATTAAGGTGTACACATGCAGTGGCTTCAGGCCAGCCTTCTGCTCTGCAGTCATTAGCTCATTCCCGTGTACTGTGATTGCACAGGTACACATCAGATGCCATTATCAGAGCCGGCATTTACCAGCAATTAAAACACAATAACTGTAGAGCTTATCAAGACATTTCCTTTTCGCAAGATTTCTTGGTTTATTTCCATATTTATAAGTGGAAATAGCTGCAATCCCTGTTGACCAACACTGACATCTTAATGCACTAGTTACTTTACATATTGGGGGTTTTTGAGCTTTCCAATCTCTCTGTCCACTTGCATCACCAAATTATGATTCACAGTATTTCAGAGAGGTTTCTTCTTGTCACAAATTAGTCTTGCACCACACTGATCCTATGTAAGACAAGTAGAGAGCAGCTAAGTAACACTATTGTAAACCCAGACTTCTAGGGGTTCCTCTTTTGGCAGTGAAGTGTATGTGTCTGAGTTGGCCTGTCTTTTTGACATCCCATCAAAAATGTTGTGTAATATCACAGGTACATCCAGCCCCTATTGAACAACCATCAGAGCTGAGAGAGGTTTATTCTTAATCAGAGCATATTTTGAGGCTGGTATTTTTCTCTTCCATAGTCATGGTAATTTCCCACTGTCTCAGTCCTCAGTAAGAAATTGTGTCTTTGGGAGAAGTCAGACCTCTTTTACTACCATGTACAAAAATAACACCCAGTGCTCGTAAGATACTAGATTATATTACTGGGCCAAAACTAACTCAAGTGTGTGTGGAGGGGAAGGTCAGGTAAAATCTCCCAGAAATGAGGTAATGGTAAACATTCAGTGGGTGGATTTTTGATGCCTTGTATATTTTTTTAAGTAGTACTCCCAGCTGAGCTTGTTGCTCGGGGGCTGAGGTCTTACAGTGCTCCTCCAGGAAAGCTTTAGCAACTGAAACCCACCAGTAGAATTCAGCCTGCATGGAATTCAGGCAACTGCCATCACACAGACAAGACTTATGCAATGCATCCTGTGTTTTCTTTATCTGCTTTGGCCAAAAGATTGCTCAATGTGATTTGCTTAATTGCTATGTTTGTTACTTAAGTGCACCTAAGAAAGAATGAACAGTGAATTTGGACTTTCACAGCAGAGAGTTCAATTCTGAGATAACTGGAAATGAACGCAGGAACTTCCTTCAGCTCCACTGGATTCTGTGGCTGGGCCAGGAACAGAAACTGGCTAAGAACATAGATAGATCGATAGATCGATAGATCGATAGATAGATAGATAGATCGATAGATAGATGATAGATAGATAGATAGATAGATAGATAGATAGATAGATAGATAGATAGATAGATAGATAGATAGATAGATAGATAAAAGGACTCCTCACTGCTTTTAATTAAAGTGCTGAAGAGGACTTGACGTCCTGCTGCCTCCTCTGAATTTTCATCTTCAGTTTCTCAGCATATCATCAGTGCTGCACCATTTATGCAGGTGTATTTGCTTAAGAGTTGTTCTCGTTAAAATTCAATTACATTGAAACTATATAATCCCTCATTGTAATAACCTGATAAAAAGCCCTTAACTGCCACACTACATGCCCATTTACCAAGAAAATTAGATCAGCAAGAACACAGTCCTAATTTAGCAATTAGGGTGCAGTTTGTATCAGGCTATTCCAATAAGATTGAAAGGCAATTTACAAGGTAGTTCTGCTCATTGCCAGCTGTTAAAGGCATGTCGATAGTGAACAGAAGTCCCAGTGCACATCTAGGTAGAAAACAATGTGCATTTCTAAAAATACTAAAAAACCCAAAGCTATCATGGACAGGATCTTCTGTTTGTAGTATATTTGCCTAATCAATATAATATATTTTCTTTCAGTGCTAAGTGGTGAAGAGGATACATATTACAACAACGCATTTCAAGATGAACCATATTCCTATGGCACCAGGGAATTCTCCTTAATTTTGAACTCCTTGATGTTTTGGAAGTTTAGATTAGGGTCAAATTCTTCTGATGGTATCTCAGAAACATCAACTGTAATATAAGCTTTCTTGACTGTTCCCTAAAGAGTAGCTGTGGATTGAATGTAGTTCTGTTAGGATCTGCTTGTTGTTCTGGACGACTTTTCCAGATTTATTAATCATGAGATCACACTCTGTACAGCTTTCCACACTTTTACTCAATAAAGGAGCGAAGTTTTGTCTGTGCAACAGGAACATTTGTTGGTGGGTGATACTGATGCCCTGAACCTCCAAATAAGGTCCCACAGAGCCAATGTGATATTCTCCACCTCCTCTCTGTGGCTTTTATCAGCAGACTAGGTAATAGAAAAGCACATCTGTGCAGCTTGCTCTTGGTACCCACTACTATCAGCAGTAGTAGCTTTTAATTACTGTTACATAGTGGAAGCAGTTGGCCCTTGCAAATCAAAGCTGAAAGGTCCCCTAGACACAAAGTTAGTGATGTGCTCCCAAAATTTTCAACACCCTTTGCCGATGCAGTGAAGTAACAAGTTTCAAACTCCAGGACTCCAGCTGTAAACTGGGGGAGTTTCAAATCAAGGTTGGCAAGGGAAAGTCCAAAAGAAAGGAATGCTGTCCTGCTATTTAGCTCTGGTTCCCACTACAGCCAGCATTTGCCTGGACCAAATTTCATGTGATCAAGACAAGATGGCTATATGGTGTGTTTTCACTTCGTCCATTATTAGGCTGTGCAATAGTTGGCTTCTTTCCTTAGGTTTTTGCTGAGGTTTTTGTTTGTTTGCTTTTCTAAACAATGTTTCATAACAATTTTCAAAAGCCCTTTCATAGCAGCCAGTCAGCAGAAGAGAACTCTTTTTCTTTGAAGCTGTTTCTAACCCCTCAGTATTGCAGAAAAGGTGGCATTAGAGTGCTTCAGGAACAAGGATACAACTCAGAGGTTATCCATAGGGTTTTTAATTTATCTTCCTTCTAGCTATTTTTCAGTTTATATTTAAAGCTTCATTTTGGTCCCTTGCTGTTCATTTTGCTATGAAGTGTTAATGGTTTCTCTAGAAGTATATATCTTCTATTTGTATGAGTGATTTTTATCTCATACAAAGTCTTTTTGCCATGCTAATGAAGTGAATTACTAGCTTTAATTAATATAATTACTAGCTTATTTTCCTTAGTATTTTTAATAACAGAATTGAAAATCTATTTGTTATTTATAAGTGTTTGCATAGAAATGTAGACTAATAGTTGTGCTGTCCTCATGTGCAATATCAGAGTAGCATAAAGGGGTACTAATATTAAACTGGTATGGAAACCACCCCCACTAAATAGTCAATTAAATGAAACTTTTATGCATATTCAGCTACACAAACATTTTTACATGCAAAAAATTATTATTAAATCCACAGGTATCCTTTTTTCACACATAAGATTTTACATGCAAAATTATCATGCATGTAAGTTCTGTTGGGAGATAATGCTTATAATTTTCCCTTAGAAAAGCTGAGCTGCTTGGCAAACATGAATTTGATTGAGCAGAGTTAGTGGTAGACCACACAGGTGTTGATTTTTGGGGTCCTAAATTATTCACAGAATTCAAGCTTTCATTTAAAAACTACTAACAAACCAAAATATTTCCTTAGCCCTTGCAATCTAAAAAAACCAAAGCACTCTTGTCTGGCTCTTGCTGTAATTTTGCTCATTTTCCCAGCTGAAACAATCACAAATAGGAAAATGCAAGACACATCTGCATGGTTACCCAAGTCTTGCCAGTTTTTAATCACGTCATTGTGGTTACAAGATGCACCACTCAAAATACAGAAAATCTGAGGTCGTCAGGTGGGCAGACTTGTTTTGACACAGAATAAATAATTTATCAATGACTCAGTGAATTCCTGTAGCCACAGCTGTAGGGATCCCAACTCCTTGTGACCTCTGCTGAACTCCTGTGATAATGATGTATGACTTTTGAGCCTTTGCTCAGCATCTTGCAAGGTCCAAGTGTTGTTCTGGACAAACTGGAACAGAAATACAAAGCAATATGGAAATAGCTTATCAGAAGTCATATAATCCATAACTTGTGTCACCTCTCAACAGGCTTTTTATGTATTAGAAATTCTCTATTACTTTGTCTCTATTGGTCTAATGGAGGTTACTCCTGTTGCATCCATTCAATGACTGGCTGGAGCTGACTTGCAATATAATCTCCCATGTTTCTTTCTTAGGGTGACAGTAGAGCTAGCAAGACAGTGCCTTCACGGGCCAGGACAGAGTCCTATAGTATCCGAAAGAGAAAAGCAGAACAGGTCTGGTCATGATGGCCTCAAACACAGGCAACTGGGTCACTAGGCAAGTTGGAGAAGAGGCTGCAATGCCTGTGGGTACACACAGTCTCTGCTCCCAGCCTGTGTAAAGAGCCCAGGAAGAGCACCTCCTGGCTCAGTGGCAGCTCTCCATCTGCATCTAGTGAATTGTGTTTGCCTTTGTGTGCTACAGTGGCATCTCACCTGTGAAATAGCTTTTGCTCTGCAGTCTCTGGGCACTACATAAACAAACACAACGAGTAGGCAAATAACTACAGGGTGACCTATAAAGAACTGCAAGATTTACTCTGCCACGGACCTGTGATAATCAGCAACCAAGGCATCTGTACATTAGTCCAGCCTGTACAAATTACCAGCATGCCACTGAGTGTGGTATAAAATACTTCCAAGTGTCCTGAGATTGGGCAAATTGTTTCCTTAGCCATGTATATCCTACCTTCTCCACCTACAAAATGTGGTGGGCAGAGGGATTTGGAGCCTGAACTCCTGTGCATTTGTAAATGGTTTTGAAGACCATGGATGAAAGACGCAACTGAAGGGCTCACTCACTGGAAGCTAGTAGCACGTGAGAGGATGTGAAGTGGAAAGTGCTGGGAGCTGGGCAAGGGACACAAAGGAGAAGGGAGAAGACATACAGCTCTGGTTGTTCCCTTTGGTGAGATCAAAAAAAGAACATAGAAAGAAAAAGAAAGAAAAAGAGAAAGAAAAGAAAGTGGTAGGCTGCCAAAACAGACAGGCCTAACTGATCACATCAAACAAATGACCTTCCCACAGTGATTTATGGGCTAATCTCTCACCAAGAGTGCAGCTTATCAGTGAGTAACCAGTACAATTAGTGCTGCTCCATGAATCAGTTGAAGTGCTGGCTCCTCTGCAGGACTTACACACACACAATTTGCTATTACAACAAATGAAAGCTTTCCCTGGCCCTCCTTTCACCCATCACATGAATTGATGCTGAGGGATGAAAATCACTTTAGGAGATTTCTGCAGCCTAAACAGGGATCTGCTTAATTCATAGGTCTGACATGAAGGGGCTATACAGAGGGACATAAACTGAGAATAGGGCTCAAAACTCCATGAGCAGGATAGGTGATAAGATGATATAATGAAATATGAAAAACTAGGATTGGCTAGGGAACAGTTGTACTAAGAAGGGATATGACCTACTGAAAACTTACCCAAGCTCAATTTCTGTGTTGTCTTCTCTTAATAACATGGGGCTTGAAAAATGGACAGTTTAATGGTTTTGAGCTGAAAAAAAATGGGTATGTGTATCTAGAGTTCACCAATTTAATGAAGAATTAATCCTCTGTGATACATGAGTAGTGAGTCTTAAAATGCTAGAGATAAAATAAAAACAGTGCCACAAGTAGCAGGGGATCTATATAGATGTCAGTCTGATGTTTTAAAGCATAAGGGAACCAGTGCAACAGCAGTGAAACAGCTCTCCTTCATTCTTGCTGTTACATTTACTCACAGAATTGACTGTAATTTAAAAGACCATAATCCCTGAGTCAAAGATATGAGCTGCTTTCACAGCTTACAGGTGAGTGGTTGCAAACTTTACCATAGGTTATGGTTCCTGAAGAGATATTCTCAACTACATGCCTTTCATGGAATAGGTTTGTTCTCTTTCTGGAGCGCTCTGAGATCACAATAATGCCATTAGAAAATCAAGTCTTGAATCTGTATACAGGGAGTGTTTGGATGATTTTCTTTACAGAGATAAAAACGAGGTAAAGAGCAGATCTCCTTCTCCTTTTTAAAAAACTTTCTTTCAGCTTCCGTTAGTACCTAAATCTGCCAGTCTGAAACAGGTTCCTTTGTCAGAGAAGTATAGCCAAAGAGCATGATTCAACTCTGTGCTGCATGTGAAGCAGTTCAGAGCTGCAGTACTGATGAAGGAATCAATACAAGGGCATCGATAACAGGATGAGTGGGAAGTCTTTCACACTTTGCAGGTTTCCCCTGGGAAATGTGCTGCTGCTGTGGAAATGATTGTTCATACACTGGTGTTTGCTGCAAGCATGTGAAACTATTCAGACTTAATCCTGCTTATTCTTGCACTTCCATATAGTTTCATGGCTCCATATGATCTGTAGAGCAGATCAAAGGGCCGCCAAGCACATAATGGAATGTCAGCAGAAACAGGGGCTTGAGGGTGGTTCTCATTGCACAGCAGTGGAAGGAGCAATTTAGAAATCAGCAGGATATGGGTTGTGTCTTCCATAGAAACTAGATGGTAGAGCAGACTGTATCTAGTAATAAGAGCAGGACATGGAGTGTCTACTGGAAAGCCCATCCTACAGGACTTGTCAAGGATATCTTTTCTGCTTAGTAGGAGGAAGGAAAAATGCCCATTTTTATTGCAAATTCCTCCTAGTCACTGATTGTTTTGCCTGGATCAAAGGAGTGAGATCCTCCTTTGGATTTATGGAAGTAAAATTTTTTCCTGTCAATTTTTGCAAAGCACAATGAAGAATTCTGGGCTTCTCTTTGAGCCTGTAAATTTCTGCTTTTGAAAAGTTTTTGAGGAGTATCTTGTGGCTTTAAACCACAAGATGGGAGGTTTAAATGGAGGCAAATGGGGACAAATCTCTTCTGAGGCTGTAATGGTAAACAGGAGGGGAATATAGATGTAACTGCCTACAACTTGTAAGTGTTAAACCGTGGTTTGTATGTGATTTCCATTTCCATGCATGTCAATTGACATCTGTGTCCTAGTTCTAATTCTGCCCTTGGGATGGTGGGACATTGCCAGCTTTTCAACAATTTTATAAGGTGATTTTCAATGAGTACCTCAGCAACTCACCCCTCCAGCTCAGAACAACTTTAGGGAAGTAGAAAGATTTGGCATTCAAAAGCAAATTCCTGAGGATATGAGTCATGGTAATCTTCTCTGAATGCCTAAGGTGACGTGCTTCTAAGCCTAAGTCCAGTTTCTGTGTGCTTGTGTAATGCACACATCCACTGTTGTCCAGTGAGATGCACAGAAGCCACTTAGGGCAGAATTTAGCTGTGTCATCTCTGAGACCTACAAATGCAGATATCTGCAAATGTATTCACTAATAAATCCATTGCAAAGTGATTAATTAAGGAGTAATTGTCCAATAATTTATGTAGCAAAATAAATAGATCTACCCAATAGAATACCCAAACATAGGGTTTAATGCAAACAGAAGAATGAACTTACCACATAGCTCAAACTAAACCTGCAGAACATTGTGTTGCAAGACGTTCTAGGGGTCAAAGAAAGGTTCATTCAAAAGCAATGGAATGCATTTATTCATCTAGGTCATTTGGGGTCTACTGACCATCACAGTCTAGATACAACCTTCAACTCAGCAAGTCTTAAAGTTTATTGTCACTCAGGTGTGTGTATTCCAGGAAGTAAGCCATACCAACACTATTCTGATATGCATTAGCTGCTGGAGATGGGACAGGGTCTTGAAAAAGATATAGGTCTGAACCAGCACAGTTGTGTTTGCACAACTTGTAGTTCCTAGATTCAGTACTAAACATCCTTGTCCTCACCAACTTTGAAAATGCCAGATGTAATACTCCTATTTTCTCACTCGACTGCTAGACAGCAGCTTCACTCTCTCTGTAAAGTGTTTTAGTATGGTTTGATGACATATTTTGGGCTGCAGTAAGGCCTTCTAGTCCTAAGAGTGACAGGATTTTTTCCCACTGGTCCAAAGCACAGCATTTGCAAGCTGTGTTGTGTTGTTTATCCTCCACTGCACTAGGAAAAGGTATCTTGACCACTGGTATTTCAAATGCAAATCACTGAGAAGAATCCATCTCCTCAAGGGAAAAAAGCCAAACAATTAAACATGTGGTCCTATAATTTTCAGTGTCCCTAAACATCCCACTAAAGTGCAAAGGAAAAGCCATAATTTACATTGAAAAGTGGGGAGTGGTACGGTGGACGAGATCAAGATTAAATTAATTCTCTCTTATTATTTAGATGATACTGATTTCTAGATTACAGACCTAATTTGTAGGCATGATACGTATGCACTGCCTTCAGCTCATATCAACATATTATTGGAATTCTATCTCCATGCACTAAGACCACAGTTGAGTGGAGGTAACAAATAGGCCCATCTCAGGGTAAGTTACAAAGTGCCTTTTTTCTTTTTGATTACTTCTTCCTTGCACAAAAAGACCATAGCACAGAACTAAGTGAGCATTAAAGTGTGAAATTAATTTCTGATTTTCAAATAAAGAAGATGGGACTGTACAAGAACAAAGTATATCCACAGTGAAGTAGTCACTTCACAATACCTCGTGTTGTACCGTGTCAGTGCCATTGTACCTACAGGACCACCAGCTTTTCCCATAAAGCAGAAGTTCTGGGCAGCAGTTCAGACTGCATGGCCTGACTTTGGTTGCAATTAGATCTTGCTCCAGCAACAACTTCCAAACCCTTATCTGGAGATGAGAGTATTCTACACAGAATGTAACAACTATGAAATAAATATTTAGCAAATGGTCTAGATTAAATCATCCTCAGATGTGTGTGGCAAGAAAAATCTCAGAAATGCAACACATCTGATTTTGGAAAGGAAGAAGGGCTGGAGCATTTGTGCCAGAAGTGAGCACAGTCCACAATCATGATATTGGCAATTTCCATAACACATTCCACCATATTTCCATGTCAGAATTTTGGTGCTCTTTACTTTGGACAATAAACTCATCCTTGTTTATGACTGAGAAGTAAAAATTGATGTCCTGGAAATCTTTTGGGTGACTCAGGTTGTGAGGCATGCTTCTAACACTGCACTAATTTGTGTTCAGTTTCTCTTACCCAAATGTTTTTATTTAAAGGGATTCACTCAGGGATCTGTACGGAACATTTCTGGATTTTTGCAATTTCTCTGTGAAAATTCTGTCTCTGAGCTCAGTTTCCCAAAGCAGTGATGTCTTCTAAACACAACTGTAGCTCTTTTCCATCTGGATCCATGTGGAGTGGATGGTGTGACAGAAAATAAAGCCACTGCAGCTGTGTTGACACAAATTGCTAGACCTCCAGGAAATCAACCACACTGTTTTTCATAAAATGCTTTTTGACAGCTTCCCTGATTGGCCCCATCCAACTCAGGAATAATGCACCAGAGCAATCATTCCTGTGCATTACTGGTCACTGATGCTGCTGCTGCTTTGATACTGTCCAGATTGTGCCATGCCTTTCCTTGTGAACCTGCTGTGTCTGTGCCTGGACACTGGCATCCTGTAAGGCTAGAGAAGCTTTATTTCCTTAGATCATTGCCACCATGCCTGCATGATCTATACTGGGAAAAACAGTACTCTCCCACACTGTTCCTTCTTAAGAGTATCAACAGGTCTGCCCTGTGTCTCTGCATGCATTGTATATTTCCCTCTGAAATTCCTGAAGTTCTGGGCTCAGAGCTGCCTGCACAGCTGCCTGGTGACTACTCAGCAACAACTGAGAATTTAGATTGCATTTTCAGTAGTGTAATCTGAGCCCCTAGAAAAAAATGGGTGAAGACTCACAGTGCATCTTCCTCATGATAGAGTATTGTTGATCCTGTTTTCACACATGGAAAGTGAAAAGTTCGTTCATGCTTATTTACCATAAGTAATGGAAGAGTTAAGAAAGGAAGCCTGATTTTCTAATTCTGCCTTTTGCAACTGTTATTGCTTACCTCACCTTCCCGTTCTAGTGGAAACTTTCATAGTGTCAAAGGTCCCAAAGAATGATGGACACCGAGGTGAACCTGCCGATTCACAGTCAGTGTAGGGCCATGCCAAGTGTTTTGCTAGAAGCCATTCTTGGGTGACAGCCTATACAAGGGTCTTTGTTTTATATAAGAAACCCAAGAAATACCATACTACAAGACCAGCGTGTCATGCTTCAATGGCATGGTAAATACTTCCCATGAGGAGAATCTCCAGTTCTAAATCCAGCCAGAAATCCCTCCTATGTGATCAGAGACAGGTGGACATCATATGTGCAGAGTGTGCAATGAGCATACTTAAATCTCTCCTTTTTGAAGCAAGTAAAAAAGCTATTAACAAACACAGCACAAGATTCTGCCTGTAATGCAATTTCTTGCGTACATAGAACAACTCCATCTCCCTTTAGGGTTTCACTGGAAAATGGCCAGTGATTTCTCATAATTAAATACAATTGCTTCAGTTGTATGGGCGTTATCAGTAAAGAACCATGTTTCTCCTGCAAAACTCATCGATGAAAACAAACACTGTGTTTTAAAAAATATGTGGTGTTACTGTCACTGTTATTTGGGAACTTTCTCCTTTGATTTTGAACCTAGTCAGAAACAAATTTTAGCAGTTTGATTTGAGATGTTCTTTTAAAATATGTTTTCTGAAAAGTAGTTACAATAGTAAACATCTCTTTTGAAAATGTAATTGTCAGGGATTTTAAAGCCTTGTGGTTTCATGTTATTCATTCAGCTTCAGCACTGAACCAGTGCCTCTCACCATTTATACTGGACTGGTGCAGTGCTCCACACAGAGCTGGCTTCATTTTAATGCCATGTAATGCAAATTTCCTCTGAAGCGATTTCACTGTGAAAGTTAGCATCTCATATAAATACAACATTAACTAGCCAACATTTCTAGTATCAAGAGTATCTTGTGGCCTGACAGCTGAGTAACCCTTCTACAGTTACATTTAAATTTAAATTCATGGTTCTATATCAATCCTCTCCTTACCTCTAAAGAATTTCTTCACTCTTTATTTTATCAGGGACTTTGCTGATTCCGTCAAGCCCTACAGCCAGATGAGTTAAGCTTTAGCTGTACCAGATATCTGTATATGTGTGTTTCTAAGACTGCACAGGTTTCCACACTCTCTCAAAATCTTTTTTCTCTTTTGTAAAAAAATAAGACTGCATAGTTACAAGCTCTTGCTCAAGAAACAAGTTATAATTGGGACTGTCATGTTGATGCGGAGAAGCCTATAAAGAATGGCAGGAATATTCAGTGATTCTCTTTGGCTTCTGAAAAGCATCCTTTTAAATTCTCTTTTCCTTTTGTGTTACTCATTTTGCCCTTGTACTTAACTGTAAATTTCAGTCTTATGTTTTGGAGTTTGTATACAGAATGATACAGCACTAAAGTGAACACCAAACAACATTAACATTAAGTATAAAAACTGTATAATCAAGTGGACATTGCATTTACCAAAAGGGTGTATTGTCACAAAAACAAGCAAGCCCTTCTGCAGAAATGTTTCACCTCATGTTTCAGGATCAGCTGCTTGCAATACGATGAAAACAGATGTCTTGCTATCAAGAAAATATTTCCTTCTCAATTTAAGTGGTTAAATTTTTAGTCCATTTCAAAGGACATGAGGCAGAGATTTAAAAGAGCTGTGTGTGGAAAGAAAAAAATACTATGTGAATTTTTGAGATGTGAAAAGAAAATTGTTCCAAAGCCCCAAACACTGCTTTCCAAACTCTTTTTTTAAATATTATGATGTTTGTTTTGCCACACACTGCATTTTCAAAATGCATCATTAAATGAAACAGCTGAAATTGTTTTATACAGAATCCTTTTTAGAACCACCACCTCATCCTCTTCTCCCCCTTCCAAAATAGACATAGAATAAAACAACCTGGAAAGTCAGTTTGTTAAATATACAGACTGCATTTTATACAATTAATAGAAAGTCTATAATAATATTTTCAGGGTGATAAGGCTTTTGATTTTTTAATTCTGGCTCTTTGTCAAGTCCCAGACTGAGAAGAACGTTACAGTGAGCAGAGTACCAGAGCATAAGATTTTTCCAAAACTAGCTGAATCTAGATTGAAATTATTTCTGAGGTCTATTTAGTCAGTTTTCATGCCTGGCTGTCAGGAAGCTTAATAAAGCTCTGCTCTTAAAGAGCAAGAGAAGCAAAAATTAACACACCTCAGCAAAGTCCTGAAGCTAAACAAGGAGCACAAACAGGTCTCCTTTCTGTGCATTATATAAAATTTATCTTTAATCAATCTCAGTCCGTGACACTTGTACACCTCTCCAGATGGTCTCACTTTCTATGGTGAGCTTTATTTTGCTCTTTGTTATTTTAAGATTCTATGTGCCATATCTCTGCCCTGGCACCATAGTTTTACAAAGAGATGCTTAAATACAGCAATATTCAACCCGTGTAATGCTCAACATCTGCAATACAGATGGATGCACTGAAGACAGTTCTCCTACAGTCTCCTCACAGTCACTGGACACAAGTGACAGTGGATATTAATTACAACATCCAGCTTTGCTGCAGATGTCTGTAATGCTGCAAACGTTAACATTTGTCCAGATTAATCCTATCCCCATGGTCTGACTGAAAAATCCTTCTTTGATTCTGTTCTTGTTCCACTTCATTTCCAAGTCTATTTCATTCCCCCTAGTTGCCAATGGAAGCAACTTTCTTCTCCAGCTACCTGCTCTCTACTCCCCTACCTTGGGTGGACACATAAAGCCACCATATTCTGTAGGGCCTGGGTATCTCCTGGAAGAGAAGTCAATGATCCATTTTTGTGTACAGCCTTTTCACAGACAAGAAGACCTCACACCCAATCTTCCTGCAGGACACAAGTATAAAATAACTGGAAGGTTTGCCTTACACCACACATGAGCTCAGTCCTGAGTGGAAGGTAAAACCAAACACTCTCCCTTTTCCTTCATTAAATGCATCATATTCAGAAGCTGAGATATAAAAATCCATATTGAACATTTCATTGGATTTTGATTCAGTACTCTATTTTTTTCAACACCATTGTTTTGTGAAATAGCTAATATGATAGCAAAAAACTTCAATTTATTTCTCACCTGGTACAAGCCTTCTATTGTCACAGGCAGAACTGTTGTCTGTCCAGCACTAGAGTCGTTAGGATGGAGATTTTCAAAACTGTCTCCAGGACACTTAGTCCTTCAGAAATTCCATTTAAATTCTTTCTGTAGGGCATTTTCTGCACTGCAGGATTAATTCTTTTGAATAATATTATGTCCCCTCAAAGGCCTACACTGAGCTTCTTCAGGACAGGTGGAATATTGAAATTATAGGACCATCCTATATAATTATTGCTCCAGGGATAAATAGGCAAAGCTTGGGTCTGCATAGAAATAAATGTATTAACAATGCAAAACACTGTCTCAGAGGAAAAAAATTAATCTTAGTTTCCAAGATCATACACCACCTGTTTGAATTCCCCTGCTGGGAAGAGCAGAATCCCAAAGTCTGCTGCTTCTTCTACCCTTCCTGATTTGCTTTGCAATATATAAATGCTTCCTCCCACACAAGAAGATTTTTTTCTCTTTTCTCTTTCATTTCAGTTTTTTTTTTCCTAAGTCACAGTACAGATCAAAGCTTATTCTCTTGCTTTTGGAAAAAAATAAAGTCCTTCATCCATTTCTGTTTATTCATATATGCATATATATATATGTATATATAGAGAAATATATGCAGAAAAGTACTATTCAATTTATCTGAGAATTACTTTTACAGTTCTACTGAAAAAAAATCAGCTTAGAGGAAAATATAAAATTGTTATTCTTGCTGTATAAAATTGTTACATATTATTATTGTCCAAGACTGCAATTCATGCTTGTGCAGGGGGTCCCAGCACATGCTGTGGCTGCCTCATTCCTAAAGGTCAGCACGAATGTCTCTACCATGATGCTTAATTTTCAGTCTTCTCCTGAAGGTCATTTCTGTAACTCTGAGATCTTTGTTAGGTGTGATAACTAAGTGACCAGTAGGTGCATTTGTCCAATAAGAACTGCCTCCAGTTCTCCAGTTTATCTCTCGCAGGTTACAAATCTTACAGAGAACAGCTGGTTTTGTGATCTGAGACTTCTGTCACTGAGCTGAAGTGTAAGGGAGTGGTAGAAACTTCTGAGAAATCCAAACAATCTGCTACCTCTGGAAGACAAAAAGTTTCCTAATGCAAGTGCATAATTTGGATTCTTTATGCATTAATACTGATGCATAAAAAAACATGAAAGAAAAATGTCTTGGATGTAGAATGAGAAATGCCCAGCTGAGTTCAGGCACATTGCATATAGATTAATAATTTGGATGTCCTTCAGAAAGTGGCTCTGAAAACTTCACAAACTTCTGAGTTAAGCACATTCTCCAACACTCTTAATAAAAAATACTTTTTTATAAACCACAGGAATTCTGGTACATTGCAGCCTTGTCTAGGCAACCCATACTGCATGTTCAGAGAAAGAGGCACCTGTTCAGACCCTTGTCAGAGTGCCCTCAGATGCTCCTCAGCTCAGTGGTCCAGGGGTGACACCCATCAAGATGAATTAATGGATGCTCTCCTGTCTCTCTGGATCACTTTTCAGACTGAGGAGGGTACTGCTCAGAGTTATGGGACATATTATGTGATGCAGGGGAGAAGCACTTCAGCACTTCACAAGACTCATTATGTGTTGCTTAAGTGAAGAACCAAAGGTGAGGAAAGAGATGGATCTAGGTGATTTTGGGAACAAATATGGGAAAACAGAGTGAAAAGTGGATAGAAGAGGATGGTTGCCTGTGCATAGATTGCTGATTAGTACACTTTCATGGCTGTGGACAGTGCCCAGTGGAGTCAGCCTTATCTCATTAAATTCCCTTTCTAAGTATTTTTCTATTATGTGTGGGGGGGGTAAGGGGGTGGATATAAGTGCCAACAGCTGGAGTGAGATCAAGGGTCAGAGGCCCATGTGTCTGTGGTGCAAGCAACTGGAAGGAGTGCAAATGTGTGAGCATGTGAGCTCTAGCAAATATCAAGCCAGGCTAGCTGGTGAAATGGCCTGGGAATCAGGTGTGTTTTCCCTCTGAGGGTGAAACCACATGAGGAGCTGGCTACTAGAGGGACAAGGGGAGCCTTGGGCAGCAGCTATGACCTCTTTGTGTGTGCACCTATATGTGTGTATATGTAGGCAATGTATTTTTACCAGCAGCTGGAGAGAGGCTCTGGACCTCTGAGGTTCATATTTCCAGGTGCCAGGAACTGGCAACACTGGGATCCAGCAGGCAGGTACTGCCAAAGGCCAGCTGCTGGAGGGATACACATGGTATAAATGTGCACTTGTATACATATATACATTTGCCACTCATGGACCTTCCTCCCGGTCAGCCATGCAGGGCAATAACATGAGACTGCTGAGGCTGTTCAGGTTTATGTCAGTGCTGAGTGAGCCTGTCTGTGCTGATCTGTGTGCTCACTTGTCTATGAATGTATTCTATATGTGTGTTTCAATGTGTGCACCTACTGGAAACCCAGGCACAGCTATGGGCTGTGGAACTATGTCAGCCTCACCTCTGTCAGGTCACTGAATTTCACATACAAACACAGAGCTAATAGTTTACATTTGTTTCACTTTAGAAATGGGACTTGAAGTAAGAAATTGACATTTCTCTCCGGGTTTCTCATGAACCATTACCCTTCCTGCTGAAGGTTTTTGCCAGCCCAGCTTCTGGAGTTAAGCAACTGCAGCACTCAATAATAATAATATAGACACAGTGCTTACATTGCAATCTCTATTTTAAAACCTCTTTGAAAATGTCTGCTAATTAATTCAATTAATTAATACAATTAGTCTGTAGAAACACTACACACTCCTCAAGTCACCCACTTGTAAAGCATTTCCCTTCTAACTTTTAAGAACTAAATACATAACTGTTCAATTCCCTTAATACCTGTCATTCCCACTCCGTGCCAATTAAGAGCTCAAGTATTCCTACCTAACAACTAGAAATAGAAACACAGTGTGAGAGATGAGGGAAGATTGTTTTATGGTATGAGAGTGAATTTAATTAAATATTTGTTCTGGAGTAATTGTGCATAAATTGCAAGAGAATTAAGTTTTATATCATTAGTACATCTTAATTAGTGTCTTTTCATGAACAATGTTTAACTCACAAGTGTTTTGCTTTATTTTAAATTAAGTGCTTCTTTGTAAGCTCTTTACTTAAATCCATTACTCATAACTTTTTCACTTGGTAATAGAACTGATGTTTTTAATGTTACTAAATGCCTGCAGGTGTCCACTACAATTTCATACAGTCCTAACATCTCAATTTAATCCTCATATTAATTGAAATTAATTTTAGTATTTCTTGCCTTAGATTTTAACATTTTTTAATATATCTATATTAAAAAATACATGGGCAAAGTAGACCTGTACACTTAGGTGGAAGCAGCAGTCTTCTGTAACTTTTAGAGATGAAAGGTTAATTATGTCAGGGGAAAGGGAAGACAGTATTAAATAATAGAACAGGAAGATGTGATTTAAGTCAGAGCATCTTTTGATTTGTATAAAGGAGCACAATTAAAACAGGTGCACCAGAGCTAGCTTGGCTGCTGGAGGTCATCCAGTCAAATATTGCTGAGTTATGCAGGAACAGACAATTTTATGGATAATAAAAGCACTGATAGAGTTTTGTATAAGCATACTGCTTCCAAGGAGGATGACTGACTCACTGTCTTCAGAAACATAAAGATTTTAGCAGCTCCTAAAACAAGATTTCCGTCTGTAACTAAAGTTGCAGTTCAATATGGAAAAGTCTATGCCTTGGTCATAGAGATGGTGATGAGTTTCCACTCTAAAATCTTTAGGAGAAGTAATTATATTAAAAAAAAAAAAAAAGCACGCTCAAACCTGAAAGCCAAAAAAACCATCCATGTTAGTGTACTCAACCTAATATTTGGCACATGCTTCTCTTTCCACATGCAACCTTCCATATGTGAACTGTACATATCCATGTCCCTGCAGACAATTTGTCACAGTCTCCATTTCTAGTTTTCATCCTTTTAGTGCAGAAAATATGTGTAATCTAGGCTCTTTCCTGAAAAAATGGACATGACAGACAACTGTTAGCAATTATCTAAGAATAACTGTATTGACAGTTCTTATTAATGTGTAGTTTTGCAAATCAGTGTGAAAACATAGGAACAGCTCTACTGGATCAGACCACAGGTGCACCTGGCTGAATACTAAGAGAAAAAGGGAACCTGGGCTTTTCCTTTAATCCATTCTCTTTGTATTTCCCAGTATTCACACTTGTTTTATTAAGAATAATAGAAGACGTAATCCTGTTAATACCATACAGTATATTTTTTATTAGTCTTTGGCCCATGAATTTGTCTAATTTCTTATTGAGCATCAAGAGGCTATCTACCTCTACAGATTCAAGTGACAAAAGTGTTGCAGTAATTTTAGCTATCATTATACTTAGTTGAAGTATGACTGAGTTGGTGTTCCTTCAATACAATTTACATTTAAGAGGTTCATGACAAATTGTCAGAAACACTTTTGAAAGAGTAGCAAATGAATGTGAATGACAGTACGACAGCATCCTTTTTGCCTGAAGACATTCAATGTGATAATAATAAAGCTGAGACCAGATTTTGTAAGTCTTTGTCCCTAGCCACTAGGTCAAGCCACTCTTACTGGGTTGTATTTGAAAAGCACTGCAATCATAGAGGAGGTGAGAAATAGGAGGAACTAGTATAATTGACATTTTCAAGTAAAAGATGAAAAATCCCTCACTACATTCCATGCCCTCAGAGTAACAGAGTTTCTGCTGTAAACAAAGTGTCAGTCTGCAAAAAGGAGAAGGGTAAAGAAGTGAATGCTTCAGTCAGTTATAATGGGACTACAAGACATCATCACAGTGTGGACATGGGAGACGCAGGTACAGTCTTGGACATATATTTAAGGAAATTGAGATTAAAGGCCAGTCTGAAAAGAGCTACTAGGACAAATTGGGAATGATAAGATGATCTTAGCTCCTTTAGCCTCACTAAACAGGAAGATGAATTGAATGACCTGTCATGGCATCTTCTAGTCTTGGTTTCCTCTGTTTGAGAGTCTGAGGAAAACTGAAAAAACAACCACAAAGTAAATATTCATGAAGGAGAGAAGCTATTTCTGTTAAAGCAACAACTTCTTAAAGCACAAAAAAAGAATCTAAAGTGGCTAAACCAAAAATTTCCATATCCATTTAGAATATAATTTCCAGTGTAGTGATATTCTAAACCAGTCTTTCCATAGGAAAAACAGGGGCAGAATTAATAATTTTAAGAAGCAGTTAAATTGTGTTATTAATAGGGTAGATAATGACATTACCATTAATAATTGAAATTTGAGATTTGATGATCTGGGAATGTCTATATTCTGAAGACTTTCTGATTGTTAGATTACCATGCTTATATTCAAGGAATTACATCCAAAGTTACTCACACCTGGAATGAAACCAATATTGCCTAGTAACACAGCATGAGCCTTCTATGCAATTCTGACTGAGAAGATGAAGTGGAGGGAAGAGCAGTGATAATCTTCCCCCATTCTCGCTGTGAGTTCATTGCCCTGATGCACTCTGCTTCCACTGCTTCAGCAGGAAATCTGGTACCTGTGGACATTCATTCTAAAAGTATTCTGACAGGCTCCTACTTCTCTATGAGAAAGAGTCTCATGGCTAACTGCAATCTGTTTTTTCAACGACTTAAAGGACTTTAAAAGCTGCTCATTTGCTAAGAGCCATTTAAATAATAGCTGAAGAAAAATGTTGGACATAAAAAAAGAGAGTTCTTTGTCCACTTTCTTTTGATTTCCTTTGGACTTGAAAACACAGAGACATGACAAAAGAAGAAGAGTCTAGTTAGGAAGATGTTCAGAAATTAATAATCGGCCTTGATCTTAACTAAGATATGAAAGAATAATGTTCTGGTAATTTTCTACATCATATATTATATGCTTTCAATGATGTAAATATGTGTGTCTTTTCACACTCTGACAATATCCTCATGCTGACATGTTAATATTTGGTTTCCTGAAAACCTTACTTTCAGCCAAATCTTCAATTCTCCAAGAACAAAAGGCAAGTTTACATATCTATATGGGCAGCAGCCAGACATTCTTATAAAACATTTTCAGATATTCTTTTAGAACGCATCAGATACCATTAATGTGGTTCAGGTGCAACTGTATCTTACAAAATGCACAAAGTCCAGTCTTTTGTAATGTAACACTTAAGATGTCAGAAAAGTACAGCACTGTGCTCTTCATGAAAATATGATCCAACAAGGGACCCTAGACTGCTGAAAATTGGTCTTTAAATTAATCAGATTATAACTCATTTAGAAGGCTCGGTTCCACTTTCAGAGTCAGCTGGAACCTTAGCACTGACTGCAGTGAGACCACAATCTATCATTGAGTCAATATTAAAAAGCAAGTAGCCAAAGAAGTGTTTCTAACATGTAATATTTGATTTAAAGAATGAGAAAAAGGATGTGAAAGAATGGAGAACAAGATGTGCATGTGAACGTGTAAGACAGACAGAGATATAATTGTCAATATGAAAAATGCAATGTTTCTGAAGGTGATATTAATGAGAGAAATAAGAATTCCCATATTTTGCTAGTGAAAAAATAGAGTGATTTTCTGATGGGGAACATTGAAACCCCATCATCACCAATGGAGTTAAGATAAAACACCTCCACAGAGAGGATAATCTCACAGTCATGTCAGGATGGGGGATAGTATAGATTCTCTATTCAATACTTCAGCTCCTGCATCCTGCCAGTCTGTCTGTCAATCGTGTTAGCTTCTCTCTTTTATGAGATATAGAACGATTCCATTGTACAGTGTACTGTTAATCTCTTACTGCAGTTTCTGAAATCTGTGAAATCTCACTTTATGCAGTTTATACTTCAAATCTCTTCAGAGTAGATTTGTGGCTCTGTATAATTCTTTTTTCCTTGTCTGGAGCATATTTTAAAAAAAAAATATGCTGTCACAAAATGTTCCTTTTACTGGATGAATGTACACGTTCGTGTGATTTTTATCTTTCTGAAGACAGACGTATCATCACACTCTCCCAGGACCGGCAGTGAAAAAACTTGAAATGCTTTCTGTGCATTTTATGAAAATTGTGATAATATTCGTATGAGACTGAAATACAGCTATGCCTTAAAAAAGAGATTAAATACAATGTTTATCATGCTTGGCAAGATTTATTAGTAGGCATTAATAAATAATCTCAATTACTCGTGCAAAAAAATTCATGTAGTAGCTTGTCCCATTGCGATATCCCTATCCTAAGATGAAGACTACTAAAGGGAGACTTTAATATATGAATATTACTTCTGAAGTCTGTTGAATTTACACTAAAGCCCTCTAAAAAACAAAACCAAAACCAAACAAACAAAAAAGCAAACATTATTTTCCCTTCCTTTTAGACACATACCCAAAGCAAAACAAACAAAGCACCTTCTGAAAAAGAACTGTTAAGTTTCATGAAGATGCCCATGGGTTATGGTATTAAAAATCACAGATGACTTTTTAAGTTATTGCTTGAGGTACTGTGCATATTACTCACATACTTCAGACCCTTCCTCAAAATACCTTGAAGAAAAGCCAATTCTACTGAGGAAGAGAGGGTCAGAGACTTTGGCATTTTGTTCTCACTGAGAAGTAATCGAGTTTTGAGTGTTAGGGCTTGCACAACATTCTTAGGAGGACACATACTATGCATCTGAAGTAGAATTCGGGCAGCCTAACTACAGTCTTGTCTGGGCCAAAACTTCCTTCTCCTCAGGCTTCATCAAACTCTTGAGTGTAGCTGTGTCACAGATTCCATTAGAGAAATGGACAGAAAGTGGATTTATCTCCACTTGCAATCTCTGTAGACCTAAAGGAATGAATGCCAAAGGGAAGACAAATATGGACTGTGAAGTGTTTTGTCTTTCCAGCAATATGCTTATCATACATTATAGGATGTGGTATTTTAGGGAGTTTATATCACATATCAGTTTCCAAATGACTCATTCTAGGTTGTTGTTTCTTGATGATTTGTGTATGATGGTCTTCTAGTGTTTTGAGGATTCAGAGGCATCACCAGTACTGACAATTATTTAACATGACATTAGAATTTGTCTTCAGATGCTTAGGTTACAGCACGAAAAGAATAAATTATCACTACAACAAAAACAATCACTGTTTTATCATTTCTATTTCTTGACCCCAACTGATTAAAAAGTCTAATGTACTATGTCCACACAGACACAAATTAGGTGCAATATCTTAGAACTGAGTAGGTATTTTGAATTGTCTGTAGTGTTCTGCTTTTAAATTTAACCAGTTCTGACTATTTTCTCCAAGTGGAAAATGGCACTTACTTATCCTACCTTTATCCTTTAGAAAGTAAATTCTAAAGCTTTAATCCTTTTTAACTCAACAGACTAAACTATCATGACATAGGAGTGACCATCTTTGTGAACATTTTACCTCTACCAACTCTTCTTTGACAGAGAAGATAAAACTATTTTTTACCACTGAATATAGTTTATAGTAGACCATATCATCTTAAGAATCTTTGCTAATGAGGATGGGAGAGACAGAGTTATATGTACAAAGTTTTCTTAGTGGAGTCAACAGTTGGTGGCCCATCTTACTATCAAAATTACTTTGGTAATAAACAAAATGTGGGCAGGGAAAGAAGCAAAAGGCTCCTCCATAGCTACGACCAACAAACCACCTTCTTATCATCTGGGAAAATCAATGACAGGGTCACAGGTGAATGAGTGTCACCCTTGGGGCAGTCTCTCCAGCACCAGCAGGTTAATATCCTGACAAGCCATCATCATCTTTGTTCCCCAGGACTTTGTGTTTTCCATCAGGACATGCTCTAGATCCTGTGGGCTGTTCTAATTGTTGACACTCTTTGTGCTCCCTGGAACATACTTAGTTGGACACAGCACTGCACACAGATTGGCTGCTCAGTTTTTGTGCATGTGTTTCACTGGATCATCCTGCACAGTTTTATAAATGACCACTGCCTGCTTTGCTATTCTCTGAGTTTTGGGTTTCTTTATCACACACTAAAAGCCATAACACAAGGTTTAGGAAAGGAGAAGGAGAACTGATTTCGTGTCCTGGTGGCAATTGAATCCCATGAGAATCTGCCAAAAGATCAGTATCTGGCTTTCTATGAGGAAGATCATAAGGAAAACTATGTAATAAATGCCCTGTCAGCTTTGGAAAACCATTTCATGAAAGCCCAGGTGAACAGGTAGAGACAGATGACAGTGAACAATGTGCTCCTGACCAAGGTCTGACTCCACAGATGGGGATTCATGAGTGGAGGCTGTGATGCCGAGATACCCTTCTTTGTCCTGCATTCATTCTGACTGCTCTGTGTATGTAATACCGGTCTCAGATCAACAGTTTCTTACCAGTGGATTCTCTTACACCACCCTGCAAACTAAATGGCAATTTCCTGCAGCAACCCATTTGACTCAAGACCTAGAGATACTCTGACTCAGGGTCTGTGCATCTGTGCAGAAGGCACTGATAATGAATTGCACATCTTTCTCATTTTTGCTCAAATAGCAAAAAATGCAAAAAGATGTATATTACACCATTATTCCAATGGAATTTGCTCTTGACTTTTCATTTTGCAGCTTCCTCTTATCCAAAAGCGGCAGGAAATAAAAAATGAAATTATCCCCTTGAGAGGAGGTCAATATATTTAATTTGCTATGTAACAGAATATTAATCGTTCATTGAACCTGTGCTATTAAAGTACATAATTTTTGCCCTTATAATTTTTTTCTTTAAAAACCTTAACCAAAACAACCTACAAAAGTGTCAAAGTGGTAATTTCAACACAAAGCTTCTATATTTAATATGAGAAATTGAAGAAAATTATAGCAATAATTTAAGACCCTCGACAATCTTTTACAGGAAACCTAGAGGATCAGATTCAATTTAACTGACATATTTGATATGCTAGCAATGAGTTCTAGCAAAAGTTACTAACTGATTTATGTTTTTAATCTATATACAATGAGTGCTTTATGAAAATCACACAAGTTGTGGGCTACTTCTAAATACATCCCTAGCAATGGTAAACTTAAAGAAAAAAAAAAGTCAAATACATAAAACCTCACTCTCTTTCATATTTTTATTTGAAAATTAGCATAAGAATGAAAACACTGAATGTTGGTGATATGATGATAAGCAATCTTAAATCATCTAAAATTGCATTAACAGACAGAAGTTATTTGTTTTTTTCTTGTTTGCTTAGTATTCTTTCTTAAAAAGTTCAAGGTGTCCAGTCAGAGTGAAAAACAGTATCATGCAAAACAGATGACTAATCCAGGACTGTCTCAATGGACCAAAATGAAAATGTTGAGTTATGTCTGAGGGGGAAAGAAGCATTTTCTGTTTTGACAAGTTTGTTAATGGAATATTCTGGAGAGGCAGAGATACTCACATACATCACTCATGACCAGAAAACAAATGTTTAGTGATAGGCTAGAAACAGAGATTTATTTTTTTTTCAGTGGGTTTTAGTGGTTTTTTTTCAGTATGTAGTCAATGGTTACTCTGTAGGTAGCAATACTGTGCAATTTTTTAGTGCATTTCAGGATTATCATGAATCAGCCATAACAATCATGCAATTAAGTTTCCAGAGCAGGTAGCTACTACCAGGACCAATACATACAAAATATGTCCTAAATCCACAAATTTTTCTGAAGTTTTGTCACGTAAGAGTTGCAGTTGCTTTAAATACAGACAAGAAAATGGTGTGTCTCTCTTCCCACCTCTCCTTCAGATCTATCACAGAATCATAGAATGGCTTAGGTTGGCAGAGAACTTAAAGGTCATCCAGTTCCAGAGTCCCAGCCATGGACAGGGATGCCAGTCACTAGATCAGGTTGCTCAGGGCACCACCTAACATAGCAGTGAACATTTCCAGTGATTGGGCATCCACAACTACTCTGGGTAACCTGTTCCAGTGCTTTACCATGCTCACAGAAAAGAATTTCTTCCTAACATGTAATCTAAACCTGCCCTCTTTCAGTTTAAAACCACTGCCCCTTGTCCGGTCACTATCTGCCTATATAAATAGTCCCTCTCCCTCCTTTTTATAAGCTCCCTGTAGGTACTGAAAGGCTTCAGTGAGGTCTCCCAAAGCCTCCTTCTTCAGGCTGAACAACCCCAGGTCTTTCAGCCTGTCCACATAGAAGTGCTCTAACCCTCTGATCATCTTCATGGCCTTTCTCTGGACAATAGCTATTCCAAGAGGTCCACACATTTCTTGTTGTAAGGACCCCAGACCTGGAGGCAGTACTGCAGGTGGGGTTTCATGGGGGCAGAGTAGAAGGGGAGAATCACCTTTCTTGACCATCTGGCCAGTCCTCCTTTGATGTAGCCAAGGATGTAGTTGGCCTTCTGGGCTGTGAGCACACACTGTTGGCTCATGTTCTGCTTTTCATCCACAAGATCCCTCAAGTCCTTCTCTGCAGGATTGCTCTAAATTAAGTCTTTTTCCAGTCTGTGCCCATGTCTGGGATTGTCAGGGGCAGCACCTTGCATTTGGACTTGTTGACAATCCTACTGCCATCGGCATTTTCAGTTTGCACAGCCTGACTTTCCTCTTAAGTCATTAGCACCCTGGAAAATTCTGTGAAACTCTTCCTTGAAACAGTGTCCTGCTTTCAGCTGGGACAGAGGTCATTTTTCTCCTAGCAGCTGGTACAGTACTGTGTTTTGGATTTAGCATGTTAATAATGTTGTTAACACTGCTATTTTGGCTGTTGCCCCGTAGTGCTTACCCTAAGTCAAGGATTTTTTAGTGTCTCATGCTCTGCCAGTGAGGAGGTGTGTAAAAAAATGGGAGGGAGCATGGCCAGGACAGCTGACCCAAACTGGCCAAAGAAATACTCTATAACACAGGATGCCATGTCCAGTATACAAACTGGGGAAGTTACCCAGCAGATCATGGCTCAAGGATGGGCTGGATATCAGTCAGTGGGTGGTAAAAAATTGTGTTGTGCATCACTTGTTTCTCTTGGTTTCTGTTATTCTCTCTATCCCTCTCCTTACCATTACTATAATTATCATCATCATCATGGTTGTTGTTATTGTTGTATTTTGCTTCAGTCATTAAATTGTTCTTATCTCAGCCCATGAGGTTTACCTCTTCTTTCCGATTCTCCTCCCTGATGCAGGGGTGAGGGGAGTGAGCGTGGTACTCCTTTGACGGCCTGGGTTAAACCATGGCAAACAGTAAAAACTCCAGACACAAACCAAACCTAAAGGACAAGACCCCACTCAATCCCAACACACATGAACAGCACCAAAAGACACCTAAGCAGCCATAATTATGTTAAAAGGTAAAGCTAGTTTTAAATAATCTTGATAGTGCTTCTATATAGTGAAAATTTTTTTCTGAATCTGCGTTCTTCAGCGTGTCTAAATGAGGCACAAGAAAGAAACAACTTTTGTAGGATGTAACTGATGGAAGATAAAAGAATAGTAACTTATATCCAGTTCCATCGTCAGCAATGTGGACTTCTTTTGCAATTGTTTATGATATACATGACCAAACACTTCTTTGATATTTGCAGATGGGTGTTGCAGCTGAACTCAGAGTATATCATCTTTGATGGCTCCTGTCACTGGATTATGATCTTCTTTCTTCTATCAGCAGCAGGCATCTGAGACTAAGAAATCCAGAATTCAGGCTTAGCTCACTGTGACCCTAAGCAAGACTGTTGTCTGTATGATATGCCAGCTAGTTCTCACCCTTGTACAGAAAAGAATTAAAGGTATCTAGAGGCAGAAAATAGTTAAAGGCCTGCTGGCTTTACCCTATACCACAACATCTGTTTTTCCTCCTCCCTTGAAAAGCCTGCTGCAGGCAATGCAGTACAGGTTGGGTTTTAATTGTTCCTGCTGTCTGCCATAAAATACATTATGCCATTTTTCCAGCTGAATAATCGAAGTGGAAGCATGATTGATAAAGAGATAAGCCAGGTTAATTGACTTTATTTCAACAAACATCAATTAATTAAATTTAACACCAGCGGGAAGGCATTTGCTCACTCTAGTTCAGCCTGGAGCTCCTCCTTTCCTCTCTCCCCTGATCATAAAAACACAGGGCTCCCTGGAATACCTTCAAGAGGGGCAACCTAATAAAATTATTTCAGAATAGTCACATGGTCTGTATTCTTAACCTTTTGCAACTCAGCCAGCTAAAAGAGGCATTCAAAATAGCTAGTCCTTCATGACTCCTCATTTGTCTCAGAAGGAACTGAAATATTAAAACCTCCTGGAAAGGAAACTGTGAGTAATCTGTTACCTGCAATTTGGCTTGCGAGGGTTTTGCTAAATTTCTTTTTAATTATGGTCTACAGTCATGGAAGACATTTATTGTTAAAGTTCACTCCATCCTCTACCTGCCAATGCAAAACAAGACTGGTAGTTTTTGTTAAAACATTATTTTTCATCACAACAGGTCAGTTAGTAAAAATGAAATTTTCCTTCCTTGTTTTGGAAAGAAACTTAAGCTTGCTCAGAACAAAGAAGAGAAGTCTTCTCTCCCTCTTTTTTTTCTTTTTTTTCTTTTAATATCTTTTTTTTCTAAAGGTGTTTCTGGTGCCCTGATATACATAAAAGAACTGAGATAGCAAGATAGATAAAATAGTCATTGCTGAATTTTTTGGAGTATGAAGACTTTCCCATGCCACAAAAGACACACATGTATAGTTGTATCCAACTCTGTAAATCTTACATACAATTCAATCTGTCACATATTTAAAATCATAGAAAATACAGAAGGTGATCAGGAAGTCACCTACTTGAAAACACTCCCCAGATTAGGATAAAAATGTGAATACATCCAGACAATGCTACCTGCTGTGTTCCTAATCCAGTGTTTACAGCCTTTTCTCCATGGTCATGACTCTCAGACCAGTCTTACTCCCTTCAAGATATTCTCCAAACAGTCCACACCTCTTCTAAAACATTATGGATAAAAGTGTAGTCTAGCCTAGAACTGACCACTTTAGGAGGATTACTTTGAATATTTTCTACATGACATTCATGATTATACATCCTTCTATTGATTATGCTATTTTCACCTAAGTGAACTATCTTGGATTACTTTCAATTTGCCATTCCCCTTGCCTCAATGCTAGTTACTCCCTAATTCAATTCTGTGTAGCTGGGAATTCTTACTGAAGCATTCTTGTCCTTGTTCTTATTAAGTTGTACCCCATTTATTTTAACTCGCTAATGCAAATTAAAAAGATTTAAAAAAAAAATAATTCTAAATCTGTGTGTCATTGTGCTTTCACCATGTCCCTTCTCTAGGCAGACGTTAAATACAAGTGAAATAACAGGATTGCCTATTTTATCGTCCTTATAGTTCATGAAAATGTTGGATAATATCAGAAAACAAAAAACAAAACAACAACAACAACAAAAAAAACAAACCCAAACAAAAAAAATCTTCAAGTTATACCACCCAATAGTATTTTTTCAGTTTACTTATGACCCACTAATTATTACTCCCACTTGTGTAGCTATTTTCTCTAGCCTTGCTTACGTCACTGTTGTTGAAGAAAATGTCAATAACCTGAAGATATACAGTATCTACTTCTCCAACTGAAAGCTCTCTTACCTGTCAGACCATGTAATTGTTCATGACTTGTTCCTGACAAAGACTTGCTAGTTATTTATCATCCCTTAAAGTTTTGCCAATACATTGACATTTCAGTATTTCTATAGGCCTTGAAATTTAAACATCCCAGTAGTTCTTTCCTACCTTCTTTAAAGAAGGATCTATCTTTGCCAATTTCTAACCTTCTGGAGCTCAAATCACTCTTGACAAAATTTCAAAACGGTTTGCTTGGAGGCTGCTGTATGTGCAATACCCCTGTATGTACATTGTCCTTGCTCTCCAAAGCTTCTTCCAAAATTAAATTGTCCTAAGAAGAGGAGCTTCTTACATGGAAAGTGGCTTCATGCAATACAGTTTGATCTGCAGCTCTGTGTAAATCATTAAGGTATTTCTACCAGCTCCCATGACTTCTGTTTAGGTCTTATATGTGTTTTAATTCCTTACTTCATCTACTATAGATAAATTTAATATTATAATAATTATAGCAGAGAACCTTAACAATTTAGCACACAAAACCAGAGAAATTTACAATCTGTGATCTCTAGTGCACTGCTAACTCAGATCAACTAACTCCTCTAGGTTATAATTATTATTTATTATGATATATTACTTATTAGCATAAATATTCAATCAAAATCTTCTTAACCATTCTTTGGCCAGCGATGGTCTAATCTTTGCTATTATGTGTCCAAAAAAGTATCTGCAGTCATTTAACTCCAAACACTGTTCACAACTATAGCAATATGAGATCTATGAGACACTCCCGTGTCATCCTGATTCCACACTCAAAACTATCCATACTGAGCATGCACCCACATACAAGCATGTCCTTTTTATGTTGCCAAGCTCAAATTTTAGCATGCTTTTAGTGCTTGCACTGTTGGGAGTACCTGTATCTAGATGAGAAATATTGGCTCCTGTAGGGTAGAGCCTGCCATTCTTTCCACATACATGTTGCTGATCTTACGAAGTCTGTGTTTCAATGTGGTTTGTCTGCAGAATGCTCAAAACACCTCCAGCTCAGGTATGTGAGTTGCAAGTGGCATCTCTGCTTTCTTGAAAGAAGACCAGAACTGGCTTGTTCTTTCAGTACTGATTCCATTACACTGCTTTAGACCTTAGGAGTGGGAATATGCTGAAACCAGGTTTTTGTGTTTATCATCTGTGACCCAGCTCCATTAGTAGTAGGAATACTTGAACGTGGGTTAACAAGTAACATAAATACTGCCTTTAATCTAGACCTCAGCTATGCCTAAGAGTGGATTAGCAGCCCATCACCTAGGTTTTTTGGTCCAGGCATCAGCAGGCAAAGTGTCTGCAGTCAGAGAGAATGGAGAAGGAAGAGGGAATTGACTGGTGACATTGTCACTTCACATCAGTTCATCAACAGTTAATATTATCAGGGCAGAAAAAGTACGGCAGCCCCTTGGTTTACAATTAATTCCGTAAGTTTTCATAGGTTTTAAAATGTTTTGAAATCCTGACTGAAATTCATTCTGCAGTTGATACAGTTGGGGAAAAACAGATGACAGAAACTTTCCCAGTGCCTAAGCAAGGCTGTCACTGCACCTAAGCAATATTTTTGACCCATAAATATATCTCAAGCTTTTCACCACATCCATGTGTTTTTGGAGCTTCACCTCTAGGCCAACCCAGCATGAAAGAAGCAGAATGGTAGATGCATGCAAAATAAAGGCAAAACCACTGTGGATTTAGTATATCTGCCTCTCTCACTTATTGCAGTAGACAGTCATTGGCCTCACAGAGGGACAAATAAGCACAGTTACACATACATTATTAAATATAATTGTATTGTTACTTAATTAAATATCTAGGAAAAAGTTGTAACAATTCAAGGCACGGTATAAGCAGCAATGACATTAACCTTTAATAATAATCTTTTCCCTTCACACTGTGGTAATGACTACATTAATTAGTAATGAAATGATTAAATATGAGGAGTGTGAGCTGTGCCATGATACAGCACATGGGTACCTTTCAAGGACTAGTTGGCTGCACACCTGGACAGATGTATTCAGGGAGTTTTATTGCTGCTGGCTGCAGCCTCTGGGCACTGCAGAGTTTTCTGCAATCAGGAGGGCTAAACAAATCGACTGCTGTTTTGGAAAATTGAATGACCTAAAGCAAACACAGCTGGGCTGTGCTGCAGTCTTGAGAAATGCTATGACCTTGACAGTCCTTCTCCCAGCTAAACTGTCTTCCTCTGCTCTGTGGAGATAAAAATCTTTCTTAATCCTGAAAATCATATATCTCAAAGCACAGCTGATCCTCTTAGCAGTCTCTTTAAATGTGCAAGCACATGAGTGCAGCTTCAGTGTTCCAAGGGATATCTCCAACTTAGGATATGCCAGGTGGATGCTCTTCATGCATACCAGAGTGCACATTATGTTGTACTGGACAGGTAATAAAGACTGCAAGCTGTAGTATGCGTTTCTCATCCCTCCCACACAAATTTAGATACTCTTTCTCATGTCTCCCCTTTCAAAGGCTTCAAGTCAAGGCCATTTTCATCATATTAGTTCTTTTCTGAAGGACTAGAGTTACTTTGCACACCTTAATTATTCCCAAGGCTATAAACACTGTTCTTTAACAGAGGTTGTTCTCAGAGTTTGTGACAAAACACTGATGTGATACCTGTGTGTGTGTGCTAGCACAAGACTGCTGTCTGATTTGCTGATATTTAGGAGATCTTACTGTACCATTTTAGTCTATTAGAAGACTTCTGTGTTGGCACAACAGACAAGGATTTGACACAGTATCAAAGGAAAAACTTCCCCTTTTTAGAAATGGGCAGATGGATTCCAGACTTATTAACACATACGGTTTGAAATGTCACTAAATACCTGTTGCAAGGGAGACGAATTGCTCCAGACAGCTCTGACATGCTTCACAGAACACCTGAGGTTGGAAGGCACTTCTGGAAGTCACCTTGTCCAGCCACCTGCTCAAACAGGGTACCCACCACCATATCCAGCTAATCAGTTGCCCCGGGTAATCCAAAGCCACTCCCCTGTCATAAGGAGGAGGATGCAAGTTTTCGTCTAACATGACTGGAAATAAACTTTCAAAAAAAATTAGTGACAAGTTATGTAAAATCCTCCCCATTCACAGATCTGTTTTCCTCCTCCTGGGAGTCCTGGGCTATTCATTCTGGAACAGAAATGCCTGCACAGAGCAGAAAATGTGGCGGTCCTAATAGGGTTTCTGTGCTCCTTCTACTGTAGAACTGCAACAAATACCACTGCCTCATGCCCACAAAAAATCAACAGTAAAAAACTCTTTACTCTCATTACAGACACAAATGACAGGCTTTCAGAATGATTAGCTGGAAATTGCCTTTTCCATCAGATTCAAGCCCAGAGGAAGGAGGGTGCCAGAGAAAGAAGATGCTTATATGGACTTCTTTGTAATGCAAATGTAGGAACAAGCTTTTTATCTTCAGACAAGTGCAAGTGCTTCACAAAGATTTTATTTAAGGCTTGTGTTCTCATGCATTACAAAAGTGAAGCAAAGAGACATGCCAGCATTAATGAACTTCTAGGGACTGTATTATTAGTTCTGAAGAATAAAGAGAGGAAAGGGAAAGGGAAAGGGAAAGGGAAAGGGAAAGGGAAAGGGAAAGGGAAAGGGAAAACGAAAGGGAAAAGGAAAGGGAAAAGGAAAGGGAAGGAAAGGGAAGGGAAGGAAAGGAAAAGGGAAGGAAAGGAAAAGGAAAGGAAAGGAAAAGGAAAGAAAAGGAAAAGGAAAAGGAAAAGGAAAAGGAAAGGAAAGGATACAACACAATGTTAAATTTATTAACAATGAGACAATTGTTATTCATGCAAAGAATAGATTTGAGTCACATCTCTAGTTACTCTGGGGATTTCATATAAACACAAAACCACTGCTGTCTCTATCAACATTTAAATCCAGTGCATCCTTAAGATCCTTTTTTTTTTTTTTTTTTGGCTGTTTTTCTCACATTTCCATATCACAAAGCTCTGATAGCTGTGGTGACAGGAAGATGCTGTTCAAGCGAATGCATCTGCCTACAAGGCAGTGACTCTGCTTTGTGCTTGCCTGGCATTTAACAGTGATGTTGTAAATACATAATGTCATGACTTCCTCTCATTCACTTTCATTTCTGCTCAGAAACGTGCAGAGTGGGCTCTGCAGAATGGGCAGAGCTTCATAGGCAATTCAGGAGAGATGAAAAGAAGCAAAACCATGAATGAAAACAAACTCTAGAAAAATAAGTAATTTGATTCATATAATCTTTTTTCCCTTACACTATCAGCTAGGTCTCCAGGAAAACAACAACAAATGCCAGATCCCATTATGGATTTTTTTCCTGCATTTCTTCATCTCTGCTGTCACAGACACCCTATTTTCTTCTAGATAGTATTTTTCAAATAGATGAGAAAGGAGAGGGCTGACACACATCTAAGGGTATCGAGAAGAGGAAGTGGAGTAACACTATTCTCCAGCTGATTTATGAAACCCAAGTTAGCCAAGTAACACATTGCCTTGACAAATAGAGAATCTCTAGCAGTATAGCTGATCCAGAGCTGGACTCAGAGGAAGGATCAATTGACTTTGCAAGGTCCTTTTTCATCTTATTTTCTGCAAGTCGGAGGTTGCATGAAATTCAAGATGGAATTTACTGACTACTGACAGAGTGAGTAGGAAAACTTAAGATCCCATACCTAGTTATTTTGAAGATCATGTAGTCCACAGCACCTCAGTAATTACCTGGTTTACTTATTATTCCAGGTCTCACTTTCTAAAAGCACCCATGATGGTAGATCTTTCCCCAGTGCTTTTGTCATAGCAGCCAGTGCACTTGTCCTCATTGCTATTTGGCCATCCTTGGGAAGAAAAGAATAGGAACACCTCTTTAAGAGGTTGGCAAGGTGCCTGCACTGTGGTATAGAAAACCAGTTTTCAAAAAATGCTACATCTTACTGAGGGAACAACTTTAGCCTAAATTAAAGCACATCTCTGGAAAAACTTTGATTCATGCATACTGCTATTAAGTCATTCTGAAAAAGAAGTAAGGAAGAAAGGGGAGAGAAAGGCCACTTTATTATAGAAAGAACTGTTGAAAAGATTTCTACAGCCAGAGGACATAATGATTAGAGGTTTTCAAGGGTACTCATAATGCTGCATACCTCTTAGGAAAAAAAAAATATCCCATTTTACTAAAGAAGGGGGTGAACTCCTAGCAGCTAATAATTCGAGTTTTCTCAAGCAAGCTGTTCCTTTAACAGAGCTCCTATTCACATTTATAACCACTTACCCCTCCCAAACATACACATAGCGAGGGATGGTTTCCAGGTCAGCTGACCGATACATAAGGCCATCTTCAACATCTCCCCCTTGTATGCTCAAAACCAGAATGTAACTCTGGTTATGACACTGTGACTGGTCATAACTCTAGATATTCCCCTCAGAGGAGAACAAAAAGATAATGTTGTTTCCCTTCCACCATGGAAATAGACATTGAATATTAAACTCTGCTCCCCTCTTGAAAGCCTGTGACTCATGACTCGTGCAGCTCTTACAGCACGTGTCCTGGTTCTGTCCAGGACAGAGTTCATTTTTCGCGGTGACTGTGAGGGAGCAGAGCCTGGAGCTGTGTGGGCATGGCCAAAGAGCTATTCTGTATCCTTTCACACTGCCAGGCAAAGTGGTAAGGGACTCTCTGGCTTCCAAGAAGGGTGGGGCTTCCAGTCAAAAAAAAAAAAAACATGGTAGGAGGGAGAAAGCCCTTTCTCCATTGTCACCCAGAGTCCAGCAGTGAGCATTTTTGCATGTGAATTTCCCTCTCTTTTGTATACATCAGTTATTAATATTGTTTCTGTTACTGTTTTGTTTGGTTTTTTTTTTCTTATCCCATTTGTGCTTCCAGTATATTGTTCTTGTCTCAACCCATGATCTCTTCCTTTTGTGCCTCCCATTGGATAAGTGGGGGTAAGGGGAGTTGCTGGTGGTCATTTTAGCAGGAGTACTAAATTGGGGAATACTATTCCTAAACCATCACAGACATGTAATTCCCAAAAGATGGAATACTCAGACAATCCTGCTCTGGGTCTTCAGTAGCTGATAAAGCTCAAGTTTAAAAAGATATGAGATTGTCAGTGCTTTTGCTCCTGAATCCTTTGATACCAAGTGTGCTTATCCTTTAAACTTCCCCTAATCCCTCCATTCTGCTTTCAGAAGTGATGGGTCTAAGAACCTTCCCGGCTGTCCCACCACATTTCACAACTTATTAATGGTGGGACTTCATTTTGCCTTCAGAATTTGATTACTTCTCTCTGTTCTAACTGAAGTAACTTCTCCCTTGACAACCTACTCCAAGTAGTAAGCTTTTGACTTTTTCTTCAACCTATTGTCCTGCACTGGAAGCTATGTTGTAAAAATAAGGGTAGGCATATGGCACCTATTGAATGGCTTTGAAAGGACATCTAAGAGGTAGAAATAAAAAGCAGAGATTGAACAGTAAAGAAACCAGTTTCTTAAAAGGCTGAAGAAAATGTAAAGGAAACATTCTTCACCTTCCAACCTGTAAAAGGCCCTAACTATAAATGAAAAAAATCCCAGAATTTAGAACTCTTGCTGAACTTATCTGCTGAATAATTCATGAAAGCAAAAGCTGTGTCTGTTTGAACATGTCCACTAATTACCAAGGATTATTTGGTTACTGCTCAGTGGAACACAAGTTAAAAAACAAACAAGCAAAGAAATAAAACCAAACAACACCACCCAAGCTTACAAATATAAAGATCTTCAGAAGAAATAAAATATTTGCAGGCAACAAGTGGCTTCCAAGTAATTGGAGTAACCTCTGTCTTCCTTCAAACTCCATTTTACTGTCAGAAAAATCCCACCTATATTGTGGAGAACAAGGGTGTTAGCTGTGTAAGCTCATTGCTATTTGTTGAGGCTCTCTCCACAGTTGGAAGTCCCCTGCAGGGGAGTGGAGTTAAATAATCCTGGAGCAATAATGTGAACAGAGAAAGAAGGACTTACTGGGGCATCTGACTGGAAGTGGTACCTGTTCTATACTATCTGTTCATCAGCTTGGACAATTCATCCTGTCCATTCACCGATTCCTGCTCCTCTCAACACACGCCTTTCAACAACACATGACAAAATGTGTTTTCCTAAATAGAGGACTTACTTCCTTCTTTGCCTAGTCTGATATTTACAAATGCTTATTTTCAACTTGCCTAATACCATTTCTGTTACCTGGCTTCCTTAAAGCCATGCCTGTGGCATATCAGGACATCCAGACTTTGGTACAGCAGCTTCCTCTACCAAATCTGCCTGGCAAAGAGCTGAGGTATCAGGAATTATCTCTTGAAACAAGAGTAGCAGCAACTCCTTTATGAAACAATTGAGATATAGAAGCATGGTGATGAGGTCCAACCAATTGCTGTTCCCAGTTCCCACTCATGGGAGATGTTGGCATCACTGTGCCAACAGATGGTTGTTCTGAGCCCTTCCTTCCTTGTCTCTCTTCGGTTCCTCATTCTGACTTCCATAAATTATATGTGGGTAGTCAGCGTATAAAAGTGGGGAGGCTTCACAATGAATTCTGCAGTCACATTTTCGCAGGTGATTGACACCCGGTGACATAGTGAAGTTAGAAGTGTTCAAATTACTGCACTGGGGTTTGGGGAACGGATACTGTGTTTCATACTTGGATCTCATATGACAGACTATGACAATGCACTGGAATAGGAAGACAATCACGTCCTTTCCAGGATAATAGACTTTGAGAATAGCTCCTCAGTGCAATGCATACCTTCTGCCCCACAGATGCAAAGAATTGTCTATAAAGCTTTAATACTGTGTCTAAGTTCACTTAGGCATCAGAGTATCCTTAAAAATCTGTAACTTAAATTAGGGGTCGGAATACCAATTTTAAATCCCACTTCTGAAATTCTCATTATGTAACCATTGAAGAGAACACTGTTAATGTTGCAAAATGAAACTCTTAGGGGGAAAATGCAAATTGTATGTATATATCTATTGTCTAAATCAAGTCCCTGATCAGGATAGGGTGAGAGGAAGGAAGACATAGGTGGAAAAAAAATTTATGAGTGATACTTGTTCTTCATTTGCTCAGGAGGCCTGTACATTTCTTTCTCTTTAACCATACACTCCTACATGCCTTAAAGCCTCCCTAAAGAGATTCAGATGTTCTTGTCTATGAAGATTTAATATGCAATTAAGCAAGAGGTGAGAGTTTTTATTTTATTCCAGTATTTCTCTTTACATTCACTGAAACTGTGAACCATAATTAATTCAGTTAAGTTGAGAGACAAATAGCAGGATTCTGAATTCTGTGAAAATGAATCTTGTGTATTTGCTCACAGAACTGGGAATTGATTTTTTATGTATGTCAAGAACACATCCTCAACTGTGTAACTCTCCAAAAAGCTTACAACTGAGTATTGAATGTATTCTCTAAGGAACAGTTTTCTCTTTTGGTACTCTTCCCTCCTTTGTTTTTGTACAAATTCAAGACTAATAACTTGGATTTCAGAGCTAAAACCCATTGAAATGTCATGCCTAAGTACCAGCTCCTGACAGCTCCCTGCTGAAGACCACGGCACACTGGGCTTTTACTGAACAACACAGTGAAAACAGCTGGATCAGAAGCATGCGAGTCCAAAGCTTATCATTGTATTGGGGTATTTTCAGGAATGAGGCAAGATGATACTCTCTAAGAACTTGAAAAGTGAGCACACTCAAATACTTTTATCTGCGCTTCCTAGAGCTGGAAATCAATACCTTCTCCCCATCAAAAGCAGTTACTTTACATTCCAGTGCCCATCACTACACTTCACCTAGCACAAGGGAGAACAAATGCCACAACACAATTTCTGTGCAGATCTATATGTTCAGAGATGGTAGTATTGCTCCTGTCCTCTGTCTTCAGTGTGCTCCATTTCTAGTGATGAAAGGACAATCTTTTGATTGGCCTTGTATGGCAATAATAAGAAAGATCTTGGTGGTTTGTTTTTCAGCCATTGCTCTCAGCCATGACTGCCCATCAAAGTGCCACAAAGGCATCCATGGAGTACATATACACAATAGGGCTGTGTCAACCAAGAGAATTTCAATAGTTTTTGACCTAAATTGGTTTAAAGGTGGGCCTGTCTGCAAGAAGCACACAAAATGTCCTGTTCTGATGAGTTACAGTGTTTCTGAAAGCTTTCAGCTACAAAACTCCAACCTTCTATTTTATGAGATTCTTTGTGTACCACTGTAACAATACATGTAGGCACATGTATTGCAACTCCAGAAGTAACTTGGTCCCTCCCACCTGACCTCCTCTTCTGGCAGATGCTTCAGAGGAATGGCAGAGGCCCTACAGTGTGTCTAAAGCAGAACAAATGTTGTTTTGTCATGCAGAATTAATATCTTCACCCTGTTCTATTTCATTCAGAAGTAATCAAACTTATTTTATTGACAAAATGGCTAGAAGGAAAAAAAAATAAAAATCTGAAGTGTTCCTGATGCCAAGTTTATAATGTTTGCAGAAGTCAGTCTTATTACAAGTTTCAGACCCTAAAAACTGCAGAAAACTGTATTGCTCAAAGGGAGCAAGGCAGGCCCTTGAGGGCTGCTTTATTAAGGCAGCAAATTGGTCTTTAAAATAGGTATTATACCATCAGTGATAATGAAGGGCAAGATCCCATCAGCTGATTGCAGTTTTTCTAGCCCATTATTTATTTACACAGATAATTAATTCCTCTGAAGTGCAAACATTTATCAACAATTCCATTACCTAACTCTTCCTTCTTAGTTCTTTGTAGGACTAGGCACACTGACAGCTTCAGTAACTACCATCTAATTAAAGCAATTGTTGGACTGCATTTCTTATTCTGTTTCATGTATAATTATACTCCATGGGAAATCTTGTGGGATTTGAAACAGACTTTTAATCTATTCCACATGAATCAAAAACAACTCCCAAGAAAATAGTTTAATAGTCATGTTTAACAGTGTGCCGCTTCATTTGCACCAGAGATTTCACAGTCTCAATGCTACTCACAGACCCTTCCATACACACAGGGACAACAAAAAGCTCTTTCAAAAGGGAATGGCTTTCTAAAATTTTTGTACATTAATTAAGTTGATTTTAGAGTGAAATCTTTGCTGATTTGTTTGGACAAACTCTTATAAAGAGACCGACAGCTGCTTATCCTCAAGCTTTAGGTACAGTTGCACATTTTTTTTTTATTTTTTTTTTACTATGTTCCTTAGATTTACCATGACCCATTCGTACTTTCATGAATTCTCCTTCCTTATTACCTGGCATGAGAGAACAAATTTTGGTTCAGTGATAGTATGTACTTTCACTACTATTTTGTTTATAACATCAGTTAGATTCAAAATGGCTTATTCTGGCACTGATATTGTTGCAGTTCTTCACTGTAAGTGGTTCTACTGAAGAGAATACATGAGAGGGAAAAGAAAAAATGAAAGGGAAATAAAGAGGGAGAGGAGGAGAGAAGATACAGTAACTTCACTGGAGCTGCCACTTCTGTGATACTTCCATGCTCAGAGTGATGTAACTAGCATCCAGACAGGACAGGTGCATCGGAAAAGAACATTTCTGAGGCTACCGCTTGCTACATTTAAATTCAACTGCTGGTGTGTACCAGTCAATGGTGTAGTCGAGCACAACACAGCTCCCTTAAAATCTCTCATTGGTTTTCTTTTTGTGGAAAAGGACACATGAAAGCGAATGATGAGAACTTGACCTCAGTTGAGCGTAGAGCCACGTGCTTCTAGGGCCAACACCTTACCGACCCATGTTCCTTGTCCTGTGTTCCTTAATTTAAATGTACCACACAGAGAGGATACAACTTCTTATTAATATCTGTGAACCTTGAACTCTTCTCTTGCCATTTGAAGTAAAAATTTCTCAAACTGTCAGCTTTCTAACTCCAGAGCATTTCAAGAAAAAAATTCAAGTATGTTTTCCTTAGGGCAGTTTTTAAAATTGTACATGAATTGGTTATGGATGCCCAGCTTTGCTTCATAAATATAAGCAAGTTAAACCTATACAATCCTAGAGATGTTTCACAGGCAATACACAAACACTTCAGATAAGGAAGCATTCAGTGATCTTTGTTTTGTCTCCCAAGGAACAGAAAAAGTGCCTGTAGTTACACTTCAGAATTGCCATTCAGATTGAAACAGTGTAGCTTGATTACTTGCAGATTTTCATATTGGCTAAAATTACCAGATAAGTGGATCTACAATGTTCTCCTTTCATGCTTTATCACACTGTCTTTCTGTGATTACAGTTTATTAAATTAGGAGTGGTCATTAGAAATAGAGCTTGCCAAGCTATTTATCAGGTTAATTAACTCAGCCTTTTCCTGCTGCCTTATTGATTTGGCAGCCTGAAGCCATTGGATGAACAATTGCATGGAGATCTTTATTGCAGTTAAAGGAGATTATATAGGTATTGAAATTTACTATGATATTGGCTAGCCAGTAGTTATATAAACTGCAATTATCTTATGCGGGTAGGTTTCGACCTGCACACAGACTTCATACTGACTCATTACACAAGGAGGAATTTCCCCCATGGAAAGCACTCAGCAGTTTGTTGGATATTAGCTGACAGGACTCGCAGCTGGCCTAGAGACTAGGCTATTTCTTATCCCTGAACAGACAGTCCTAGGAGGATCATGTAACTTGGAGCCGGATCTGGGGCTCTGCAGTCAGAGCATGTGGCAGACAGATTCATCCTACAGACCTGGGATTACTCTTTGGCATTATCTACCACTTCACCAGAAGAGGGATCTAACAATATGCAAAACTAGATGGTGTAACATAGGTTGAGTACAGGTTTTGTGAATATCTCTTTATGTACTTACTATAAAGCCCTCCGTGAACACTTTGTAAGCCTTTTCTAAACGTCCGCAACCAAAGTGACGCTTACTTTTTCAAAACTACTGGCAAAAAAACCAAACAAAACAAATAAAACAAACAAAAAAAAAATTTAACACCTTTTATCACCATGGTTACAGTGCCTTGATAAAGAACTATATGCATTTTTCACTAATATTCATATATTGTGTACAAAAATTTGCAGACTATCCCCCTATATTTTTGTAAAAATAAAATGCATAGTGCAACTGCTAAGCTAATGAACTGTCTGTGAAATGAGCTTTTATTCTAACTGACTACTTAAAGTTAATATCACTTGTTAAAGGATTGGACATTTTGAAAGCAAGAAAATGAATGTTATACAGAGAACAAAACATATTTCAAAATTACAGCAAAAGCACTACATTGGGAATTTCTTGAGAGAGTCAGGCACACAAAAACCTTTCAAAAGCATTCTGTTTTGGAAACACAGTTCATAGAGCAGCACATTTCTATGTTTTTTTTTTTCACCTTTCATCATTTTTCTTCTGTCACTGTACAGCATAACCTCTTTACTTTAGATGGGTAAGGGCACTATGTGGGCCATGCTGGGTCTGGGAAAGTTGTGAGGGATCCCCCGGATGGCAGAGAGTGAGCAGAGCAGATGAGAGCATCCTCAGCCATGGGGAGTGGACACCTCTCTGGCAGTGTCTGCGGGGGGTTGGCAATTTAATCCCATTGACTTCTAGCAGAGATAGTGTCTCTCATTGCTGAAGCCAATAGAATTCCTTACACTGATCACAGAAGCAGCCAAATCAAGACTGTATCCCCCACTGTAGGTGAATTAGTGCTAAACTAAGCACGTAAATATAATTACTGTGACAGGATATAATGAATATTATATTATTATACCTGATTAATTTTGAACAAATAGACTACTGAAGTAGGAGGCTTTCATTAGAGGGAATATGATCTTACTGCCTTTTGATCATCGTCAGTTCCAAAGACGACACACTACTCTACAAACAGTTTCTGTTTAAAGAGAAATCGAAAATTTCCTTATCTCCTTCATGCTTGACTATATATTCTTTTGCTTAATATATATCTTTATCTTTTTTGCCAGAAAAGGCAAGGTTCATAGAGTGAGACAATGGAAGAATAATATAAGGCCAAATAAGAATTAATAATCAAATGCTAAAGAACAAACATCAGGTGTTCACAGGCTTGTGGTGGAGGTGGGGGCTCATAGGTCCTTCTTGTCCTTCACAGTCAGAGCTTTTGCTCTCTCAAGAAAGCTCCTCTCTTTTCCAGTGCTTGATTTCTTGGTTGCCCATCTCACTTTTAGACTTTTACAGATATTAACATTAACCTTTTCACTATAAAAATCAGAAGGGAAGTATATATTTGTTGGCCACACTAAAACCGTAACAAGGCTTTTACCATAAAGAGGATCACTTAAAATATTTTTTCATCATAGAAAAGATCAGTAGAAAATCTTAAAGGCCAGGAAAATGCCCTTCCACTGAAAAAGATATGAACATTTAGTGCATCAGATATGTAAAAGGTGTTATTTACTTTACCAAAACTGCAGTCAAATGCATTATTGGAAATTGGAATTGTGAGATGCTCTTCTGCTGGGGGCAAATTCATGTCCCTAGGGATTATTATATTGCATTTCAGAAGGCTAGTGTCAGATGACAAAAAGAGGTAGATTATATGGGATTTCTACAAGGATCAATCCTGTTGAACAGCCCCATGGTGATAAGTGGGTCATAAACAGAGAAGAAGAACATTTGACTGGATGGAAATTGTTTTCAGAACAGCATTTTTTTCCTTGCTAAAAAAATCTATTTCCTCCACCAACATCAAATACCAGTTTCAATTAACAAGACTTTACTGCTACTAAAATAAATGCCAAGTTCCCCAGTGAAAAACCAGACTATAGAGAGAATGCATGTGAAATACTACGTGTTGACTTGCTGGCCTTCTATCCTGGTAGTTGGAAATTCTATCTGATAGCTATCCTGATAAAAGCGTGGTAGAGGAAGGGGTGATCTATGCCATATGTCTGGAAATTGATATGACGCAAAGTCATAAGGACTCTCACTGATGCAGAAATTATGTCAGAATCTTTATCAGAGGCTATCACAGAATGCCACAGAAGGGAAAAGGTTCCCAAAAGGCCAGTGAAGCTACACATGAGTCAAGGGAAAACTGGACCCTATAAAGTGCAAGTTTTTTTCTCCTCCTTCTAGACTGATAAAAACAGTTTGTTTTCAACTCCATAAAGACGAGTTAATCACATTCAGCTTTCACAACTCATAGATATTACCAAATATTGCCAAGCCCATGAAATAATTTAAATAAATTTATGTAATGCAGATATGTAAGTACAAATGAATATATAAACTATACAGAATTTTAAGAGACCAATAGCCCAAGGTGGGTAAAAAAGTATTTAAAATAAGTAAAAAGAAAAACGGAGTAAGAGGTTCCATGTCACAAAAGGGCAAGGGTGAAAGAAAAATAAATAGACAAACATCACAATTTCACAGATAGGTAACACAAGTTCATGAACATATTCTGTGCTCTCTTTCTGATTTGTCAATGCAGTCCAGTAACTTTAATGTAGTGATGCCAAATTCCTAAAAGCTGAAAAAGCTATTACAACATCTGAGATCAATAGAAAAGCTATCATGAAATGTGTTGCAAAAATTCTGTGGAAGTAATTTACTTTTTAAAGAGTAACATTCTTCTTCCCTGGAAAATAACATTGCTGCATTTAGAGAATTTATAACAACCAGAAAAGAAAATCTACTATAAACTAAACTGAAATTAACCTTTCACTGTTCATACCATAAGGAATGAAAAAAACCCAATAAAATAAATAAATAAATGCAATTATCAGGCTTTCTAACATCATTCCAGTATGAATCCAACATACCTGTTATGGCAAGATCATGTTTAAAAATTCTGTTGGGTGATTACATTGTTGAAGGATTTTTAGTCCACTTTTTCATGTTAAAAATTACTTTAAACTTTGCTGAAATGTTTGGGAATCATTAGTAGTTAGATTCTTAAACTTTTCTCATATAAATGTGGTATAATCAGAAGCACGCCTAATACTGGTGGCTCTGGAATGATACAATACTTTACAGTAATACATGAAAGAGTAATTTGCAAGTTCTCAGAGTATGACAACATGTTCAAACTGAAAGAGAATAGGTTTGGATCAGATACTAGGAAGAAATTCTTTACTGTGAGGATGGTGAGACACTGGAACAGGTTGCACAGAGAAACCAGATGTACCATCCCTGGCAGTTTTTAAGGCCAAGTTGACTGGGGTTTTGAGCAACCTGGTCTAGAGGAAGATGCTCCTGCCCATGGCAGGGGGCTTGGAACTAGATGATCTTTAAGGTCTCTTTCCACCCTACCCAGGCCATTCCATGTTTTATAAGGATCTAGATGTTACAGGGGCAGAATAGCAAGTGCTTAAACATGCAGATATACTGTCCACAAGTCTACCAAAGGCCCAGGGGAGCTTCTTGATCACACACCTCCACCCCCTTCACAGTGAAAATATCAGTGTTCATGTTAGAAAAGCCTACAATTTTTTCACAAAAGAAACAAGACTGACACTTTTGAGAGACAAACAATCAAACAGTGTTTTTGAGAGAACCTCCTGAAATCAAGACAGGGAAAGTAAAGAATGTTTCTCCCAAGCTGAACTGAAAGAACTAGTGTGTATAGCCACTAAATAAAACCCAAATAAATGTAATAAGTCCTGCAAAGTCATGAAGTCCAAATGTCCCTTAGCCATGTTGCTTAAAAGCTTTATATTGCATGGTAAATATATTTAATTTCAGTACTCGGGTACTGGTGTTGGTATACTCATTTCTGCTTTGCAATTCTCTTAGTTATGGCATTTCTAAGATGCCTTTTCAATTCTTTTTTTCTATGGGAAGTGTTCTTTGACTCTCAAAGAACTGCTGGCCATTGACATGCTAGCTCTGTTACTGACATCTTTTCTCTTTCAATGTGCAACTTTATTGCTCCAAACAGGGCAGAGAAGTACAGCTGTTCCCAAGGAAAGATGAAGACCCTGCCACTTGCTCTGTCAAGGTCCACATAGACACCTCAGGAGAAAGAGACATGTGTTTCCTTTGCCTCCTCATCCTGTGAAGACTGCCATGCCTTTGCTTGGCAAAAAAAAACAAAGTGCATCCTCTTTAATTGCGTTCCCTGCACTGACACCTAGCTCCTGGACCCAGGCTCTCCTTCTTAGGCTAGGTAGCCTGTGATGGATACCTGGAATTGTTTTCAGCAGCAGTGTCACCTACAGCTGTGATTCTGCATGAGAACAGTGAGGTACAAAGAAAGAAGCTGTTTCTAAAAAAAGTTTTTATACCTCACACTGTAGGGATAGGAGGCATGACTGAAGTCCTTAGGTCTGTGTAATGTTAAATTTTGGTCAGTCTCTCTGTTGAGGAGGACAAAGGCAGTGATTGCATAGTGACCACTCAAGTATTGTACTAGTGAAAGGTGCTGGTATGATACAGGATCCACTAAGAATACATTTGAAGTTGTCTAGAAGAAATTCATGGTAGTATCAGTAGGATTTAAAGGGGAGTGTGCAGCTAAATAAGGTGGTATCAACAGAGTAAGTTTTACCCGTGAAACTCCATGGAGTGCACTTTGTTCCCCAAAGTCTTTCCTTTAATTTTCTTTTTGTCTCTAAATTCTGTGGCTTTAGCTGTAAAATTGTTACAAAGAAATAAAGTCTTAGAGCATTTCCAGCTGGAATAACACCTGAAGAAAAAAGATATCTCAGGAGATAACTGCAATTGAATATCCACATCAAAGGAAGTAGAGAAACTTTCTGAACTTTGGTTGCTTATTCACATCATATCCTTGGCCTTTCACAAGATAGAACCATGGAATTAATAGAAGACCAGAAGAAAACATTATTTTTCTATTACCTTTGCCATGTCTTTAAACACAGAAAAAAATTGCAGTGCTCAGTTGAGTGGGAGCTGCCACTCTGTGTCCCAGCTGAGGCAGCCTTTCAAAGTTAGTCACTGCACTCATACTGTCACTCAAAAAGCCTGTAATGTTTTTTACTTCTCATTGAATACAAGTTAACCAGAACAAGACACATAACACAATAAACTGCTTTGCCACAGAGACAATCAGACTTCAGACTTTTAATTTATTCTTGAGTCTTTATAAGGCTGGAAAATCTTTGGAACTAGACTTCCCCAGTTTCTCTGTTTGCCATTTTTTTGAGCACTCCACCAGAATCCAGTTAGTTAACATTTAGCTATCCTCACTGAAAATCTGGGTGTGACAACATCTTATAAATAAGTTTGTTTGCTTCTGGGTCCTAATCCTTCCTGACATTCCCAGGATTATTTTCAATTTCCATGGCAGCTAGGAGTTCTCCTCCTGCTACCATTCTAACAGAAATTTTTCTCCAATCTATGTCTGTAGTTTTAAGATAAACTCCAAATATCAGAACCGTCATAATAAAATTTCAGGAATTGGAAGCGCTGCGGTGTTGAACAGATAATAAACTGCAATTATACTGCAAATGACTCCATCACAAAGCTATAATCTGCAGTCTCCAATGGAGCATTAACAGTTGCCAATTCTATATCTAAGCACATCTTTTACCCAGAAGCCAAGGTCATGCTTTTGGAACTATGATCGATGGCTTAGCTATGCCTCTGCCAGAGTTTGTTTTTATGAGTCAGAAGGGATGGTTGGAGAAGGCATCACTCACACTGTGAGTGGGCACCAGGGGCTCTGGAAAAAAGGTTGCTCTTCTCCCCTGCCACTACACACTGGCTTGGTTCCGTGGAAGTGGTCCTTGCGGGTGAATCACCTGGTCTCAACTCAAGCTGTTTGTAAATCAGATGTCATTTGCTGCAAAGTACACATAGCATGTCAATGGCAGCAAGCAACTAGAAGTTTCTGAGGTGCAGATATATACTGGCCGTGAGAAAGGTTCCCTGGACAGATATCAGGCATTTGCCAATTTGCAATAAGTACGCGGTACAGGATGGTTTTTTTCGCCATTATTCTGTAGCCCCACTTCCAGCGGTGATCTCTTCAGATCTCATTTTGAAGGGCTGCAAGACTGCTGAAAGAATAGAAGGTGTTGTAAGAAATGGGGAGGAGTAAACGGAATTAACAGTCTGCCATGAGAACGGGTACCAAATTAAAACTGCAGCGTGAGCCCACAGAGTTGTTTGCATGACATTTTGAAGTGAGATTTACAATTAAGTAAGTGCTGTAGCTGAATTTCAATCATGTCTTGTCTCATTAAAAAAGCACTCTGAGGTGATTCTTACAGGAATCTGAAGGTTAGGGTCTTTACCTTCATGAGTTGTTGTACATAACATTTGGATCCAGATGGAAAAAGTGATGTTACTTGATCATTCCTATGTAATTTGCTTCTGAAAAATTCTGTTCAGTCCCATCCCACTGGGAATAATCTATACATACCCCAAACAAGCACAGATGATGTTCACTAAACACTATCAAAACTTAGTCTATAGAAGAGTGGAGTAGAACAGCAAGGCCCCTCAACAGAAGCCAATACTACGTTAGTGTATGAGTGCATATCAGATCTTAAGAGTCAAATTCTTTGGACAAGACAATATATTTTCATTGACAACCACAGAGCTATATAATGTAATTCCATCTAAAAGCAGTGCAAGCATCAAGCAAACAAAAAATTAACTCTCAAGCAGTTCAAATAATCTGTTCTTTTTAGAAGAAAGTTATCCTGTTTCCTTCTGTGTCTGAGCACTCTCAGCTGTGACCACATAATGGTCTGACAAAAGTTCCTGTGAGTTAGGGTTAGTTAGCTCCAGAGAGATTACCTTCTGATCACAGACACTAGCACTTTCACAGATATCTGATTTTTGTTTACTTTACAAGGTAGATCTGCTGCCAAGTCAAAGTCTTTTCACTGCACAGCTCAAGGACTGTCATATTACAAAAATGAAAAAAAAAAAAAGAAAAAGAAAAAGAAAAAAGTGCACAAGGCACAGAATTATTTATTTTTAGAGTGGATTATAAAAACAAGAACATAAGGCAAAATTCTGATAGAGAATATGCAAACATTAAAATTAATAAAACACAAAAAATTGCTAATTTAGCACTTTAGTTTTCAAAAGGAGATTCTGACATATAGAAAAACAATTTAATAAAAGTCACTGATGTCTCTTTCTCCTTAAAAAAGAATGCCTGTATGCTTAATGTCATCTGTACTGAATGTGATTAATTTTAGCTTTTTATGTTAGAAAGAGAAGGGAAGGGATAATTAGTTTACTATCCTCAAATACTCTGAATGACTAGCTTGTGATAAAAATGTCAGAATGTATCAGAAGAATAATTTTTAGAGAAGTATATTTCAAAATCTTCATACCCACTAGAGGTTACTAGAATGGCCATTTTCTGAGGAAAAACAGAATGAATGAAAAACAGGGCAAGAATGAATTTCAGCATAAATTTGGATTTTGTTAGCACAAAAATAAGTTTAGGATAGAGAGGAAAATAAACATATATATCACATAGTGAGTTGGACACAGAGATGCAATATGTACTCACTCCATTTAGAGTATGTTGCAGACATGTTACGAACATGAAGACAGATAAAGAGCAAAAACAACAGAGAGTCCCCTGGGCCTACAGTCTCCCCTATGAGACGACTTGGAATTTAAAAGATGTTAATTTACTGTTATCATGCCTTTTATTCAGGGAAAGAAATTAGAAGAGTTCAAGACAAAACAGTAAGATCACAGCTGGCTTAGAAATAAAAAGTGTGCTGTGTAACAGTAATTTAATAATATGCTTTGTTTTTTACTACTATTAGTTTAAGCACACATATACATAGATCCAGAAACATTATTCATGTCCACTGTATAGGCATATAGGGAAGAAATTAACAAATTCCATCATTTAAAATAGATGATGCATGAAATTGGTCCATGAAGATTTCCAGTGCTAGCCATCTATCTTAAACTAATGGCAAAGAAGATCTAATAGATGAGAAACAGAGAGAGCATGAAAGCAGGGGAGTATCCTCTATCACTTCAATACTTCAAAGCTTAGCAAAGCACATGATCAGATCCACAGGCCTATTTCGCAAGTCACTTCAGAAACACAAGTGAGATTTCATAAAGTAACTAATTTTTATAATTCTCTCAGTCATTTACATAAAGTGACACTGCATACACAAGGGCTGTCATGGAAGACCTGCTCCCCAGCACAAGGTACACCAAATGCACAATGCAAGGCATCTGTTCTCTGGTGCAGGCTGGGCATCACCCCCAAAATACATCGTTCCTGATGCTGCATTCTGGCAATAAGTTACGGTGTGCTTCTAGTTCTTCTTTACCTGATAACCAGATACAGAGAGATTAAGAGCTTGGTACATTCCACAACCTAAGTAGAAAAGCTATGCAACGGGTATGAGAGAGGAAATACTTTCAGCCAGCTCTGGTAATGGTAGATGTTGGAAGCAAGGTTTCCAAAGGATGGGGAAATTAGAGCTGAAAAGGGAGAAAAGTTTTCTTCTCTTCGTGGTCAATACTCTTTTATATGTCAGACTCCCCACCTGTGCAACACACCTAATGACTTCCACACCCAAAGATCTCTGTCTTGGTAAGAAAGATTGCAGCACCATTACATATGCATTTCAAACACAAGGTTACTTCAAATAAATAATGGAAAATGTACAACACTTGATAAATATTATGGATAGAAACAATCTTTCAATTTTATTCCCAAAGTTTAAAATTACAAATTTCCGAGTTTAGCCAAATACCTCTGGGTTTTTCCCAAAACTGATATTTCTGATTATATACCAAAGGGTCAAGATTTTCAACAGAAACATATTTGATTAAACTTTTTTCCTCACACTCTTATTGCCTTTTCCCCTAAGGAAGAAGTGAAAAAACAAACACAAAAGAAAACATCTCAGCTTCTCTCTCAGACAAATTAAAGCCAGGAAATTTTACCAAACTTGCCTAAGACACCTCTAGAAGCTTAGACTAAATCACAGGCCTAAATTCAAAAGGTGGAAAATACAGGATGAAAGACATCATTTTAACTAGCAACTGTCATTCCAAGGTAAGGCACAACAATCAAAGTAGAGAATGCATTGTTTGTTTAAACGTAGAAGACATTTGGGCTTTTAGACAGACAAATGTTAGTTGTATGATACATTTGAAATTCAGAGGAAATAATGTACAACTTCTGGGTTCCACCTACAAGATTAATTACCCTTCTCAGATACTACAGAGCAAAGGCCCAAGAGAGGAAATGTTTAATTAGGATAGATTATCTAGGAAGAAATCTGCATGATTGTTTGTCTTCTGCATTAGAAACAGGGGCAGTATTGACTTACTTTTTACTTCATTTATACAGCTTTACTGCATTGAGAGGTATTTAAGAAATCTCTAGGATCATCAGGAACCTCAAGGCCCTTTAAAAGTGAGAGGAACCACCAAAACCTTGGACTAGCTGACTTATTACTGATAAATCATTATATGCTAGAGCCATCAATTCCTTCTCTGCAATCACTACTTTCAATACTGGAATCTAGGGAAAATTCATAATAATGTGCCATGACTAATGTTCAGCACTTTTTCCTAATGCTTAATATTCCTTCTATCTGTACAATGACTAAATCTGATTATCAGTGAAAAAAAAAAATAATTCCCTGTTCTAGCTCTCTGCTTTAATTCCAGTTATCATATCTTTATATCAGAAAGTGAGACTCTCATTCCTAGCACTGATATTCTTTATAAAAAGCAATTTCTTAATAGTCTCAGCACCACTCTAAAGTCTTATTCTTGACATTAGTACCAGGGGAAATTATTTGCCTATACTTAAATTGCACATTTGCTGCCAGCATGTAAAAAGAAGCCAAGTCTCCTGAATACTAATCCTGTGATACAATCACGGGTTGCTCCTTTAACTTTATTTTTCTCCTCACCACCAGTGCAAATTTTGAATTTGCTTTGGAGCACTTATAGATACCCAGTCATCAGGTCTGGACTCTTACCCATTTTAACTTCACAACAATTCCCCTTATCTCTCAGCTGGGTATGTTTTGCATCTGTATCATTGGCATTTATAATTACTTTACAGGAAGTCAATGCAACATATTTAGAAGAATTTTTCCTATGGGGAAAACTCACCATTCAGAAGGTATTACAGTTTATACAGAATTATTGGTAATCCTAAACTGAATATACAACCAAGTATTTTATTTAAATTCTGCAGAGAACTTTCTCATAAACCTTCACACAGACCTGCAATGTTAGCAGGATCAGCCAACACAGAAAATCACTGGGAACCAACTTGTATACAGTAATGTAACGATCCTGTCACTCATCTTAGTGACCAAACACCAGGATGTCGCCACCTTCTGGTAGGTTCTCCTTCGACTCATCAAAGAAGTTTTGGAAGCCTGGCTCTCCAGAACAGCAATACTTCACTATGTTTCATGACAATAATTTTTCTTCTTTTAGATGCTTCTCAGCCAAAACGTTGCTGCCTGAAACTCTGACAGCTGTAGCACTACATCTCTCTTTTCCTCCACACTATTTTTCTTCAGCTGTTCAAAGGCCATCCCTCCTGTCCTTTAGCTCTTAGTCAACACCCAACACCTTTGTCTTCTTCCATACTTAGCTTTTCCAGATCAAAAAACTTCACTGCAATTTCTTTTGGAAACAAGTATTTTCCTTAAAATACTAAAAATTTCATCCTTTTTCTCATAGAAGAGCAACAGAAATTTTCTGATGATCAGAATATTCAAGCATATGAGAAATAAGACATTTAGTCATCTCTGTTGACCAACACTGTACCATGTACTCCCTCCCTCAAACCACAAAAACAGGAAGTGTAACATTAAAATATAGATCATAAATAAACTAACCAAATTACTCTACTATAATAAAATGCTGTTGTTTTGATACTAAACCCAAAATTTTTTTTATTTTTTTTTTTTAATTTTGAAACTTCTGATGTCAGCTTTTAAAACCACTCAGGACGACATCCACGTTTTCCATTTCCTGGAGATACCCTGCCACTCCTACTTCTCTTTGAGGTTAGAGGGGCCCAGCTGCTTCTGGGAGCTGAACTGGAAAGTCTGACTTGTGGCACCTCTGCTTTATTGTTTATATGATCCCAAAGGATCCCATGGCAGCTGAGCATCCTGGAACCCAGATGAACATCTGCAAGTGAGTGCCTTCTCCCTAAGGAAGGCTAAACCTTTTCCTAGCCACTAACTCCAGATGAAGAGAGAGAGACTGGCTGACAGGTCTTCTTGCTGCAAATGCTGGTAGCCCCTTCCTCCGCAAATCCCAGTGCTACAGGAGACACTGTTCTGATATGATTTGATGCCACCAGTGGTGATGGTGTGACTCTTCCCAAGCCCAAACCACTGTAATGCCTGAGGATCTGCAGTTTTTCTAACTTTTCTCTGATTTTTGGTGCCACAAGTGTTTGCCTTGCACAAGAATCACATGGCAGATTGTAATTGATCATTAGCAGCTCTAGGCTTCTAAGTGTGAAGTTTCTGCTCCTTCAATCTCCAACCCTGGGTTGACTTGATGACAAGAAGTAATGAAGGAGTGAGTGAGTTTTCATGTCTTTTAGCTGCAATAAATCCTCAGCAATTCCGATTACTAGGCACTGCACACAGTGCCATGATTTCTCTTCACAAAGGCATGTCTTCCCAGGCTGGAAGCTGTGTCCTAATAAGACATGTTGGGGTGGATGTCGTTTTTGTCATAAGGGGAAAAGATTCTTTGTCCAGATGAAAGCAAGTGCATCTTCTTTGAGAAAGGCAGTGTCTGGGAATCAAACTGAAATCTAGTGCTCTTAATGACATCTGGAAGTTCCTGTTTTCAGCACCAATGTGGCTGTCATCATTATTTTTGGCTTTTTAAGCCCATGGGTCCTTGTGCTAAGCTCCTTTCCCTTTGGCCAGGATTGGAAGGCAATTAGACCAGCAGTCAGTGGCAAATGAAGCACAAAGCTCTCTGCTGAAAGGTTTGGTCATTTGAGATCCTTGACACAAGCTGGCAGTGAAGAAACTAACAAGCAGAAAAGCAGAGTTCGCTGATGTTTTTTCCCTGTACTACTAACAAGTAGCAAATAACATGCAGAGATACCAGTTATTTTCTTTTTTCTTATTTTTTTTTTTCGACTTCACCAATTTTTGCAGGCTTGAACAGATTTACAAAGCAGGAGTTAGATTCTAAGCCAGCAGAGAAACAATGGGAAAAAGTCAGCAAGGTGCTTCTCTCATGTCTGTGTGGAGACTGACCAGAATTCCAACTCCTGTCTCTCCTCACCCATGTGGCTGCTACACAACACATGAAGGATGAGTTGAGGCAGTTTATTTTGGTCACAGGGGTCCCTTGTCTTTTCCCACATACTTTCACCTTACACTAACCCCTGAAAAGTGCTCAACAGCGGAATCCAGCTATGTGTGAAACTACATGGGTTTCACCTCAAAAATGCAGGCACCTCTGGAACACTACATGTCCATTTAGGGTAAATACAAACACAAACTTCACAACTGAAACTGCTGGCCAAAATTAGGTGGATACAAGGGATATGCTGTGCCAAATCCATGATTTTACTAGAGCACCAGAATTTATTCCTCAGTACTGTGTCTTTTTATACCCACAATAGTAAGGAATGCATCTTTTCTGAAAGAAAATACTAAAATCTAATGTGGACAAAATTCTTGATAAGCATAATATAAAAAATCTTTGGTGTTTGGTTTGTGCTACCTGTGTCTAGGTTCCTGCAAAGGGAAGGTGTCTCTTTTCTCTTCCACTCTCTTTGCTGATTAGAGAGGTTATTAGGACATGTTTAAGGGGAAGAACTAATGTCTAAGCACTTTCCAATTTCATCATTGAAGTAAATCTTTTCTACTGGAAAAAAAAAATCTCTACAGCCGCATTCATTTCAATCCACTAGACAGACACCTGGAGTTAAGTGTAACAAAGAGGGAGGATTAGTCATGTTAATATTCAGCATGACTTCATAGAATGGCCTGGGTCAAGAGGGACTTGAAAGATCATCTAGTTCCAAACCCCTGCCACAGGCAGGGATGACACCCACTAGACCAAGTTTCTCAGGGCCCCATCCACCCTGGTCTTGAACACTTCCAGAGATGAAGCATCCACACCTTCTCTGGGCAACCTTGATGCAGTGGCACACCACCTTCGGAATAAAGAATTTCTTCCTAACATCTAATCAAAATCTCTCCTCCTTTTGGTTAAAAATTGTTCCTTCTCATCCTATCACTATCTGTCAATGTAAAAGGTCACTATCTCTTCTTTTGAGTTCCCTTTTGGTCCTGTAAGGCCTCAGTGAGGTCTCCCTGGAACCTTTTCTTCTTCAGGTTGAACAACCCCAGCCTTTTCACCCTGTCTTCATAGGACAGGTATTACAGTCCTCTGATCATCTTCATGGTCATGTTCTGAATCCACGCCAAGAGTTCCATGCCTTTCTTGTGCTGAGGACCCCAGACCTTCGTGCATTACTCCAGGAAGGGTCTCTCATGAGTGCAGAGCAGAATGAGAGAATCACCTCCTTCAACTTGCTGGCCTCTCCTCTTTTGATGCAACCCAGGATGCCACTGTCCTTCCGGGCCCAAGTGCACAGTGCTGGCTCAATTCCAGATTTTTGTCCACCAGAACCCTCTTTGCAGGTCTGTTCTCAGTGAGTTCTTCTCAGTCTGAACTTATGTCTGGGGTTGTTCCAACCCAGGTGAAGCACCTTGCACTTGGACTTGAACTTCCTGAGGTTCTCATGGGCCCACTTCTCAAATTTGTCTGTGAAGTCCTGTCTCAAACAAAATTCCCAAACTCAGACTCTGCTTTACACAAACAGGAGAACTGTGTGGAAGAATCGGGACTCAGAATATCCTACACAACAGGTTTCTACAGCACCTCTGGGGGGGCTCTCTATTAAAATTCTTATCATCAAATAGACTGAAGTATATGAACCCATATCTCACAAACTACAAGTAGTTGCTACAGCAGCTGGACTCCTGAGTAAGAGACAGGAAGGCATTTGTTCCTGCCGATAGTTCCTTTAGCATGCTCAAAGAACATCCACAAAGTCAGTCCCAGAAGATAAGGTAGTCAAGTGGATATTCAAGTATTTATTGAAGTCATAAACATTAAGAGCAAAGGTAGGAATACCTGTACACAGTGGGAATTACAGCAATGTGGGCATGTGGACACCACAGGGTTACGGCTGACTGCCAGGAGTATTAGATTTTAGCATATAGTTCCAGTAGAACCATAACTTCCCCCATACTCTTTCCTCTTCTGATGTGAGGAAGGGGGTTTAATAGTCTGCCAGTCACTGAGGATTTAGGATAATACTATAAGAATTTCTAATGCTGTAGTGATCATTACAAAATCATGATATATAGCCAATAAAACTACTAGCTGTGAGATATTCATAGGTAATCTATTGCTCTTTTATTGCTTGAGTTTGCATAATATTGGGCTTTTTTTGTTTTCTTTTTCACACTCAAGAATAAATATAATAATATAGAACCAGAGATCCATCATAAGAATTTACCAGCAGGCTTATGAGATGGCAATAACAAGAGGAAAAATAAATTGCAACTTATAGTGAAATAAGTTTATATGACAACTAAAAGATTACCTACAACAACTGATACTCTTCTGCTTTGTTAATAATTCCCTCATTTCACATTCTTTGCTTATTTCTTTTCTTTTTCCCAGTACAACATAAAAACATTTCAGAACACGAGAAACAGAATGTTGGTTGTTTGGCTTTTATTTGCAGTCTCACTTTCAAAAAGTATAGCAGTTGATCTTCAGCTTACATAAGCCAGAGCCGGACAATCTTTGACCTCCTTCAGAGAGAAATTGTCTCACTACAGATGGGGAGATGAGTAAATGTGCCCAAAAATCAAAAATATAAGCCCTGATTCTGACTCACCACAACTCACCTGAATGCTGCTTGGCCACCATTTCCTGGGGCATTTTAACTTTGGTTACCTTAAAAGATTTTATTTTTTTTTTAATATCTACCCACCCAAGCTTGTTCCATTCTATGTCCATTTTAGATTCCACTCCAAATCAGCCCATAAGACTTTCACATAAGCTCAGTAGCCAAGATCCAAAATCTACTCCAACCTGGTATTTCTTTGTCAGTATATGGTTTAAATGCACAGGCTCCAAGGTCCTCATGGGCTAGCTCTGCATTACCTCATGTGCCCTCGGTCATGCTTCACTCAGATAAAGTGGTGTTCATGAGAAAAGGAAGGTTTATCTGTAGAACTTTTTTTTAAATAGTAACATTTATCCCTCATTATTTTCTTAATACTGATTAGCTGCAACATGAAAGGAAAGCAAAATAATGCATTTCAGGGAAGTGTCCCATGGTTTTCCTGATTTGAATACATGACATTTACCCATTCTGTGCAAACTGACAACAAAGTCCGTTAGTCCTACAAAGCACTTGCGTATTTAGACATATGGCAAAGAACACAAATCACATTTCTGCTTTGGCTCTCTCTTCCACCCTAACAGTATTTAAGGGAATGGCATTCAAATTATCACTTCATTATACATCATAATAATAATTGCATATCTCCTTTATTACTCAAACCTAAAGAAAAACAAACAAAACAAATACAGGCAAATCTGACTCTCATTTCTTATACCAGAGATAATCAGGATATGCTCTTCTGAGGATAGGAAGGTTGAAACTATAAATCTATGAAATAAATACTGACACCTTTCAGTGCATCTGAGAGGAAATAAGTTTAAAGTTATGCATATATTTTGAGAAAAGAATTGACTGAAAGTACTTTCACCTTGGCATGACTTTCCTCCACTGCATCCTCTGTATCTCCCTTCATATAAAGATAGATATTAGATCGGTGGATTCAGAGGATGAGCACGATATGTCCAAGAACTCAGCAGGTGTTTTCCTCTGCAGTAGCTCTGCTATATATGACAGTTCAGCAGTGCTGTTTACAGGATCTCTGTACACAGCCAGTGGTAGATGCAAATCTACCTGTATAACTAACTACTCAGGAGTGTACTTAAGGCCTTTGCATTTAGATAGAGCCTGTTCATATCAGTGTTGTTCTATAACACTCATAATTATGCAGAGATAAGTCTTCACATGGTAGAAATAAGATTAGGTTTGACAGTTACACCAGAGAAGAACCCAAGTCAAAATGTTTTATATACTCTCTGCAGCAAACCTCCAAAGCACTGCAGATTTTTTTATAGGAACTCAGCATTAGCCAGTGGAACTAACCCAGTACAGTAGAAAATATGAAAGTTACAATTTTATTTTTGAACCTGGTAAAGCAGACATGGCTCACTCCACACTTGTCTGGCAATTAATCTACATAATATGTGTGTGCTCCCACACTGACTGTATCTATCCATCCTGCAGCTGTATTCTGTCTGATAGGAGCTGCTTCACACCCCAGTAAAACAGGTGTCTCATGAGTAGCTGTACCTGGTCCATCTGGCAGTAATTTAACAATGATGCTTTTATTTTTAGCACTCTATAATCAGCTCACTGTATGATTGCCAGGCTGTGCCCCTGCCATTTTCTTGTGTGTGTTTGCATGTTCTCATCTTTTCGATACGAAACCAGTCTTTTGGGCCCTAGGCCTAACATGTGCAGCTGAGACTTAGTGAAGGCAGGCACACACAATGGGCCAAACAGCTGGCTTTGTGTTGCTTTTGAAGAAAATGTCTAATTACAGCCGAGTATACACACCACCACTGATGGCAACACATTTGTATTAAAATGCCTTTGTTCTGGGTAAAGTCCTATCATTTATCCAAATTACTATTATCTTCTCTTTCTCCTCAGAGCTTTTACTGAATCTCTGAGCAATTTTGAGCCATTAGCCTACAGATACAGGCTTTATTCAATACGAATGCATTATTAGGAGAATGGTTGTCTGGCTAGCTGTGTCTGGCACTAGCTAGTCATGCCAGGAATCCCACATCCAAGGGGCATGGCTCATCTCATTTTGATTGATGCTCCACTGCCCTAGTGTTGCTGCCAAGAGAGGTTGTAATTCATGCCCAGATGATTCTGCTGTCACTTATTTCTGCATACAGCATCTGCCTTTTTCTGGGTGCATTTTAATTTCTGGGGTTTATTTCCATTACTACTGAAATCTGCTTGATGCTGGGAGAGATTATTTCCCAATACAAACCCTTTGAGAGAAATGTCTCTGTGGAAAAGGATGAGTGTGAGGAAGGAACAGGTGCAGCTGGCCCTTATACATGTATTTGCTCTTCATCCTGTGATTGGTGGTGAACAGGGAACATCTGCAGCCGTTTCTTCTCCAGGCTGTGCTCTCATCAGAGTCTTGACAGATAAGATCAATCACATTATCTGGTTTGGGGTTTTTTGGCTATTTAAATTTAGGTGTTTGGGCTAGAGATGGCTTTTACCTGACTATATACTGCATCAGATGTAGCAGGGTAATCATACTGACACTGCTAAAAGGCAAATATTCTCTAACATTTTAACTCATTAAGTATCTTCCAGAGTGTTTTGAAAAGCTACTGCAGGGTTTCAATTTCTATCTTGCAGGATCTCCTGCCTACAAAAGACATTAGAATTAAGAGCACTGAGAAAGCTAGGAAAGATTTTCACTCTGTGGACAAAAGCTAGAATAAACTGAAGAATGCAGCTAAAATTTCTCTCCAAACAGAGTATGGATACACAGGCAGGACAGTGCCAGAACCTAGGACTGGGGATTGTTTTAGGGAGAGGATTTAGGCAAAGGGAAGACAAAACAGAGGATAAAAAGAGGGTTCCAAAGTTTTCTAATAATTAACTGAGGGAAGTCACTAGAAGTATCCAGCTAGCAGTAATTTGAGAATGCTCATAGCCTCAGTAGCAGCTAGGGATTAACTCTCCAATAAGGGTTAGAGTTTGGAAAACAAGAAAGCCAGGAAAAATTGTAGCAGCAGGGTTTGAATATCCGAGAAGGGTAAGATTTAAGCAAGAACTTCTTGAAGCCTCTGGGCTATTTATTTTTAACCTTGGCTAGGAAACCCTACAGTAGCCTCTAGCCTGTTGTGGCAGATTGCACTCTTAGGCTTTTATCTTGTCAGAACCTCCACTGTTACTTTAAACCTTCCTATGAACTGAGACATAGCACAGGACTCCTGCCAAACACTTGTATTTTTAATGTTTGCAGGAAAAACATCATGGTTTCTTAGGTGTAAAGTTAGGTCCAGTCTAGGGTTAGCATTCAGCAGAAGTGAAAACCAAGGGAGACATCCTGGTCTGGTTCTTCATTTGTGCAGGTCTGATACCACAATTCTATGTTGTACACTACTTTGAAGGATTTAGGGGAGACTGACCTTTCTTAAGTATTAGTTTATCTTAGAATTACACTTCTGGGAAAACAAGTATACTTGTGGTAAAAGAAAACTTGACTGTCTTTTTCAGTTCTCCTCCTAGCATCATTCTCCCCAGGTGATGTGTTAGAGTTGTACACCTCACTCAGAAGTGATTAGGGTGCTGAGAAACACCCAAACAAGAGATCAAGTAGAATTCAAGAGTCCATGAAGGTGATATTTTGGCCTAGGACTCAGAGATCTCTCCCAGCTGCACATCGTCCAGGTGCTTAAAGACAGTCAGACCCGAATCCCTGATTCTTTTCCAGGTTCAGGTATCACTGAGGGGCTTAAAAAAGGGAAATCCCTGGGCAACACTAAGAACACAGTTGAAAAGGGGCTGTCATGACCTGTGAGGAATTCTCAGTTCTATTTCATCTGAATGCCAAGGTTTACATTAGGATCAATTCTCTGTAGGAAACGCAGCAAGATCAACATTCAAAAGCGGCCTTCTAATAAATCAGAAGCTTGTTAAAGTTTCTTTCAGCCTGAATCTCAGGTATTGTGCCAGGGAGTGCTTTCCATTCACCATTCTCCATCTATATGGGAATCTTCGTCTCCACACTGATACCTGAGTAATTGCTAATACTTCTAGCCCCAGACAACATCATTCCTCAGCTCCATCTTTTATTTTATTTTGTTAACTACTACAACTACTCAGCCACCCAACTCTTCAACAGCCTTCACACCCTTGCTCCAGTTTATTTACTTTCCCTGCTTACCCTCAGGCTTTGCAGAGCTGTCTCATACCTCTGCTACTTCTCTTATGCACCTAAATCCTCTGTCCTTTCCTAAGCTTATTTTCCTAGTGTATGGATACTCTCATCATGCAATCTCTGCTCTCTTTCATTCATAACTTTTTACTCCAGAAGATAGACATCCTCTCTAAGGAAACTGCTGGCATCATTTTTCTGGTCCTGAGAGAGGTTTTATGATGTGTCAGAGCTGATTCAAAGCACCATGCTTGTTTACCATTGCTACTAAGAGCAATATACACCAGAAAAGGATTTACTACCAAATTATGACATTAATATTCAGTAGTCATACATCCATCTCTGCAAATGCAATGAATAACTTGATTAGCTATGTTATATTTACTTTTTTGCATCCAAAAATAATCATATAATATTAGCATGAAACATATTGAAAAATATTTATACTTAATTTTCTATTGAAGACTTGGATTTATAAATAAAACAAATTCCCTTTCTTAGTCTAGGACTTCTGTGCAGTTCTTCCTTGAACTGCACATAATGTGAACAAGGGGATAGATAGGCTGGAGCTCAAAAGTCCAAGGCTGACATTTGTGCAGTGCCATAGATGTCCGGTGTGACCTTTCATCCTCACAGATGAAATGAAGAAAGCAAGAATATATTTGTCTTGCAGAGACAACATGGGACACTTGCATACAATTTCAACAGAGTCCACAAAATCACTTCATAGATTGGCAAATTACAGACAAATATGCTGACCCATCCTCTCCTTTGATGTGTTTTACAAGATCAAAGCAAATGGCCTTCATAGCTCAAAGGGGAAGATAAGGCACACATAAGAATAAGGTTTCAGTCTGTAGTGCTACTAGCTAGAATGAGTTTTTAATGGCAGTAAATCATAGATACTTCAAAGTTAGAGATACAGAAGAATATTTAGCTCATCCAGTCCATCCAATACTAGATTTCCCATGGAATCTTTTCTTCAATATCTTTATCCAGCCTGCTTCTAGAATCTCTTTGGCTTCAAGTAGAAGGTGAACTCCAGATGAGATAATAAATAATTTTTTCCCCTGTATCAAAATTAAATTTCCTGAGTGTTGCAATCAATTTATTAATTCCCAGCAAGAGACTCTGACATTTTTTCCCCACTAATTTGAAGTACATGGCCTCATCTGAAAGCTAGTGACCTGAAGACACATTTTTCTCTGCTTCCAAGTCAACCACTCATCATTGACCTTGGAAAGAAAAAAAAAGTCTAAATGCTGAAAAAGTTTGCTTTGCTAAAGGGAAGGTGAAAATATGTCAAGTGACTGGTTTGAACTATCATTCAAAAATTACCCTGTGAATCAATTAAGCACTTAACAATGAAACAGCACACTGTGTTTCAGCCCACAAGTCATCTGTAGCCATGTATGCCAGGTAACTCAGGCTGTAGCTTCTGGATTACTTTTAGTGATCTGCCTGAACCAACTGCAGATTGCAAAGGAGGGTGAATTTTTCCAAAGGCAAGAGGCTACCTTCTCCCAAGCATCTTTTTCTACAGAGATGACTAAGAGGTAGTAGAGCTCCCCGAAATAGTCTGTTCTTACATATCATTGTCTACTCCCTGTCCTAGCTCCAAGAACATTCCAGAAAAGTTGCAGCTGTGAGTGGGCTGTATGACTTACTTTACACGTGACATCTGAGATATGGAAACCATCCTTTCACATCACTTCTCAAGTCCTGCTACCTGTAGACAGGCCTCACTACTGTAGTTGACATGCACATGAGGAGTGCAGCCAGCACTTCTCTCAATTTGTTGACTCTAAAATGAAAGAAAGGTACTATAAAAAAATAAAGTGCATTCTTCCTCATTCTATTCATGACAACAACATTTTTTTCCTTGAAATGCTGTCTGAAACACATTTGTGTTGTTTTACCATCTCATGCTGAATCCCTATGCAGTGTCGATGGATTTCACTTTCACATCTCTGCTTTCCATTTGCTATGTGTTATTGCTGAAGAGCTGGAGTTTTTCTGCTTCTGATTTATTCAAGGCTACTGGTGCAGATTCTCAGTTTTCTGAAAAACCCCAGAACATGTGACAGTCTCTCACTGCACTGTTTGGTTCCAGCTGGTCTGATTTCCAGAACAGTTTATCCTGTTGTTTGTTGGCAGATACATTACCACAGGACATCAGAAAAGTTCTTCTCACAAGAATGCAACAAAGATGGGTAAGAAGAAGTAGCTATAAATGGTTAATTTTCACAATGGAAAGATATCAAAAGTGGTCCTAATAATTTTCAAAGCATTCATCCATGATGTGCCACAAAGTTATTGAGAGCAGTGAAAATTAGAATTGACAGCTAAGAGCTGCAGGAGGCTCTTAGTGCTATGTAACTGAGTAATAAAGGATCAGATGAAACTCAGTATCAATAAGCGCAAACCGAGGTACATGGAGAAGAACCTTAATTAGGCAAGTGAAATGTCAGCCCTGAGTAAGTTAACACTTACTTCTCAAATAACGATTGTGGAATTCAATTAAAACATCAGTTCATTGTTCAGCATCAGCCAAAGAGGAAAACATTATTAGAGGGAGGTGAGAGAGAAATACGGGACAAAAAAGAAAGTGCATTATTCCATGATGCCTTGGAGCAGTTAAATGAGGTCACTGAAAAATAAGAAGCAGATTTTAGATGAGGAAAAATTTAAAAGGTAAAGGATCTTAATACCGGAGATGAGACCCAAGAAATAGATGTATATTAGAGGCAATAACAAAAACATTATTGACATGGTGGTGAAAAAAGAAAAATTTTTTTGCCATTTCACAGAATGCAAGAGCTAGAGGGAACCCAATACAGTGATTGAGCAAGAGTCTTAAAGTCATTACTCTCTTCTAAATACATGCATATAAAAGATAAATGGCTAAAAAGTAACTACATTTACTCATGTAAGAAAACTCTTCAAGAGTTCTTAAACACAAAAAATTATGTTATAGTACCTGTCATGAGAATTCCTCTTAACACAGATTTCCAGAATGTGGGAATATGAGTGGGAGAAAGCATCTCATTTTCCCGTTTTGTCCATAGACTTTCTCCTTTTTGATGTCTGCTGGACACCATGAAGAACAGTGTACTGAGCTAAATGTACTGATAAATGACTGGGTATGGTTAATTTACTGATGCAGTTGTTTTTAGGTATGGACACCTTAGACCTTATCCTGTCCATTATGATTTTATGCTTTGCAGAGAAGGTTTATCAGTCAAGAGTTCTCATGCCAGGACAGAGTGGCTTTTCATGGCCCTTCATGCAATGTAGGCCAGGAGTTCAACCTACATAAATGCCTGGGAGTGACTTTTTAAAGCATGTTCTTGAATTAAGGTTTGCAGCAGATTAAGTGGTGCCTCCTCATGCAAAACAAATTGGGTTGGAACAAATCTTTGACCAGCCCTGATATTTTGGGCTTTATCATTCAACCAACCAGTTTTTTTTAGTAGCTTAATAAAGTAATTGAAATACTTGGTTTCCATGGCAACATGTGATGCTCTTCTGAAATTAGTTACATGGTCTTGAAAGAACATTGTCTTCTTTCCATCTTAGAGGGTTTTGTAAACTTGCAAGTATTCTTCACAATCTATCAGTATATAGCACTCTCACTAAATAACACTAGCCACATGAGAGGTCTTATTGCATGCTAAAGTAAGGAAGTGCTATCACCATCAAAACTAGCAAAATCTGACTCAGAGGAAATATTAATGGCACTTTACAAAATCATAGAGAGTAAGAATATACGTACAAATCCTAAGTAGTGTTTCAATCTGGATACAAACTGGTTTGCAAACACTGAGCATGATAAGCAGACTTATTTCTTAATGTATTTAGTTTGCCTTATCTGCTGATTTCAGGATGTGACTTTGCTAGATTAAAGGCACAGTTTAGGGAACTGTTGCAGAATATTGTCAGAGAATTGACTTAAATTTCATTAAAAGTTAAAAAGCAACAGTTGTTGGTTTACAGTGTTTCACAGAAATTAACCTTTTTTTCTAAAGTTTAGGGAAAAAATATCAAAAACACTATTGTTCACTTCCAAAATATATATAAACAATATGCAACTGAAAGAGAATGTCTCTCTGAAACAAAGAACTTACTCTAGATACACTTCTCATAAGGAGTAAATCCACACTAAAATCAGTACCACAGAGCAGAACTCCAACAAAAGCCACATTTCAACTGACATCAATAGGCTAAATTCGCCACTGTCCTAACACAAAGCAGCTCCAAGAGGTAGGATATACTTGTAAGACTTTTCTCCACCTATGGTCTGCACAAATGAAAAATAAAATGTAAAAAAAAAAAAAATCCAAACCAAACCAAACCAACAAAAAAAAATAAAACAGCGCAAAACACAGATGCAAAAAGAAATATTTCACTTTTCATTCCACACCAGCCTAAGAAGTTCACAGTACCACTTTCTCCAGTGGCTATTATGGAACACTGGAGAGAGAAACCAGCTGCTGCTGACCTGAGAGGCTCCAATTTACCTGCTCACTTTTCTTGTAGCTTTCCCCATTACAAGTGGGTCACTGATTTACTAAAGCTGTAAACAGATAACTCTCTCACTAGCAAGCACTGTCTTCCAACGAGTTGGTTATTCATGAGTGCAATATGCCCCTCGGTGCTAGTACTTGACCTCTTATTTGTTCTTTTCCTCCTGTATTTGGACCAATTTATGCTCATAAAATTGCTTTGGGCCCTTTCTATCCTCCAAGGTTGTACATTTCCATCGCATGATTGCTTCCTTACATAATGGGATAGTAACAGTAATTGATGACTTAATATTTCCCTTTTCTAGCTAATTAGCTTCCTGATCACAGTGCTGCCATCAGGAATGTTCAGGTGCCACAGACTATTATACCAGTCAGGGCTCTAAGCCAGGAAATATCCAATGTTTTTAGTGCTGATGGGTGTCATATTTCCTGGAGGTGTTCTTTTCAGATGTGATAGGAAGCCAAGGTTTGTACTACACTGAATTGCTAAAAGATGGTGTCTCCATCCATGTTATCTTATAACTCTAATTTACTTGCAAAATTTTATTTGGAGGCTTGGGTAAATAGACTTAACATTTGAATCAAATACATTATATTCTCCCTTATCTAAGCTAGTACAAAGAACCAGCACATGACACAAACTTATATTCTGCCCTACAGAGAAGATGTAATGGAAGATAAAGTGACTTCTGTTTGGAGATTTTGCAATCTGCATCAAGTGCTCTGTGATCCAGGTGAGAAGTACTCAGTTTTAGGCACTGTTAATACATTACAAACTTTAGACAACAACTGTGAGTGAAACAAGAAGGAATTTAGAAGGTCTCCATTAGTGTGTCTCATAGAAACTGTGGCAGAGAGAAGACCCATAGTAATGTCAGTGGTGCAAACTTTGTAATTTCATCTACCGAATTCCAACCCAGTGTTCCTGAACATGCCCCACCCTTCATACCTATTTATGTCCATATATGTACATTTAGATTAAGTGGAAGAAAGAAAAAAGCAAGAAGTGACATATTCCAGAGGTGGACTACTTAACCTGGGTTTTTCTGAGCCACAAATGAGTTTCTACAATTAATGTTTTTGTGCAGGTTTTATGCATCACAAACTTATACTCTAGTGCAGCCATTTAAAAGACTTTGCCAAGAATACTAAAAATAAGAACTTTATTATCAGTAACAAGGAAAAAAAACCAAACAAAAACAAAGATATGAACAGTCACAAAATATTTATGTTTTTGTAAATTAATATATGAAACTGTGTAATAACAGAAGAAAAATGGTAACTAGAAATTTTAAAGTATGCATAACTAAGCATATATTAAAGTCTGTAATTTGTAAAAAATATCCAAAATTTGATTACAAGGTTCTTGCCAAATGGCAGAAGTTTCTTTTGAAAACAGAGTTTGAGCTTCAGAATCTCAGAACCCAGTTTTCAGAACAGGCAAGTGATAACAGACAAGAGAAACCTCACTTTCACTTTACAAGTGCCAAGTGCCCTTTTTTTATTTATCCTTCTATGCAATTTCTGTTATAGTTACGTATCAGTACTTAGTCCAAGGTAATGCTCTAAAACAATCTCATCTATAATGTCTCCGATGCTTTCTAATGTAAATCTACGATCTATAATTGATTTCAGCTAGGAAAAATAGTTCCCTGATTTTATAAATAGCATTTACTCTCTACTGTGTAACTAAAAACTGGGAACCTCACACTAAGTCACAACTCCTATTACTATGTATTCATCTTGCAACATTGGAGAGGAAGCCTTTCTTCAAATCCAACCCTTTGTACCTGTGACAGCTAACAGATGTGATGATGGTTGGGCTCTCCAGCTTTAACAACTCTGTGAAATGAAACAAAGAGAGAGTTCAAGACAATCCCATCTACATTCAAGCACTGTCTACCAGACTTGTGTTTAGTAAGGTCTGCCTTCACACTTTCCATTTTTTTTACAGCATAAAGCTGTGACCTCTTAAATGCTTTCAGGCTGCACACAATAAAGTTTTAAGATAAAGGCTGAGTGGGTCCATGATCTTCTCTCCTTCTGGCCTGAGCTGGGACCTGCAATGCAGGTTATGAGCACAGATTTTGTGTGCAGGGTCTCAGGATTCTCCAGGACACATATGAAAGCCAAATATGAAAACTTCAGCTCCTGGAGTAAGTACCCACTGTCCAACTGCATGTGACACATGGGATGCTGGAGCAGAAAAGCATGTATAAAATCTGTAAAATTGCACAGCAATTGAGATTATATTACTTCTATTTCTCAAGGATGGTATTTCACTCAAAAGAGCATTGGTACAAGGCCTCTAAAACTGCGAGATGTCATACTGCTGGTCTGTCAAAGGAGGTAGCTGCAAGTAGAGCTCACAGCTCTGCAGCCTAGAAGTGCACATTTTTTTCTTTTTTTTTTTTTTTTTTTTATATATTTTAGCATATTAGCTCAATGTATAGACTTCATACTGCCTTCTTGTGTGAATTTCACGGGTCTTTCTTTGTCTCCCTTACTTAAAAAGGAAGGTGCTCATGGCACTCAAGCATCATAATTTTCTACTGTAAATATATTTCATCAATAGGAAATAGTGGGAATGTGCATTGGTAGAAATACTATTCCAGTCAGTGAACATAAATTGTGCTGATAGGAAATGAATTTACTTAATAACAGCCTCTCCATGTGTAACTACTGATCTGAACCTGGCTTCAATTAATTACCTTGCAGTGTTCTTGTTTCTTTTGTCCTAGTGACAAGTCCTTAGATAACAGAGTTTATTTGGGAGCTCCAAATCAGTTCAGTCAAGGGAGAGGATCTGCTATGACAAGTATTCAGCACACAGGTAAAGTACTGGAGCTTTTCTACATGAAACTGGTAGTCCTGGTTAACTGTGCTTTTTCACCTTCATTCTGAAGCAGATCAAACAACATGGAAAGGGGATATCAGTAGAATAGAGTAATACTTGTGAATGGAACAATACTTTTCCCACTTAGGATCTTTAAATAAAGTTATCCAAAAGAGGTCAGAGGCAGAAAATTGCACTCTGGATAGGAGTCTGTTCTGAGCTCAGAGCAGAGACACAAGTGCCACAAGACTATGCTAAGAAACGTTATGCAAATAAAACAGGCTCATCTGCCCGTAATTCTGACCTGAGATCATAAATACAATCTCTTCCATTAAAATCCCATTAATCTATTAAAATAATAGGTTCTATAGTCAATTTTTGTATCACTGGCAACAGTTTCCTATATTGTCCATCTCTTCAGGTTTACAGAGAAGCAAAAAGAGACTGAAACAAACAGACACCAAGCACATTCTCTCACCACGGGAAGGAGTGAACAGTTCCAGCCTCCAGTAATCATGGTATACATAGTTACACCTCAAATTCAGTTTTACTGACTCAGTAGTCATTTCATAGTAAATTTCAGAACTTCCTAGTGACATAGGTCCTCACTCCTGCTTTGGATGGTCCCCTTGAGAAGATTGATGGTATTTGTAACACAATGACTGCTGCTTATCTCATCATCTTCTTTAAACTTAGGAAACTGGGAGGACCCATGCAAAAGGAAAACATAATCAACATGAAATTATGTATATTAGATCACAAGCACATTTTAAATTGCATTCAGCTCTGAAAGCAGATTTCCATAAAAAGCCAGCAATTACACCAGCAGTCAACAAAACTGAGTTTAGGATGGGTAGTGTGTGCTCTGTGCCTCACAGCACAGCAGCTGGAGGTACTGAGCACGGGGAGCATCTTGGGACCTGATTAATCCACAGTCTGAAACAAAAATGACAAACAAATGGTTATCAACCTTCATGAAGGATAAAAGATGCATAACAAGGAGAACCAGAAGACATGCCGCTGGTGTAAACGTATTCCAGCCTCAAGTTTTGGGCCAAAGGAAATGGAAAAAGGTGCTAATACCTGCTCCTTCTACAACAAATACCTACACTTCGAGCTCAGACTGTTTTGTGACAGAATCTGAGTGGAAGCAGCAGAGGTTCTTCAGAATTGTTTACTCTTGAGGAAGGAGCAAAAAGGTCGCTGTAAAAATTCCTACCACACTTTCATGCTATCTGTGAGGAAAGAGATAAAACTCATTTTCTGCTGCAAACCCAAGACAGAAGAAGCAGCCTCTTTTGAGTGATTGAGACTTGTTATGCCATCACATTTCTTTGTATGCCTCTGAGTTCCCTTTTGCATAGATAGATGAACAAAATCTTACACATGAAAATGTTTATAAAAAAGAGAAAAAAATTGTCCTTCACCAACCCAAAATTTTTTTATTCTTGAATGGACTATCTATGGACTATTTTCCCACTATGCTCTGAGCTCCAACTTTTAGGTAAAGCAGTGTGCCAAGCACTTTAAAAGTGTATCTATCCATCTGAAGATTTCTAGCAATATAAGCACTGAATGCCTCCCATGAAACAGGATGGACAAGAGGAATGAATTAATCACATTTCCATTATTAATTGCCATGATTTCAATAAAGCTGAATGGCCATTTGTTAGTGGTGGCAGAACCTCTGATGTGTTGCTTTCTCTCACTCAATATTTTTCTTAACAGAAATTGCACAAGAAACTGAGCAGATATGTGGAGTTGACAAAACAATGAGATTATGTCTTAAGAAAAGTTTAATCAAAATGCCCTCAGTTTGCCCACTAAGATCGAATAAAAATCCTGTTTAATTCAACTGGTCTCAAACAATTAAATAATTAATCAATTAATTAAATACGTACATAAGAACCAGAACAAAGAAGAGACACACAGCTCCAGTTGCCTACTTCTCTACTTCCTACAGAGTTTAATTGTTATACTACTGTTATTTAGACAAGGCATAGAAAACAAACTATAGCTTTTGTCAGAGACATACCTGTGGATACATTTAGCTAATGCAGTTACTGGCTTTCTAATCAATCTTTTGAGATTCCCACGGGTTCCTGCCCACGGGTGACAGGGAGGAAGTAAATTTACCATCTGAAGAATTGTTTCAGTATAATCAATGAAAAATGTTACAGACCACTCTCCTCTCACTCCAGGTCCACAGATTGGACTCCAGTGATACCAGTACAAATACTTGTAGAAACCATAAAGAAGATATCAGGAAAGATACACATTTATTTCTGGAGGTTTAGTATCCTTTTTTTCATTTAAATTTTAGTGTCAGAACTATTGTTTGTGGAGGGGGTCCCCATATTTATTTTTATTACATTATTATATCATTTATTCTTGGGAAAGCAGCCTCATCATTGATAAGCTGTCTCCAGATTTCATCTACATATTTATTTCTTTGCTTCTGAATAAAACGCTGTTCTCGTTTCAGTCCTCTTTGTCAGCAATTACCCCAGCATCTTCATTTAGCCTTATGACTTTGAAAATCTTATTTTTCTCTGAAATATCTCTGAGTTCCCCATATCCTTCATCCCAATGCAAAGATGAACAGCTTCCTCATGATCGGTCTAATCCCTTTACAAGCTGTTCTCTAACAGACTGAGGAAAGCACGCAAACAACTTCCACGCTTTGTAAGCAGTATTTTGCCAGAGACAACCCAAGCAGAACACTTAGCCATTATTTCATTCACGCTGCCACCTTTCCCTCTGTGGGAGCTCTAATTTGGGTCTCACTTTTTCACAAAGCACATATGAATGGAATTACCTTTGATGCCTCTGCTTCCTGACAAAATGTAGTTGAAAGTGGCCAACAGATTTGACAGTTACTGAGGTAAGGATTAGGAGACAAATAGATGAACAAACTGGAGGAAAGCCAACTTAATCACAATCTTTGCTTCCAACCAAAACAATAATTTTGCAAAAATTGCATTTGCTGCTACTGAAATGATTTTGTGAAAACTCTGCCACGGGAGCATAATTGGTTCCTCTACCAGCACTGGGTACCATCTTAAAACCTTGAAAATCAGCTTTACTGAGCCCACACCATGCAGATAGAATGAAAACCCCTAACTGCAGTCATGTTCTTGCTAGTGGAGTACAATGTGTTGTGGGTGAAAGTATGGCCTAACAACATGAACCTAAGAGAACTGCTCCCTTCCTAAGGTCAAGCTAAGCCTCACTGGTGGATAAATGTGTACAATTCTGGATGTGTTATAAATGGCTGAAAACTATTGCTCTTCCAGTCTACAAGTCCAATACTCATCCATATTATGTACATTTTCAAGATAGAAAATTTGAGTTATTTCCTTTCAATTTTAGCTTTTATACATTCCATTGTCAAAAAAAAAAAAAAAGTAAATGCGAAAAAAACCCAAACAGATATATTATTGTGATTAGAAATCAAATTTTCATGATAATAATTCCTGGATCTAGCACTGACATGCCAGATTTAAATCAGTAGTACTGGATTTTCACTATGCACCTTTCATTAGTGCTTATGAAAAGCTGATTAAGTGTTCCCTTGAGACTCAGAGAATTCCATGTGTTATTTTGCTTTGACACCAAAATCTTTCATGAGCATTAGGGGTTTCAGTTGTTTTCTCATGCAAAATTTTATCTGCTTTGACTTTCACTGAATTGTCACTGACTTGCAACACTGTCATCACTTCAGAGAAATCCTATCACTTCTGAAAAGTGAAGGGTATTAAACTGCCTTTCCCCAAAGTTAAAATGAGATTCTTGGCTTGCAAGTTCATTCAGGTACTCTGTAGTTCTAAGCAGGAGTGAATTCAATTCTGAGTGCTGACAAGGAGAACTGGAATAATGGCCATTATTATAGTTATCAGTCAATGCTGAGATATGCCTTGGGGATGTTTCATACTGTGTATGCAACTGTCCCTTGCATGACATCCAAGTATGTGCTGAATCCTAATTCTGGTTTTTAATTTTTTTTTTTCCTTTTTAATTGTTGCAGATTCATTTCTCCTCACCTCTCCACCGTTACATATACCTTTTCTCATCATTCACTTTTAGCTTATTACTAATCTCTGTGAAGCACGTGCACTGTTTCTTAGAGGGCCTTCACATTTGCAGTTCTCTTTTATATGAACTGCCCTCTGTTTCCTGTGTGGACCAGTTTGTAATTGCAGCAAGTAGAAGGCAAGTAGACCAACTGAACCCTCAGCTGGGGATGGTATGAGCTTTGCGATGCTCTTTCAAGACTGGTCTCTGGAGGCAAACAGCAGGTAAATATTGCACAAGGTGAGTGTTGCATCTGACATGCCTGAAGTTGCAGTAAGAGCAGTGCAGACTTCAGTGCATGGGGATTACTGTGTCTGTTAGATAGAGCGGGAGCTTCCTCATTTGCACAAATCAAGTTCAGCCCACTTTGGTTCACTGTCTCCTCTCCTCCCTGATTTGCTTGCATATTTCAACTGCATAGACATTTTCTTCTCAGTCATACATGCACTAGGGTGTGGATAAGTGTATGCATATATCTCTCATCCTAGCAAAAGGCCTCACATAATTTGACGATTTCTTCAAAACCCACATCTCCCAGAATCAGAGGAATATACCACCCTTGTACCTTGATAATATAAGGTTTGTTATTTTTCCTTTTTATAGGAGAATAAGGTTGGACTCTCATCTTCACTAATTTCAAAAAAAAAAAAAAATAAAAAATGGAGCCCTGAGGCATGTTACTATTATGGTTTTTAAATTCATTATTTTTAACACCATCTCATGATTTTCAAGGGCATGACTCATCATTCTAGAATGCCTGGAATTAACAATACTGAGTGACAATAAAAACAAGGCTCCATCATAGCATAAGCCCTTAGGCAATACTGTAGCAATAAAACAAACACTATCATAGAGCTAAGAAGCTATTTCTGGGTCCCTCTGGGTGTCAGCAGGGCTTAAGCAGAGCATAAAAATAAGTGAATTTCACAAGGCATCTAATCCTTTGTGATAAAACAGTATAGCTTCTGAGGAATTAATTTTAGACACAAACAGAAGTTTCCACATACACTGTACAATTTTTATTAGGTGAGTTTCTATGCGGTGTTTACACCTTTTCTGTCATTACTGTGACTACAGGCATTCCCTCCCCAGAGAATACATTAATGTTTTGTGTATCATTATGGATAGCAAATCGTAATAGGAAGAAGCTTGGTGGCTTGATAAACTAATACCATTTGAAGCTCTTGCAGTTTTACTTAAAAACGCATAAATACATTTTTGTTTTGCTAGGACAATGAAACGTCATTTAGCTACCGAAGTCCTAATTAACTAAAATTCTGTGCTGGTGCTACTGATGTAAATCAGGCCATTAGACAGGCAGTGCAAATGAAGACACAGAATTGGTTCCAACCATCTAGCTGTTGCTAATTGAGATGAAACGGAAGGCAAGACATTGAATTTCACACTGTCTGTACAGACAGTTCAGTAGTCTTTTTTCATTGCAGGAATTTATGGACTGTGCAACAATAGCAACAGTGAAAACATGACAGTGTAATAGCATGACACAGCATAATGCTTTATCCTTTATTGTAAAACAATTGGGAAATATGGAGGTGATGGAACATTAGCTCCCACATTTTCCAGTGAACCCTTCCATGCTGCTGTATCTCATAGGACTGATGAAGCTACAAACAGTGGAAGACTTACCTTAGAAATCTGATTTCTGGGAAGGGGTCATATTACAGTCACTAATAAAAGAACCTTAAGAGTCCGGATTTCCTCAGCAAATCTCCACAAAGCAGTATTTAACCCTACCACAATAGCTGGCAGATGGTTTGCCATTCAGGTGTAAAAAGGTTTAAATAACACAGAGAAAGAAGATACCTGAAATTTAATTAAGGAACTTGATAGGTCACCTGAGGAAAGGAAAAACTCAGCTGAGGAAAACAATTAGGGAAGAAGTTACTTAGACTCTACATCTCAGAGGGATTTCAACACCTGGGCTGAACGGCAGCCCTTCCCCTGACTTGTGTTCAAGAGCTGAGAACTTTCTTGGAGATCCACGGCATAAATCCAGTCAGTATTTAGTTTTATTTAAGAAATCAACTACATACATTGTACAGGAAAGTGATCTATATGCCACCACGTGAGTTTGAAGTACAGTCTTTTCCCTCCCCCTGCTGAAGCCACCTCATTTCAGATCAAATAATATAAAGTATTATGTTAATGGCAGCATGCAAACTAGTGAGAAGAGCAGTACTTAGTATTATAGGCAGTGCAGGTTCCATTTCATTGAATAATTAGGTATTTCCAGTAAAATAGTTTTAATGGGAGAGGTTCAGAGTGCTTGATATCTGGGGCTTTTGCAGATAAGACATTTCTCAGAAGAGCAGCAGTCCCCCTTCAAATTAAGATGAGGAACTCATTGAGCCAAAGTGACTACAAAGTCAGTGGAAACAGATGGTCACAAGGACCTATGCTGATCACACACTTTTGTTTTACTATTTGCACCAAGAAACTGAATTATGTTAAGAAAAACTGTTCTCCGAGGAGTCTTTGAATGAACAAAAAAGTAGATATCCACAAATCTTTGAGGGTCTAAGGAATCTGGGGTTATTTAGCCAGTAAAAGAGGAAGCTCAAGAGAGACCTTATCACTCTCTAAATCTAACTGAAAGAGGTTGTATCCAGGTGAGGGTCAGCCCCTTCTCCCAGGCAGCTAATGACAGGACAAGAGGCCATAGCTTCACCCTGTGCCAGAGGAGGTTTAGATTGGACATTAGGAAGAATTCCTTCACTGAAAAGGTTGTCAAGCATTGGAACAGAATGTAAGACCCCTGAGTCCAACCTCACCGAAAGGGTTTTATTTTAAAATACATAAAAGGCTCCAAAAATTCAGCTACTGAATTTTTCAAAAGGGCCTTCAGTTCTTTTAATACCTTGAGATAGCACAAAGGAGAAGATGCTACATGTTTTCCCTAGTGTTCAAATACTTTTACTGGCAAACTTTAGAAAATAAGGAAACTTGGCAAAAGTTTAAAGGGCAACATTCAACCAAAATAAAGCATTCCACAATGCATTGACTTAGCACATGCTAACCCATACAACTTAGTAAAACCATCCTGTTTTAAGTTACCAAAAAACCCCAATAAAGCAGATTAGAAGAAGAAGTAAAGAAAGAAAAAAAGAATTATAGCTATCACGTCTAGATCCAGCGTAGAGCTAGTCACCACAAGTCCACAAGATTGAGGGGTACAAACACAGGCAGACCACCCATCTTCATTTTTTTATAGTTTAGCCCCCTGTGACCACACCTCCCAGGTGGGACTTCTGGTGTTCCAGCCATTTTGGGGCTGGGTTAGGGGCTCTGGGGGTGTGGTGTGGGGCAGTGCTCCTGGTGTCCAGTGATTGACAGCTGCTATGTGGCTGCACATGGAGGCTCCATGGTACTGGGTAAGGGCAGGGCATCACCTTATCTTCAAGAAATTTGATCTGTCCCTTCCCCTCACAGACACAGTTGACTTGGTTGGAGCCAATAATTAACATAATAATCCAGCATCTCACGCAGACTCCCCAGGGAGGTTGTGGAGTCACCATCCTTGAAAGTGTTCAAGAAACAACTTGACATGACATTTAGTGTTATAGTTTAGTTTACATGGTGAACTTTGGGCGCAGGTTGGACTCAATGATTTTGTAGGGATTTTCCAACATTAATGATTCTATGAATATCTAGGGGTAAGATTAAATTTGCAGGTAGGCAACTTGGTTGGCATTTTAGATGCTCCTGGATGTCTAAACTTAGCTGTTCTCTGGTTAAGATTTATGAAGCTAGGTCCTTCCTAACCAGGTCAGGAAGTGCCTTATTACTAGACCATGCATTCATTTGTGAAGTTGGGTAAGGGTCTGAGGGCAGGAAAAGGAGCCAAGGAAAGGCATGACATCTCAATAGCTCTCACTGAAGCTATGCCATTCTGCATAAAACAGTTGAGTCAGACAGAGAAAGATAGAATAACTTATGAAGCTTAAGAGTTTAGTCAGAGACTGAAGATAAGAATAGGAAACCTAAATCTATTATCCATTCTAATAAAGAAAGCCTTTTGTCATAAAATTATTCTGGCAAAAGCTGAGGTGCTTAAGGATTTTAGGTTGTAAATGAGAAGGTCTTTGGAGAATCACAATTTTCAATATAGTGCCTGTTCATATCAATGCACTTGTCTTCTGTGATCATTTCCCATAAGTACTTCTATGATTGAATTTCTGTGAAATGAATATTCATGCAAAGTATATGTATTAGAATGCATATCTGAGTGCTTGTACAAAAAAACAAAAGAAAAAGAAAAATTAAAATGCACTTTCTTCCAGCATTTACATCTGAAATGAATTGTAATCAGCCAATCATAAAATGAAAGCCTTTCATATTACTCATGTGATCAGATACATGAAAGTGGTATGTATCTTCTGAATTGCAAGCTGGCAAAAAGCAAATTGTTGAACTGCAGAAAAACACAAGGCAGTCAAGTATGTTCTCAATAAAACAGGATTTTTAGTGTATTTGTATTCATATTCATTTTTTATATATTATGATGCTCATCTTTCAACAAGGATTTTAAAGATTGACATTATCCTTGTGACAGAATTAATTTGGCCTTGCCAGGAGCCTGCCCCACCACTCATGTTCCTTCTGGGCAGAAGTACCAGAACTGCAAGTGCTGCAGTGTTCATACAACAGGGTTGATGAGAATTTTGGCTTCAATATGTGCTTTATGAAAAAGGATGCTTTTTTCTCTGTTAGGTGTGTTGCCATGGAGAGTTGTAAGCAGGAGCCTGCAAGCTTACAAGATGTCTGTCTTTTAAGAATAAGAACTTAGGACAATGGATACTTGAGTCTGAATAAAGTAGCACTCAGAAAACTGAGCATGTCACTGCATCTTTGAGATGCCTGTTTTTTCCTTCTCTTCTCAAAACTGGATCTTGATATAGAAGTAAACAAATTTTGATGTAACCTTTCCTGATAGCTTACTGCTAAACATCAGTTGATCAGCACCAGGAAACTGAATTCAAAAAGTAAAGGTTTAAAAATCAAGAAGTTTGTTTATATTTTAAATACATCAATTCATGCTCTGAGTCTGAGTCTTTATAGGCAAGTCTTCAGCTTTTCTAAATTGAAAACCTACTGTACACCAGAATCTCAAGGGAAAGATCGATTTGTCAATTACTTGCATGTATTGCGTGTTTCCAGGAGGAGGCAGGAACCTTCAGAAGAAAAGCTAAATGTAGAGACTCAATAAGCTGATAGCATGTTGGTCACATAAACTAGGAATAGGGACAGGAGAAACAGAGGGAAAAGGCTTACTGTAAAACTTTGTAGAAAACAATCCTGAATGATCTCTGAAATATACAAGATATTATGAGCATCACTGAAATTTACTGATAAGGAAGAGTTTAATATCAAACAACTGAACATCAACCTTTTGCCATTAAAAAAAAAAAAAAAAGTGTGGCTGGAGGGGACATAAGTATCTTCCACAACTGTGTTTGAATTTTATTTGCCCCTCTATTTACCTTAGAAAATAATAATGTCTGCTCTCTGTAGCAAATAACTTCCATGTACCAAAGTGTCCTACCAGCATCAGAGGTAGCAGTTCTGGAAGAAGATAGTGATGAAAAGTAGAAAAAGCTGACACACATCTATCTGGACATCAGAACAATTGCTGTGACTTCTGTAAGAGTTGTTTGTAGAGACACTTGAAACAAGATTTAATACATGTGTGTGGTTTGTTTTTTTTTCATTTTAGATAGGCTGTGGTTGGTGTACCAAAGTAGGGTATACAAACAGGCACTAAAGCACTTGTAGGTCAAGCCTATTGACATCAAATTTTGAATATCCCACTGACTGCAGTAGGACCTGAGCCTCATCCTCTGAAGGTTACTGATCTGCTCCTGTAACTTGTATTGAGCTACATAGCACAGTGCTGAGTAACCCTTCAGAGAAACAATGGCAGGACCTCAGGAGGAGAATATATCTGTTCTTAAAAAGCTTGTAGGTTACTTTTGAACTAAAGAAGAAGGAAGAAAAAACTTTAATGTGTAAAAAAAAAAAACAACAAACAAAAAAAACTCAAAAAAAAACCCAAAAAAAAAGAAAACAAACAAAAAAACTGCATTAAAATACTTGGGAAGAAAACAGGGCAGACATAATTTCTGAAACTTACAGAAAAGGTCTTTGAAAAGTAAAATATTTCTTTGTACCTCAAGTTCTTTTGTCTTCAGTGAAGAGGGTGCATATGCTGAAAGTGCAGGGATAAACCGTAAGATCCTAAAAGAACAGTACTAGGGAATCTGAATGTATTTGAAGTTTTCCTTAAAAGGTGACCTGGAATATGAGATAGCATCTCAATGACCCAACAGTGAAAACTTCTTTTGTACTCGTATCCTTCTCATCTGTTGAATCGTGCCCCTGATGCCTCAAATCAATTACTGTGGCCTTTGCAGTAACATTTGGGTTTGTGTATACCCGGAGTTCTCTGTGGACCTGGATTATATAAAACACAAAAGCTCTAAATTTTTAACATGTTACCTTTGTTAGCTGAAGATGTTCAGACTGAATTTTGTTACATGAAGACCTTGCAGAATCTAGAACAGTGAGATAAGAGCATTGTGGTCTTCCTTGTTTCAAAAATACAGTGTGATGGTGAAAATTCACTTTGTTTTCTATGTTCTTACCAAGCAGATACAGAAAAGATTATGGACTAGGTGCAAATATATCCTTGCATACTTCTGCTCATCACTTTCTGTAGCACCTCTCTGTCCTTTTGCACTGAATATCCATACCAGTGCCAGTGATAAGATCAAGCTGGAGAAAAGAAGAAGAAGGAGGGCAAGATAAAATCTGTATCTATTTTTTTCCAATCATTTGTGGTCTTTTAAAGCAAGGAATCAAGGAGTGACAAATGCTGAATAGAAACTGGATAAAATGAATCCCAAATAAATTTTCTAAAATCTAATAATTCGCAAAGAAACAAATTTAAGTAGAGGGGACATGGACAGATATACTGAAAAAACTATGTGAAAACAGTGGACATGTAAAGAAAATATGTTAAGAAGGAAGAAAAGAAGAGGAAGATTGATTTAAAAGTGATAGGTATGTATAACGAAACCTCACTGAGATTCTATGGAGCTTCAGAAAACATCCATGTCCTTGAACTGTGAAGTTCACCACTCTTGCCATTTGCAGGAACAGCTAATCTGACCAAGAAAGTTTGATATGGTATTTGCCATGTGGAAAAGAGCCCTTACATCTCTAAATGCTTTAAAAATCCTCACTAATTGTCACATGACATGAGTGATCTCAGCAAAACAGCTGGAGGTAGAGGTAGAAGGAGGTCAAAGGATTCCATTGAAAATACAAACCATTGCAATACCCACTAAAAAATGGTGTTCTCAGATACGTAGTAAACAGAATTGTGATTTAAATCACTAGGGAAATGAATAAAGTTAAGTTGTGATCTTAGGGCTCCTTTAGATGATGATCTCCTGCATTTACTGAGGATAGATATGTTTAAGAAGATACTTTCTTAAGAACTGCAGCTGGGATCTGTTTAATGCTTCAGATAAAATAATACCAGGTAAAAAATTCTGTACGAAATAAAAAGGAAGATACTACTTTCAAGAGCAGAAAACACCATTAAAAATTGTGACATAGAAGAAAATCCAGTATTTTGACATAAAAATTCAGCACTTAGAGACTCATCACCTTTTCTTGGTATGCTTCCCCTCCCCTCTCCACAACTGGATGCTTAACTACTTCTGTGCTTAAAGTATCTAAAACAGGATGCCTTGGGATCTGAGGTTTAATCTTTCTAAAATGAAATGTTTTGTGATGTTTTCAGTTGGTTCTCCAAGCCTGTATGCAGGATTTGGAAACCAAGAATTTATTTTCAGTTATTTTAATTATTGTCTACTGGAGAACCCATTTTCTCTAAAACAAAAGGATTTTAGTTCTACAGAAGTTTCCTTTTATTTCCCAAGGCTGCATGACCAAGAGTGATTGTGGTTCAATGAACAGATGTGGTTCATTGTGAGCAGATAGAGACATCACTGGGTTCACTTGACTACAGAGGATCTTCCTGAAGCTGCAGCAAAGATGTTGTAAGGAGTTGTTTTGGAACTAATTTTTACTTTGGGTCAAATATTTAAAGCTTTTTTTGTTTCTTTTTTTTTTAATTTATTTTTCCCACAATATATTTCTGGAGATGCAGATCACTAAAAAGAAAGAAGTCCATGCACTGAATTTTAACACATATCGTATTATTGGTATTATCCTAGGCTATATTGATTTGGAAGGTCAGCTCATTACTAGTTTAAATGTTAATATAGAAGTATTAAGCAAGAGGCTTCAGGGGCAATATTACAATTTCCAATTAATAACAGTGCTAGTAATGTGCCTTAATTGACTACAATATGTGGTTCCTATAGCTTGAAGGTCTGACTCTTTTAAGCAATTTATCACCCCTAAGGTCCAAGGCAGCACCCGATATAAATTTAATTCATTAAAATGCTACACTTAATGAGAAAAAGGTTATTCTACAGAATTCAGCCTGAGTGCACATATTAGCTTTAGCTACAGATAAACCTTTTCTATTTTTGCAACAACTTTTTAACTTTAAATTCTCTGCAATATATTTCTCCTTACTGTAGTTTCAATCAAATGAAAACACAGAGGCAAATCAGAAGTAAATCAGAAACACAAATGTGAGTCTCCCTCTTCTGCCAGACGGCCTTTGGAAAGTAGAAATATGTACGGTTGAGCAGGAGGAGGAAGTAATACTGCACTCCCATTGTTTATTTGATCATCTACATGATAAGATATTTATGCAAATATATTTCAGTGGGAAAAATGAATAGTGTTAGAGAGTATAAAATGTTATAGAACGTAAAAGATTAGATGCATTTGAAAACCAAGAACTACTGATATGCATGTTTGGGCCAGACAGAATTAACACGATCCTTTATCTAGTTTCGTGCATAATACATGTCATGAAATTTGACCCAGGAACTCCTAGATCAAATTCTCAAGTTTTACTTCAGTTCTACAGGTCGACTAAGACCTCTTCTAAATCACAGTTATTGCATGTCATGTAGTAGCTCACCCTGCATCAGCAGATTGTCAAGGAAAGACTGAAGTATCTAAGCGGCCTCCTTCTCTTTTTGTCCCACTATGTCAACAACTGCCACAATTTTCCTCTAGTTTTGAAAATCATATTTTAAAATGAAACTAATTAGACCAAAATAAAAATAAATCTAGTTCATTTACCAGACAAGAAACTGAAGCTTAAAGAAATTAAGCAAATTGTGCTACAGAGGGAATCTCTAGCACAGCCAGGATTTGTAGAAGAGTGTTAAGGAAAAACAGGAGCTACTTGACATTTGCCAGCTTAACTATAGGTTTGATACTGTTCTGGATGCTCAACACGTGGGAGGAACCTGGTTCTCCAGTTCACAACACCACAGCAGTTCTGGTAGGATGCCAATAAGAGTTTTCTTATTTCTAAATGAGAGTTAATCTTCTATGTAGTTTCATTATCATGCCCTGATGAGGATCAGAGTCTTCAGACTAACTTTTGTGTTTAGCCAGTGTGATTCATGAAGTGCTCAGCAAATATACTTCAGCTCAGTGATATAGCTCCAGAAGAAGACTAGTCTGTTCTGGACCAGTTGGAGTTTCATTATTCCTGTAGGCTGTTCAATACAGGATGACGTAATTGAATCAGTAAAATGGTCAAAGAATGAAATACATGGTCCCTTTCCCAATGACAGATGGAAAAATACTTTTCTGGCATTGAAATAAATTTGTGTATCAAGAGTGAAAGGAGCCCAGGAATGCTCTCAGGCTATGAACCAGTCTGACTTTGGGGAGCAGACTGTAAGACAACTTGATAACAGAGAGCTGGGGGTTGCCATAATGTTTTTTTCACACAGATGGCCAACAGAACCAGGTGGTCAGACCCTGAACTGGGCAGCCGGAATACGTCTCTAGCTCATCAAACTTGTTGGATTCTGACCACAATCACATAAGAGCTAGGTTGCTCTCCAAATGGTTTCCTGATAGTAGCCCTACATGTGCATTTTGAAGGAGACAAGAAACTGAAATCCCTATGTAGCTAGATAAATGTATGAGTTTATCTAACTTGTAAACATATGGCATCTGCTTGATCTTCATGCGCAGCTCAGTCCTGACATCCATGAGACCAACTTTGAGGCCATAGAAAGCCAAATAACAGTAAAATATAGACTAAGTAATTCTCTACCCTGCCTCCCTACCCAAGTAATTCCAAATTTAGATGTTATTCTTCTATTTCCATTATGCTACCAACCATACCTTAGTCAGTGCCACTCTACTTGCTGCCTTTCAATACTTAAAGAGGTCTTATAAGAAAGATGGGAACAGAATTTTCAGTAGAGGCAGTGACAAAAGAACAAAGAGTGATGTTTTTAAGCTAAAAGAGAGTAGATTCAAACCAGATGTAAGAAAGACATTTTCTAAGAGGCTATTGAAAACACTGGAACAGGTTGCCCATCCCTGGAGACATCCAAGGTCAGGTTGAACGTAGCTCCGAGCAATCTGATATAGTTGAAGATGCCCCTTCTCACAGCAGGGAGGCTGGACTAGATGATCTTTAAAGGTTCCTTCCAACCCAAACCATTCTATGATTCTGTTTCTCAGATATCCTTGGGACTGAGTGGTGCATGGACAATAGGTGAACTTTAACATGACTGCCTTTACATGAGATATTGATTCAATATTGAAAATGTTTCCTGTCACTCCAACAGAGAAATGGTCATATTACAAAACTGTATTTTAGTGTCTACAATTACAATCTTTCCACCTCTATCCACCACTTTTAGTTCCAGTGGAAAATAAAGATATATTTCTAAAAATCCTACTGCTATTGAAATATCTTGAGAAACTTGGCTTTTCTGGGGCAACAAACATTATTGCTCTTTCCTTCACTACACAATTAGCAACCTGTAATGCCAGTAGCTGACAAAGAACCCAATCTCTGAGACAGATGGCCTCCTTATTGTGTTGTTGCTTTCCTCCTAATTTCTTCCTCAGGCTAATTTGGCCCAGATGTCTTTTTGAGAGCTCCTTTGAGAAATGCCTGCTCTCTTGTTCAAGCTCCAAGAGTTTTCTAAGAAAGTGTAAAGGCTGGCACAGAGTGTAAATAGGGGGAGACTTAAGAAAAGAGGATAATTTTTTTGAAAAATGTGTTTAAACTCTTTTGTTTTCTAGAACACTGTGACAGCACTAAGAGGAGGGCTAAAATTTATTGATGTTCATCCAATCATGTACTCTCTCCTGTGGTCACATCCCCTTGCTATCTCAGTGTCCTCCAAAGAAACATGCTGGACAACTGAGTGGAAACTAATCATTTTTGAGGGTATAAATTCCTAAGTGAGGAACAGCAAGACAGGTAGTGATAAAACATGTATACGAGAGAGGATGTTTATGCAGGCAGTATGCTCAGATTACTTAACCTTGTTAGACAGAATTCAGATAGAGAAAAGGTGGTAGGTAAGAGAAAACATGTCCTTTTATTACACCATCCTCTCAATTCAAGCTGAGAATGGCAATAAATTAAAAACAAAGCTTCCCAAAGCCTCCATCAGACACTGAGCCACAATTTTTAAATGATTGATAAACAATTACAAAGCTGCTGTCACACCTCTAACATCATAAATCAATACGTGTGCCTAGGGTGTTGTTTAAATCATTGGTTAGTGTTGGGAAAAATAAGTAAGTCTTGATTCTCATATGGCACTGAATTTTCCTGCCTTGCTTCATTTCTACCCAGACTATTTTCCCTCAGCTGTTTGAACACAGGCTAACAAGCCAAGCAAGTTTCTCACCTGCAAGCTGGAAAGGAGCAGCTGTAAATCTCTGGGTATGCTCTCTGGATGGGCAACTTAATTGCTCTTCACAGGCGTCGAATGCCCCAGGGAAACCCTGGCCACTGAAGTGGATTTAGAACCAGCCTTCTGATGAAAATATTGACAACTTCTTCCAGAGAAGCATGCAAAGAAACATGACATTTTGGAACTAATATTTATTGCTCAACAGCAGCTGGCAAATTGTTCTCATCTGATTTGGCTGGCCGCTTTGCCTTAGAAATCAATAGCAGATTGAAGATATTTCATTCTATCTATTAGATGCAATAATAAAAAAAAAAAATCATTAAAGTCAGAGACTGCATAAAAACCTCATTTGAATGTGTATGCCATTCCATAAGCCAAGTTACAACCCAAGCATTACATGTCTGTAATCTATGTCCAGCTGCTATAGTAGATGATGGAATATATTCAGTCATCCGCTATGCAGCTGCTGTTGTAATTCTGGAAACTATTGGGGAGTTAATTGTGTTAGTTTGTTAACATGTTGTCAGATTACAGCACCTCATAGCACAGCTAAAACACAAAGGCATCAGGAGCAGCACCAATGAAAAGACCACACAAAAAACATGCCATATATGAGTTGTCAAAAGTTCCAGGGAAATGTTTTATGGAAAATAAGAGATGGGACCCTAATGCTTTTGGATCAAATTTACCCAGAGCTCAAAAAAACTTGTATTTGAATCTTGTAAAAAGAGAGGTTTTGAATCTGAGAGATGAGGCTTCTTCTTTCTAGTTAAAACAAATGAGCCTAGTAGAGTTGTTTGACAGAAAAAAAAAAAAAAATCTTATCAAAGCCCTAGGTTTTACCTTCCCAAAGTTCAGAAGACCACTGTTTTGAAAATGGCATTATCACAGAATTTTTGCATACATAGAAATCCATGATATTGTCAATGGGAAAGAGGAGGTTTCACAACCAACTTCCACTCAAATAACCAAAGAAACTTTTCCTTCCACTCAGAAGGAAGAAAATTGTAGGGGAAAATTAATTTTTCCAAAGCAGATATATCAAATACTTCATGAAGTTAAACCCCTGTGATCTCTAAGCAGGATGCTTGGAGTCAGGGCTGAAGTTCTCAGTCTTCAGCTGCTTTTATATTTGATTAATACCTATATACTTTGTGCCAAAATAGTCAGAATTTAAGATTTTTGTTCACCCTTAATTCCACAGTTGTCTTGGTCATTGGAGGGAGAGGATTACATCTGATTCATCTTGATCTTTATTCACTTGTGGAATTCAATCAATAGGATTAAAGCCAGCCCTTATACCTGTCCTCCATTTCATTAGAGAACCGTTTTCCTGAAGAAACATCAAACTTACCAAGGTCTGAAACTTAGATAACAGTAATTCATTCAAGTTATTAGGGACATCAGACCCATTTATTTCAGGGAGCTTTGAGAAGAAGTTCCTCAGATCTTAGGAAAGTGAAAATGGTGAACGGCCACTGTGGTGACCAAGGATCAGGCAGGACAGGAGGAAAATGAGCTGGTATACTGACAACTCTCAGCTAACTCAAGATTCAAACTGCACTCTGGTGCAAAGATTTTATTACTTGAAGTAGCCTTATCTTGAGTTCTGTTTGCATTTCAATATAAAGCAGATGCAGACTGAGTGTTTTTCAGTGAGTTTGTATAATAGGTCATTTGTCTGTTTCCTTTCTCTTGAAACCTCATATTTTTTTCAATGATAAATGTATTAAATCTTTAATGGAAAAAAAAAAAAGAGATATAGAAATGAGGAATAGATCAAAGGCTTGAATGAAAGAGGCTGTCATTTTTTTCATATTCAATTGCCATAGAGATATACTAGATGCTAGGTTGCAATTTTATTTATGTCCTGACCTGTTATTAAAAGCATATGATTAACACTTGCACTGGGTAAAACAATATGTGAGCGTGTCTTTAACATAAATTCAGTAAGTATAACTAGCCAAACAAAAATGAGCCATATGCTACAGTGGAGAAGTCATCACAGTTCAGAGAAGTCTCCTATGCCATCAACTGTCCATTCTGTTCTCTTTCAGTTTAGATTAAAATGTGGCGGTCAGAAACTAACACGGTCCCCGCTCGATGGGGAGTGCAAGTGAGAACACTTTATTGAAGCTATAACACACAATATATATGCTCAGTAAATGAATATTCATCCCAGGGTTTGACTTATGCTAAACATGGGTGGAAATATTACAAGTACGGGATAACATTGGGAGGGGATGGTATAACCAGAAGATAACACACTATTAACTATGCAGAGACATATGGTAATGGATACAGCTAGAAACACAACAGAGTCCTCATCTAGGTTCAGGGTGTATCCCCAAAGTCGAGGCAGCTTCATACATCTGGGAGACAGGGAGGCGACAGTTTTGCAGCCTTTTATCTGTCAAGAGATGTCCATTCAGGGTTCTCCCAAGGTCTCCTTGACCTCCCTGTTAACTCCTTTGCTGCCAAGTACTTTTGTATTTCAACATTAAAAACAATGAAAAAGTAGCTTCAAAGGAACCTTTATCCTTTTACATGTTTTGATCACTATTGGAGTTCTGAGTCTTAACTCTGTTGTTGAAGCTCATTGATTGCAGTCTTTCCGCTGACAAAAAGGCATCATCTTAGACACTGAATCTGCTTTACTAGAGCTCTTATCTAATATTTTAACCTGCACATTTACATTATTCACAGTGTTGCCTTTTAGAGCTCTCTTCTGGGTCTGAGCACAGAGTACAGCTTGAGTTCCTGAGCAGAGCCTTTGTGCACTTTGTGCATGTTCTGATAGACACAATTAGAATGGATTTTCAAAAGTAGTTCAAATTTATTTCTTTTCAGCATAAGAAACCTTAAAAAGTCCCTGTGAGATGTTGACTGAAGGAGACAATGACAAACAGTAACTGGAATCTAAACTGCAAAACAGGTAGACTTGCAAGTACTTCCTATTTTTTTAAGTGTAAGGAAGGGGAAAAGATCTGGAAAGGCTGAAACTATTGAGAAAGGATGTTATCAAACTCAGTGAAGAGGCTCTACATTCAATATCTTTTTACCATTCGTGTATCTCTAAAGGATGTTGAGTGGTGCTGCAAGTGTCTGTCTTTTTATCAGAGAGTCTAATAAATTAGTCAGAGGTGAGATGAATCAAAAGAAGACTGCCTTTACAAAATGTTCAATATCTTTATGCTACTTTGGATTTTAAAAAGAGAGGGAAATGAAGAAAAAAGACAGAGAAGGGACAAAGAATGAAGAAGAGGAAGCAGAAATAGGAGGAGTTCATCACCTTCCAAAAGATCCTGTCACAGCCAGATTCTGAAACTCTGGCATGAGTTGTATTCATTTGCAGCTCATGCTGGTGAAGCTTGGCTGTGGATCTGAGAAACTGCTGAGTTTGCTCTGAAATTTGTGAAGCCTTCTTCACTAGCCCAACACATCAAACACTACCAATGAAATTTTGCCTCTGTTCTGGACTAGCAGTGGGGGAAGGTTTGATTCCAGCTTTTAAACCTCTGGAAAAGTATTGATCTTGTTCTAATGTTAATCTTCTTACTGTTATTGTGTTAGTAGATGAAGTAGTCCAGGCAGAAATTGGCAGCACATTCAACAACAGGTGATACTCACGCCTCTAAAAGGACAGTGGCTTGTTACTGAGGGGATTCCCAGCAGCATATTCACACTTAGGATTGTAAGCATTTTGAGATGCACATTACCTGTTCCTGCATGCCTTGTCCACACTTGAGAAACTGCTGTCATAATAATAATATTTATAGAAATAATGGATGATTAAATGCATTAAGCTAGACCTTTCAACAGTGTCAGTCAAAGCAATAAAGCCCCAAAGAAAAAGCAGCTTTCAGCCCTCTTCATGCCTCAAAGATTTCAGGCTGAGGCTCACACTGATTCTCATAATAATAATCCCACCTGTCAACTTATTTGTTCCACTAGTTTTAGACTCTGACAAGTCATCTTGTCTCAAACATAGCTCTAAGAATGTTTAAAAATTCAGGCAAGAAACGGATTTTTGTTTTTTCAAGCCCCTTTTTCCCTTTCACAATTTCAGATTGTGAGTCTTTAGTGCTGCTAAAAAAATCAGTTTTCAGCTGGGCAAGGGGAAAGTACCATACTGTCCACCAGAGTCCACTATCTGTAAGCCTTACAACATCGAGCAAAAGTCACTGTTGTTGTGTGAGTCTTCTAGAAACATTTTTCTCCCCCAACAGGTCTTGACAGTTTTAGAATTAAAAATTTAATTAGACTGATATTTCCAAGGCAACTGTACTTTAGCAACTCTTGACAGCCAACAAACAAACAAAAAAACATAGCCAAAAACAAAAACAGAAATTTGCGTTTAGTTGGTGAAATTAATTTTTCTATTTCCTTTTTTATTTTGTTGTATTTTGAAGAGAGAAACAAGCAGCAAATCATGATCATTTCCAGTTTCTGAGATAACACCTGCTTGGAATTATACCAACCTTGATCAAATTAGAGGTCTGCCTCTTATTTAAATACATTCTCCTTTTGCAGGAACAGTATGTTGGGGTTTTTTTTCCAATTTTATTCTTTGTCTGTAGCATGTGGCAATAGAAACAAATCAAATCAGCTCACTTTATGCCAAATCCAAGGAATTAATTGCTTTCAGTAATACACCCACACTTCCACACTTTAAAAAAGAGAAAAGAAAAGGTAAATTGTCCCATGACTTAAAAAGCTCTAGTGCACTTATTTTGTTCATTAAGAAGCAGTCAAACCTATAAAGGTACTCAAACTGTATTGTTAAAGGAAAAAAAAAGGTACTTAGTTGCTAAATGATGCAGCTGTAATGGAAATTATTTAACAGACAGATAAATGTACAAATTTTGAGAGCCAGAGTAGAATGAACTGGAAACTCCTACCCACTCTGAAACCTTCACTTGCAGTTTAAACTTAGACTGAGTTTCATATCAATACCCATGAAGATTCTTGATGTCTACAATTCAAACTCAACATAGTGGTTTTAAGTACAACAGATAAGAGCCGATAAAAGATTCTCCATGTTGTTGAATTATGGTAGAGAATATGGGTGACCATCTTGAGTTGAGGCAGTCAGCAAAATTAGAAAGGGGTCAGAAATGCAAATTCTATAATCTTCTACCCACAGACTACTCTAGCTGATACTGAAATCAGGAAGTTTCCCTGAACAGTGATTTCACTTCTTTGGCTAGCTCAGGAGTAGGGGAAACATCAAATGTAACAGAACCATCTTGATCTCCCTTCACCCAGTTGTGCTAATGAGTAAGGGTCAGCCTGGCTCAGACTGCGTTCAGACCAAGTACAGTAATTTTCAACAGTCAGTGTGTGTGGCATTGATACTTAGACATCAGGGAGCAAAGTGTCAAAGGACAGCGTCTGAGTAAGTGTCAGACTACAGTCATTAAATGCTGTGATCTGTTCTGCCTTTTCCAAACAGCTAGTTCAGAAGGTAGAGGATTATTAGACAGCTAAAAAGTACTGTAATTTTTTAAACTGTACTAAAATGAGAAGAAATAGAAAGCATTCATAGTGCAAAGATAATTCCTTTAGCAAGTACTTGATCCTGTAGTTTATTTCAATCTCCTCCACTTATTTATCCTAAAAAAAACCCCTTCATTTTCTCTGAAAATTGTCTTCTTGGCATTGCTTATTCACTTTCCACTCTGCTCTAACCTCAGCTCTAACTTTATCTCAGGTCAAATATAATACTTAGTGCTTAGGAAGCGATTTCAGTTTGAAGTCTCAATCTGCTTTGCAAACGTTAACAAACTCAGGCCATTCTATTTCTGAAAGTCAAGTACTATTAGAGGAGTTAAGTTACTGACAGAGCCTGGAAGTGAAAACTGCTGAAATCACTTCCAAGTCCCATACTTTCAGCAAAAGACAATCTGGTTCTGGAGGGTTTCTGTTTGGGATTTGGTTAGGAGTTTTTTTAAGGATATAAGTTATATTGTGCTATACAGGAACAAAACTGAGCTAGATCACCCTTTATGCTGCTCTTGTGACTGAAGTGAAACTGCGTGTCAGTGCCAATCAGAAGTTGTTCAATAGTATTCCAGTGGTAAAATGCTGTCTTGTCTGTTCTAGAATGTTTTGATTTTGATATAATTTTTTTCTATAAAAAGAATTTTGAAGTGATCTCATGTCAAAATTTGTTATTTAATTTTGATTTTCTCATTTGGTTCTCTGCTGCCTCTTTTTACTTTTGGAGAAAAGTGGATATATTTAAAATGAATGTTAACTCAGAAATATGAATTATTAAGATCTAGTAGTTAAACAACTGTTTTTAAGACAGACCTTTTGACAATTTAGTATTGATTTGTTTGTAATTCTTTTAAAACTATCTCACTTCAAAAATCATAATTTATGCAAATTAAGGAAACATCATTGCAGCACTGGGATGTCCTTTAAAATGCACATTTCATTTTTGTGAAGACCATGTGGTCATTTAATTTTAAGAGTATTCAGGTAGTCAGTAGTCAGGACCTTTTAGACAGATCCTGACAAACTTCTGTGCACTTTGCCTGTTGCGTTTCTAAACACATTTACAGTCATGCACATGCTGTCTCCATTTTCAGAGTGTGAAAATGTCAGCCTTGATGACATCCCTAACACAAAAGGAATAGAGGCAGGGTGGGAAGTGATGGAAGACAGACATGGAAGTGGACTTTTTTCTCTTCCAAGTTAATGAAACAACTAACTTGTCTTCTACAGACCATGTTAGGATTTTCCAGTGGTGTGTCCTGGGTGGTATATAATCCTATACAGAGAACCACTACGGAATGTAATGCATGTACAAGTAAGATGTTTCCATTGGCATGTGCTAAAACTCCCTAAGCTGCTATAAAGAAAAAGTTTCTTTCTATTTCTTTTTTAAAGTTTCAGTTGAATTAATTTTAAAACATGGATACAAACTTCTAATAGTATTAGGTTCATTTAAGAAATAATTTTACAGTTGTTGCACAACAGTGTTTGATTTTATAGAGATTTGTCAAATACAAGTGGTTTTAATGAAGTTAAATTATATGCAATGAACCAAACTAGTATAGGCCCAACTCTAGCTTAGAGGCGATAAAAAAGCATTGAAATGGGTTCCATTTAGCAAAAGCGTTCAGTCTCCAAAACTTTTCCCTGCTTTAAGTGGGAGTTATGTTGTTACATCCTCTAACAATTCCTACAAAACTGAAATCTTGATTATTGTGTCAAAAACTGTGTCAAAATACCAGTTGTCAACAAAAAGAAGGGAGATCAATTCAATATTGAAATACACTGGTTGGTTGGTACTAAAACAACATAGTATATTTGCTCAGTCAAAAACGAGTAAAGGAACACCAGGGCACACTGTCTTAAAAAAGAAAATAGCTTGACAATGTGACTGGTAATTTATGGAAACAAATAGTCATGTCAGCCAGTTGAGACATTTCTGGAAGCAAGTGGGTCAGCACCAAAACATATGGGATCAATCTGAAGCAGGAGGTATTTATAATCAAGTAAGAGATGAGCTTCACAGTACCTCCCATGCTCACCAGGGATCACAGTGTGACTGGAACAGACATACTGATTTTTAACAGTTGCATAATGCAGAGTGCATCAAAATACAGCAGGTACAGATATGTGTGAGGAAACTGAATGCAAACCTAAATAGTGGGGATTTTTTCCAAAGTGCTGAATACTCACAGATGTACCGACTCTCAATGATGTTTAAAAACTTGGACAAGATAATAAAGGAACCTGGTGCTGCAGGCACAGGAGTGTATGCCAGTTCATTAAAAATATCTCTGGTACTTCTGCCGACATATATGGAATAGAAAAAAAAAAAAAAATAGACATGAGGTACTCCCTTGAAAGTACCTAGAAAGATTTGCACATGAGAGTATGTCAGAGATTTTCTGCTCAAGCCCACTTTATCCACAGTCATCCTCCCCAAGATTAATTTTTTGACATCAGCAGCTTTAAAATCAGAATACCCTTTTCTCATCTAAAGTTTTATCCTGTTTGGAATCACTGCAAAGCTAATTTTTAAAGGTCATGGTTTATCAGATCAGCATCATGTGCATGCAGTCAGGCATGTGATATCCACAGAGGTAGCAACACTTAGCAAAAGTGAAGGTTTCTTTTTTAATCCTGCCCCTGACACATCATTAATCCCAGCTAGAGACCAACTAATGCTCAGACAGGGAGAAGCAGAAGCTACAAAAGTACACAGACTTGACAGAACTTATGACCCAATGTAAGACTCACTTTAGTGCTGAAACACTATTTTTTAAAAAACAAACAAAAAACCCACAAACAAACAAACAAAAAGGTATGAAAGGATGCAAGGAGAATAAAAAATGTTCATTTGCAGGTAGAAGACCACAAACGGGGGATTTGTACTCTGGCAGTAGAAAGGAATAGACAAATTTCTAAACAATAGATAAGAAAACAAGCATGACTATTTCCTTATTGCAAAATAGTCATATCCACTGAGCTCATCACCCTACAGAATGACTGGTAGCTTATATGCCAATTTGGAATTTGAGAGCTTATACTTTCAGTATAAATCCCTGTGCAAATGTTCAGTGCGGCTCATAATGCCCTTTAATATCTGTCAGGTTTTGTTCAGATGTCAGGCTTGTGATATGAATATCTGAGGTCTCCTTTGGGTGCCCTTACTTTGAGAACAATAAAGCATGGAATGACAGTACACATTACCCACAGATATGCCTGAGGTCCTTGGGAGCAGATCAGTGACATGGGTTGGAAGGAATGGCACAATGCTTTGCATGGTGGAGATAAACTTAGGGTTTCTTTTTGTCTCTGGAGCTCTCTTCCCAAAATGCTATTCCTGTTGACACTGTTAATAGTATTTCCATATAATTAACAGAGGAAGATTGCCTAAAGATGAAAAATACCTTTCTGCTACAAGACAATTTTTAAAAGTTCTTTCTCTATGGGATCTTAGTATTGGCTTTCTCAGAGGCAACCCGAACCTGGATACTCTGAGAGATATCCAGGTAACTTCAGCCCCCAAAAGGAAAATTCCTTGGTATTAACACAACATGAATAAAAAGTCTGGGGAGGAGGGGGAACCCCATTAGGAGAGTTTGGTTTTAATAAGAGGATGAAGTTAATTAAAGCTCAGTGTCCATGAGCAAAAAGAAGAGAGAGCTTTGGGGTTTTTCCTTTCCCTTTGCTCCAGCTGTTCCTATCTCCAAGCCAAATACAAGAGCCAAAACTATATGAGCTGGCAGCTTTTTTATAGCAAAGGGATCATCTGTTAAAGGGTTAGGTTGGCTTTGTTTTGCCATAGTAAGATGGAGAATATAGTTTTGAAGCTTTCAGCAAGAATTTAGCCAAAGAGTTCTCTTTGCTTTTTTAGCCTCTTTTCATTTTCCTGCCCATAAATTATACAGTGAAATCCCTCTCCCTCAGAGCTACTCTCATGTCTAGAGTTAGTCATCAGTTCCTCCTTTTCCTGTACCAACTTTAACCTTCCTAAGGATTTTGTGACTTCTGTGCTTTCATTAATAAGGTGATTACATTTAAAAAAAAATTTGTGTCCCAGAAAATAGGCACTTGTGCATGCAAATTGCCTAATAATTGACCAGGTATTTATAGGTGCTAAGATCCAAAATTGAATGGGAACTTAATAAATTTTTCATCATTTCAACTATTATTAATACTTTCCCGGCCACCCACTTTCCAGAGATTCAGACCAGGAGCCTCAAAACACAGTATCTAACTATTGTCTAAATTCTAGACTAGTCAGACTAGTGAATTTGCACTTAGGCCCAAACCCTCACAGGCATCCTTAATGACTGTCTGTTGATTCACAAATGTGACTTGTTTGTGAAATAAGTCCTTCAGAGAACTGTGTCACACTAGGTGTCGTTCCTGGGAATAGTGGTGTTGTCCTCAAAAATCAGGTTCATTACCTGGGATGCAACAAGCAAATACATACTAGAGAGAGACACTGATTATTTATTTCAGAGTTGCACAAGCCTGGGTGCCCGGTGATATTCCACAAATCAAGCACGCCAACTATGCAAACTTTTTACTGTTTATACATTTTAGCAAACAAAGGAATTACTGTTCATTGGCTACAAGTTACATACTTCTCTTACTAATTAGTGTTCTATCTTCTGTAGGTTAAAAATTCTCTTGCTTCTCATGCTAATTAGTCTACAGACTTAGTCTCTCTTCTTTTGGTGAGTGGGTTTCTTGGGTCCATGATCACAGTCTCCCCCAGACGGAATTATCTTTTACCCAGTCAGAGCAGATTCAGCACAATTGCTGAGTTGGCTTTATTAGTTTCTTCCTTACTTTGAGAGCTCTGCTGGATGTCCTTGTGACCCATAAAGTCTGCATTGCTTGTGGCCCACCATCAGAGGTCACCCTTCTTCCCAAGCTTTGTTAACCTCCCCCTAAGTTTGAGATCATTGAAGCATGTCCAGCCCTAATTAACCAGGCAATTCTACCAACAAGTAATTTGTTTTCCTAACACATGGACATCACTTAAATCTTGTTAGCCACTATCTGTTTCACGGATTAAATCTCTCTTCTGTTGTTTGTGTTTCCAAATATACAAAGATCAAACATTAAGGAACATGCTTTCCTAAGAAAATTTTGCATAATCCACATTTGCAGCAGTGTGAACATGTGCTTAGCTGACAGGTCAAGTGTCCATATATTGTCCCTTTAAACAAATCATACCACAAACACATTGGCATTGTTTGGAAGTTTTAAATCACTCTATATTTAAGATCTGGTTCTCAAAGTGTTGTGAATTTCTTGAAAAGACTGAATGCACTGAGACTCATTTAACAGAAAGTGAATTGGTGTATTTGCTGCCATCCCGCACGCTCTTGGCCTCATAAACTGATTTGAATGCTAAAAGAAAATCCTCACATCAATGGATTTCTTGCTATTTCACTTCAAAATGCATAAAGTGAATCAGACTATTGTCTGTCCTGCTGTGTCTTTTCTCTTAATGAATATTCCTCTCCATCTATGCTTTGTTTGACCAAGACAGTTTCATCATAGGTTGGAATTCACAATCAGTACTTCATTTTCCCACATTTACCTTTCCTGCTGCTTCACCTCATTTTCACACACTCAAATCAGAGATGATTCAAGTGCTAAAACACTACACTGTGGTCTCCAACAACTACTGGGAGAAACACTTCTACTGGGCTCTACTTTCAAATACAAACCATTCAACCAGCAGCTGTTCGACAAACAAATTAATTCATCAGGATCTCCAAGGTTTGCACAGTGAGGTACCTAACTGAGTCTTAACTAGGAGCATTCTTCAAGTTCTGAACAGTCAAGAAGAGAATTAGGAATTCCACTATATTCTCTTCCTGTCAATCTTCAGCTCCAATAGAAGTCAACAAAATGGCAAATAAATCTCAGATTAAAAACGTGGTTGGAGGAATCTAGAGGAATACAGTGATTTTAAAAGCATGGCAGCAGAGAAAGGTAACTTCTTGTAATCCCAGCTGTAAACAACCTAGCCAGCAGAGTAGTTTGCAGTACAACACAAAAAAATCGAGCTGTTTCTCAAGCCCCTTTAAATATCAGAGTCACTAGTAGTTGAAATAAATGAATGACGATATTGTGTAGGAAACTAAGAGATAACTTTAGCTCCCATAAACTAGACTGGTATTCATTAAGTGTTTGGGAGAGGAATGATGAGTCATCATGGGTGAAATGGCAAAAACACTAAGTCTGTGCACTAAGTTCTCCAAACATTTAGAGTTCTAAAGAAAGTCACCAAAAACAGAAGCACTTTGCTGTGCTGAAACTATAAAAATGAATAAATCAACAACAAACTGGGCAGTATCCCAAGAGTTACTTTTTTTACCTAAACAAAAAGTCTTGACAAAGTTGAAGTTCTAAAAGACAAGGGTTTAAATAAGGAAGGTGTTCTTTACACACAATCTTCTCTTTGAGATTTTACACAAACCTCCTAGTTACCCTGTGGTTTTTATTCCTCTTGTGTAAGACAGAGAGATCAATGAGACATAGATTCTGGAAGGATACAGCTCTGAGAGTTAAGGAAGAGAGTCTAAATAATAAAACCTACTATCTGCAAAAGTCCAGTATTTCATCAAGAGCAACCCTGACTTTCAGTCAACCATTCACTTTACCTCACAAACTGAACATAATTAAAGTCTGGAAATATGCTGCAAACGTGGCCCATTTTGAAAAAAGAAAATCAGGGAGTTTCTGGGTGCATCTTAGGAAAGTCTTATTTTTTGGATGGTGAAAGAAAGTTTGAGACTGTGAGCATAATGCAATAAGGAATCCTAATGTCAGGAACTAATTGGCCTCCACATCAATATTTATAATGTATTACTAAGCCTATACCCTTGCTGATTTCACAACAATGTTCAACCTCTTCAATAATAAATAAATCATCTATCTTGAAGTGCTGCAATGTGTTCCAGGCAGTTTATAAATAACTCCCTTCCTCAGATTCTCATATCATACAACATCACCTGTAGAGTCATGCCAATATTGGATTTGGCTGGTAATTTCTGCCTCCAAGAACAAACAGAATCATTTCCATGATACAGCAAAATACTGATCAAGGAGATGAGGACAGAGAAAGTTAGATGGTTATAAACAGCTGGATTATAAAAAAGTGGACTGGTTGGTCTTATATTTATGTCACAATTGTTATTAATCATTCCTAAATCCTAACATTATGACATGGAGAGAATGTCACTCCACATCAATCTAAAGTGCTATACAGATAATACTATTTGAGAACTGGTAATCCACAAGCAGAGAGGCAACTCCAGGTGGCATAGCTTGCCATTCTGTGTTACATGCTCTTATTTTGTCACCTGTATTAGAGAAATCGCAACCCTTCTTTTCCCCATATCCCCAGATTTGTGTAATTTTCTGTCACAGTTCCAAACATGCAGGGCTGCAAGATCAAATGGTGCTGCAAATCACAACCCCATTCATTTTTTTTCAAGGTTGCCCTTGACTTCTGACACGTAAGGTATATTCAATTTACTTGAAGGAAGAAAGACGGTTTCAGCCATAGAGAACTGCATTTACAATGAGAAAGTAGATACAACTCTATTTTGTTCCACAGATTTCTTCCCTACGTTCAGCTGATGTAGCTAATGACAGTCACTGCAGACTGATGGTATCACCAGCATTTTTGAAGATCTTCAAGTAAACAATACTCAATATTAAAGTAAAAGTAATAAATAAGGGGTAATATAAGAGGTGAATAGTTTGTGTGATGACAGAGCAGTGCTATCAACTTGAAAGATGGAGACTCCAGAGATAGAGTGCTATATGTGGAATGGTTAAAACACTGACTCAGGAAACAGAGCAGAGCACAAGAACCCAGAGTGAGTTATAAGATTTCAGAGTAAGGTGTGCTTCCCATCCTTTACTTGTCATTATCCTTTTTAGGATAGACATTGGCTTTGTCTGTCTGTTCACATCAGAGAGCCAGAGGTGTTACACTTTTACATGTAGCCCCTTAATGCCTATATAGGAAGTAAGAAGCTTCAAGTCTTCTTGTAGGTCTAAATAAGAAATAAATCAGCAAAAGTTATATGAAAAACCTACCCTGCCATCTATGTTTCCTGGAGAAACAAATAAAGATGTAACTTTTGTATCTTTCATCAATGCCAAATTCCCTTGTGCTATATTTATAACTTGCAATGTGTTGTTTCAAGACAGTATGAATAATGAGATGGAGATTTTTAGATATAAATGGAAGACTAGTATTTATTTTTATACTTAAAAAAATGTAATAATCATCTCTTTCAAAGATAAATTGGAATGACTGGACATCCATTGAGAACACTATAATTGACTCATGCAATGAAAGATGCAGTGAGAGGAAGAATTCAACCATGATAAGAGAAGGTAGAGCCTAGGCAGAAAACATAGAACCAGCAGAAGAAACACATCAGAACATGATGCAGATTGCTCTGATGAGGCTTGTAACTCTGCCCTCAAATTTAAAAGATGATGTGCACAAATTATTTTGATTTTTAAGGAGAGATTTGATTTTGGGAAGAAATTCTTTACTATGAGTGTTCTGAGACACTGGAATAGGTTGTCCAGAGAAGTTGTGGGTGCCCCATCTCTGGAATTGTTCAAGTCCAGAATGGATGGGACTTTGAGGAACCTGGTCTAGTGGAGGTTGTCCCTGACCAGGGCAGGGGGTCTGGAGCTAAGTGAGCTTAAAGATCCCTTCCAGCCCAAACCATTCTGTGATTTTATGATATTATACTGCTTTTGAAATGAAGCAACTAAAAAGTGATAAAGGTATAAACTCCATCCACTATTTGGTGCTGAAGAGTTTAATCAGTGTTTTACGAATATTCCCCTCTCTATCTGAACTGTTTGACTTTTCACAGTAAATTCAATAGACACATCTAACCTCTAATACTGACTCTCTTCCTGGAGACAAGTATTTGGAAATATATATATATGAGTGGTATCTCACTTTATAATTTTTTTTTCTCCTTTAAGGATGAGAACATTTGAAGTTTATAGTGTTGGCCAAGGAGATGGGTGGGGCAAAGCCACATTACAGAATACTTCCTCTGCTGTGTGATCTAAGAGTGTTGTCCCATGATCTTGATTTATGACAATGTTATAAAAACTATCAAAATCTTTGGAGGTCACTTAAATTTACCTCTGCCATATGTGAAAACTCTTTCTGATTAATACTGTCCCATGGAAGACATATTCCTTCTCCTCAGTTCTCTGCATTGAATGTTCCTTAGTTTGGGGGGGGGTGATTAATACTTTGACTAAATATTTTGGAGCTTTATACAACTGATCCCAGAGCCAATAGTGTGGAATGCACTGATTCAAGGCAGTTTCTTTTCAAATAATTATAAACTCTGAGCAAATGTTAATAATGGGGTTTGAAAGCTCTTTTTCATCTTCCCACCTCCCTCTGCCTCAGGATAGCTGCAGCACTCAGTAGCTGCAACACTTTCCAGGTACCATTTCTTGTATTTGACTAAACTATTATAAAATCTTTTAATCCTATGGATGTTTAAACTCCTTCCCAAAGTCATTACAACATGCAAATACCAGGTTAGTTTTCCTGTTACACTACAACTTGCATTTCAGATCAACTGTCAGCTGATCTCATAAGTTAATTAAAGAGTATGAAATGAATAGATTATTTTCATTTATTATGAATTCTTAATCAAGAATTCCTGACTGAGTTTGAAGGGACTTAAAACTGCTACCACTTCGAAAATTATCATGCTGACTGCCATGTGAAGGTAAAGCCAACAAGATCCTTCAGGGCCAAGTTTATATCACTGAACTGATTTTATTTCATTAAAAAATATTTCAGCTAGGAGGTCCTCTGACAACACAGACTGGGAAACTTGCTGGAATATCCTTCCTGTCTTGCTGGCCACATAAATTATTGTTTTTCCAGAATAAGTGTGTGAAGGCCTGAACGCAGAAGCTGGAAAACATTCCTGCATCCCACGGTTTAGATGTAAGCTGTCTAAGCTGGTTAGATAAGTAATAGCAAACCCAGCAGTGAGTCACCAGCTAGTTGTGACACAAACCTCTAACCAAGATTATATGGTTTGGAATAAGAAATAAAGATCAGTTACTCCTGTTCATCACATTTACATTAGAGTGTATGTGATCCCTATACAGGGACCGTGAGGTCATCAATGGGCTTCAAAGTCTATCATGAAATGCATAAATTCTCACCACTTGATCTGAAAGAGCAAATCTATTAGATGCACTAATAACAGGCTTTTATAGCTCACTAGGCAAGCCTTTGACAGCAGACAAAATCACATGGATTGAATCAGAGAAACAAGTAAGCTAGTACAAATGCTAGTACATTTGTACTAGCTGTGCAGACACAGATTTTGATCTGAAGATTCAGATTTTGAGATAACTGTGCTTGCTTTAAGGGACAGAATTTGGATCATCATGGTTCCTTCAATATTTAGAAGCTTTAGGAAATATTTGCTCTCCGTGGTCAGAAAGGCATCCCACGGGAACTGTACATTCTATCTTTCACAATATAGAATAGATGAGATTTTCAGAACTTACATGATGAACAACAGTAGCTGCACTGCTTCTACCTCATCCCTCAGAATTTTTCTCATCTCAGGACTAAATCTATTCTAAATCACAGATCACTATTTTGGCAGAAGTGCTAACTGAACCCCTTAGCCAGTATGCAGAATTCCCCTGAAACATGTGGAGTCCTCTTGCAGCAATGCTGATGCAGCCATATAAACAAGTAATTCTTGATCAACACTGGTGGGCCTCTGGAAGTTTCTCTACACAAAACTCCGATGTTGACCACTTCATCCATAAACCAGAAAGAGTTAAGATAACGTCTTCCTTGAAGAAGTGAGAGAATGCAAAACATCTGTTACCTTCTTTCTTAAGCTGCACATCTGCTCCACTCAATGTTCTTGAAAGAACACACTTTACTCTCTTGGTGGGCCTTATGATCTTATTGCAGAGTATAACTTCTAATTCCCCTACAGGCAGGAACCACTGCTTCAGCGATCAAATCCTTGTTTTTATTCCCACAGCAGATATTCTGTGTCTATAAAGTGAACACAAGGTAATATCAGGCATTAATCTTGGCATTTAAGATTTGAATTCCATTCTACACTTTGCCACTTATTTATCTTCTGAAACTTATGCTTGTTCCTTAGCTACTCTTGTCATTACTCCTAAGTCAGCTTCTGTGTCACAAAGCTGACAGCAAGCCTTCCCTTCACTCTAAGCCCACACAGACAGACTATGAATAGCTGTGAAAATGACACTTTGAGTTCATTGAATGTTGGTCAGAGCTATTTAGCTACCACCTTCTATTTCTATGACCAAGACGGATTGAAACTGACATAAACATAAATACTGTTTTCTAGTATCACTTCACTTATGACACATTAACATGTGCTTTGCATGTGTTTGTCCCTTCCTTAGCATGAATAATTCCATCACTTTTATGATACATGGAAGGGGAAGATGTCCACATGCTACCAGCTGCTTGCTACTTACTAGTCACACGCTTATCTGATATTTTAGGAAGTCAGCTGATTTCACATCCTTATTCTGGAAAAGATCTGTCTGTGTTTATTTATCACTGCCATAAGTAATGTGTTGCTTTTCAGTCCAAATCCTGTTTATACAAGCATGAAAAACAGAGACACACATAAAGGAAGATTAAAATTTCACCTTCTAAGTTATCTGGAGACCTTATTGCAACCAACAAAAAGCCAGGAAACTGATAACTAAGAGCTGACACTCCATGCGTCCTGTTCTGTCAGGTTTTATTGTGTGTGTGTGCATACATGTGTATGGAAGTGTTGCTTTTCCTGTCTGGGCTTCTTTAATGTTTATTTTAAAATGGGATTCATATGGTGGAACAAAATTAAGAGACAAGAACATAAACACAAACTGACAGTGTCCTTTATAAACAATAAAGGTGGCACCAGCAGGCACCATTTGCTGTAATTATCTTGACATGGTGCTGTGGATATGTCTTCCAGGGTTACTTTACAGGACTTTTTTAACCACAGTGCTAAATGCTTTCTCTTGCACTTCCCTGTTCCACGGGTACAATGCCATTGTGCCTCCACCTCACCCCACTTTGGATAACATGGCTCTCTCAGACTGGTCACAGACCACAGGAGACAACAAAAGATTATTGAAACAATCTTCATTATTTCCTACAAAGATCTCAACCCAAAGGCTTNATTAGCTCTGAGGGGAAAAAAAAAAAAAAAAAAAAAAAGAACTAAAAATAATATAAATAATTAAGCATTTTAGTAGACTCTAAAAATGAAGGGATTATTTCATACAGGTCCACAGCCCTGTCATACTGGTATAATTGCTCCCCCAACAAAAGGCTACAGTCTACAGTGAAGGTAGAGTTGCACCAGAGGGGTAGGAGCTATGAGAGAATAACCCCAGCATTGCCTCCTCTGGCAAGAGGTCTGCCTTTCTAAGCAGTGTGAATGACACACAGTTTCCAGAGCAAAGTCCCAGTGACCAAGGGTTTGCAAACACCTTCAGTGGTAAAACTGACAACAAACAATGAAGAAAATACTGTATAAGAATACCGTCACTGTAAAGGGTGACACAGCCTCCTTGCAGTGACCCTCGTCTTTGCATCTTGTTAGGCACTTACCGTCAGGTTGCCTGGGCATCTATGGATATAAAGCCTTAACTAAAGCATAGGTTTCAGAGTAAATAAAGCAGAGGAGGATTGACAAACTAGAAGTGATTAACTGACTCTGCTTATTCTTTCTTATTTTTTTCCCAGTCGGCTGATCTTTTTCTGATATTCTGAATTTTAGAACTGAAAACAAGGTGGGACCGAACTGTTTCACAAGTGCTGTGCAGCAAAGAATAAGCAAGGATTGATCTGCAAATTCAGCTTACCCTTCTCTTCTCCCTTTTCCTCCAAACACATTGATTCTAAATGCCATTGTGTTTCATTACAAAGTAATTTAATTTGTTTTCTGTGGCCACTTCTAGGATTCTTTTAGTCTTGCCTCTTTTTCACTTCTCTGTCTCACTTGAATAACATGGATTTGAAATGTTACTCCACAGATGATTTAGTTTGCATATTATTTTCTGCCTGTGTTTTAACCTGTAGATCACTTTTTATCATAACAGAGACCTGACTGGAATTTATATTTTCCAATACATTTTCACATACTAATTAGGATGTGAAGGATTTATTTTCATTTTTTCTAGGTAGCACAGAAGTGGCCCTGAAATTAGATACGATGAATGGAACACAGAAATATGACTTTAGGAAGCTAATGGTGCCAGTAAAAAAGGGTTTTTTTTTCAAATACTATTCCTTCTACATCTGTAAATATCTGTGTCTTCTTTTTTGTTTTCTAAAATCAGCATTCATTATACAAAGGACACTGTGATTCTTCAAATGCGCTTAGGGTCATGTATGTCACATTCTTTATGAAGTGTTTGAAATCTTTCCATCTTCCTCACAACTTTCCTGAAGTCTGGCCCAAGGTACCTGGAAGTGATAGGGGATTTTTTTGGATCCCAACTCCCAGAGACTGTTTAAAGACATGGCAATTTCCTTACATAGCATCTAATAGCCTTACTCCTGCACTGTGCTGTGGGAAACAAGAGAAGTGCTTGAAATCCTGCCAGAGGACCTAATAACTCTAGCTCTGGCTCTTATGACATTATAGTGCAGTGAGCAACACCTAGAGAAACACATACAAGTAATCTTTATGCAGAAGGTAGAGACAATTTAGCAGCTACTTGATGAGTATGGGGTTTGAAGGGAAAGGAGGCATAAATGGCTACTACATATAAACACCTTCAAGCCAAAATATAAGACTAGCTCCTCAACATTGTTTCACTCATAAAATCTGTTACACTTTTCAGCAATGGGTTTCCATTGTTACCCATAAATAAATAGATAGAATAGAATAACACAAATGTACTCTTGACTAAATAGAAAGGGATCAAATTATCTTTATGTGTACTTTTCAGGATTGCAAAGGGCAACTGAAAAGCAAATGCAGAGAATTTTCTAATAATTCAAAAATGTGAAGTAGCTGGATGATTTCAGTCATATATTTTCAACTTCCCTTTCTCTGTTTAGGCATTATCCTTGAGAAAATCACTATTTTCTTGTGTATGTTCATTTAAAATTATTGTTCTATTATGTTCTTTGCATGTATCTCATATTATGTATTTGCTCTTGCACTGGGTGAACACCAGTTTTGAAATCATAATTTACCTCCCCAAAAAGGTCATTAATGTTTATTTAATACTGTCTTCACAAATATTCCTTCTACTCAGTTATATATATTTTTAAGAGAAAAGCAAATCCAAATGGATTAGCTGATCAAACTCATTTGAGATATTATTTTATTTTCCTGGACTTCACTTGTTATTTGTTTAGTCGGTTGTTTGTTGCTTTTTTTTGGTTTTGTTTTGGTTTTGGTTTTTTTTGTGGTTTGTTTTTTTTTGTTTGTTTGGGTTTTTTTGTTTGTTTTTTTGGTTTGGTTTTTTGGTTGTTTTTTTGTTTGTTATTGTTGGGGTTTTTTTGTTTGTTTTGGTTTGGTTTGGTTGGTTGGTTTTGTTTGTTTGTTTTCAAAGATATTGCACTAAAAGGAATAAGCAGTGTATCTTTTAATATTTCACAGGTGAAATATTGATGTTAAGTTATAACACTGAAATTGATGTTGTTGAGTGATATTGAATGCTTGTTATTCTAGAATATGTGTTCACTGTAGTGTACCTTGTACTTGAAGATGGTTACAATTGATGCCTATACAGTTTTGTGAAGATCCCTAAAATCATCTAACAGAGGTTACAAAAGCAGTCAGCGTGAACTATTGTTTCCTTATCCGCTATCTGTAATCCAGGAACAGAAAGGTGATTAAAAGGGAGTAGCTTGTTTCATTCCATTCAGTCCTTTTAGCATCTTCCTTGCTAACTCTGTCTTGCTATTCCATCATTGTCAGTGGTATTTTTCACTGTGTAAAGCTGGTCTGAGTGGCACTTTAGATGGAGTGGCCACTCTGTGTTGTGACAGCGCTGTGACTGAGAATTCTCATTTGTGAAAATCTTTCAGAGCATGCCCTTGTTCATACCTGAAACAAAACTAAGAATACTCGGTGAAATCCATGAAAGGAAGAACTCATTACTGTGTGAAATCTGTGAAAAATGGAACCTTTCATAAATCATTGATTGCTGTTAGCTTTTTAAAAACAGGACAGTTGCTTCAAAGTTTCTAATTCCAAACAGAAAACTTCAGTTTTGATTCAAGAAGAGTTGCTAATATGTCCAAAGATGATCCACCTGGTAACTAACATCCCCTGCTGAGAAAGTGAGACCAGTTCCAGATCTTCATCCTGAATCAAAGCAGCATTAAATCTAGATAACATTTGACACTGAGACCCTTGTATCTTATATTTTTGAATGCCAGGTGCAGAATAGGAAATTCAGCTTTTAATAAAAATATCTTATTGAAGTTGATTCAAGAAAAAGCAAAATATGAGGCCAACTAGACACTGCACTCAAGCAGAGCGCCTAGGAACTATGGTAATGCATAGCTTCCATTTCCTAAGTAAAGAAAGATACATGGTATTTTCTGCAAGATGCTGGAGAAGTCATGCATTTGGGAGCTCTGTAAAACATAGGCAAAATCTAGTTCTTGTTTACAGAGTAGTGGATCTGGATTAGGCAGTATGAAAATTCATTCTTTTCAGAGATCTTGTGTGAGGATATAACCATTTCTCTTCTTCTTGCTCACTATTTTTATCTCCTGAAACTGGGAAGAAGATCTTGCTGTTTGGCTTCAAAATAGAAATGAGTCTTCAGGAATGGCTGAGAAAGGGAACTGTAGGTCATTCTATGGGTCTTCTTTTATTGAAAACATAAGCAGAAAGCTCAAAAGGAACATGTTTACCCTTTTGGCACTAGTACAATGCGTGTTTGAGGGCTAGCAAAGAACACTGCCTTCTTTTGAGGGCAGTTTTGAGTTCAGCCAAAAAGTCATCCAAATTACCTAAGATTGAGTTAATGATTGGGTTTTCTTTTGGTTTGTTTTATTTGTTTTCTCTTTTTTTCACTTTAATGAACAGCAATGTGGATATGTTGAAAGCAAAATTCTACTTTCTCCTTGTTGTTTTAACACTTCTCCCTCTGCTGTCCCTCTCTCAGCTTACTTCTCCTTTTATTCTTTGAGTGTCAGGCATTGGAAGAGCTGCTTTCGGTCTGGGGAGAATTGTTCGTTTCATAAGCTACTTTGCACAGCTGTGTGGTCAGAGCTGCAAGATGGTTTATAAATCCCCAAAGCAAACACATATAGGCTATTGCTTTAGCACAAAGTCCTGTGAAAAACAGCATGTGACAGAACAGCCACAGGAAGGCACAAATGACACCCAGAAGATCTGCAGCATAACAGGTTCAAGTAAAAAAGGTCATGCTGATTCAAGCAAGATGTGTAAACCTCTCTTGCAAAGTAACTAGCTGTGCTTTTGAGTCTCCTGGGGTTTCATGATGATTTGACTTGTAATGGTCAGAAATTATTCAAAAAAAATCAATTTCAGTCAGAAAAGTGACAGGCCATTGAAAGGGAAATATTTTGCAGAAATGTGCCAATTTGAACAAGTCTGCTAATAACACCAGTTCTCTGACTCTTCTCTTCTTCACTCATCCACTCAGCTTCTCAGATGCTCCCTAAAGGACTGCCATACAGATCAAACCTCCAGGGCCTTTAAACTTTTAGGACATCTGTCTCTGAGAACTGCTGCACACAATTTTGCACAGGAAACTTGTTTTCATGAGTGGTGAGAAGAGTGTATTGGATAGGTTTACCAGTCTTGCTGCCACAGTGTCCAGAGTCTGAGCCTGGGATGGGCTCCTGGTTGTCCTGAAAACCACCATTCAGAAGGAAGTACAAGGAACTCAGTGTTTCCATAGCTCAGTCTGGCTATTGACCAGACTCCTGTTGCCTCACGTGGCCCTGGCTATGTGACCACTGCAGCTTGGGGAACTCTGAGGGTACAGGAGTCTTCTATTCCTGTAACATGTTGGAGCACAATGAAATTGGCCAGAAATAGCATCACTTTGAGTGAGTAGGTTTCAGGAATTTGGAGAAGCAGGTTTATTTTGGGAATATCAATTTCCAGAATTTCTGAAATAAAATACTTTGCAGTTTGATTTTAGCAAAAATCTTTAAATTTTGGTCTCTCTTTGTGAAGATGAAAACATTTCAAATAGTGCAAAATTTATGAAGAACAAGACCATAGTTTTCCAACCTACTATAATCTTTTCTAAAGGGATAGCTCAATAGGTTGTAGTAACAAATTGGTGCTTTACTGCCTTATTGCTATGTCTCAGCCCACTGCCACTTGCTAAGATAATAAAAACCTCTATCAGCATTGAAGAGAATTAATGAATGAATGCAAATAAATAATCTTACTACAAAGAGAACACCTAGTTCTTTTCCTGTTATGTCAGTGAAACCGTCCAAGGACAGTCCTCAGTCATTGACTACTCAAGATGAAGATGTGAGTTGCCTCCATGCCCAGAGAAATACAGTGGTGATAACAAAAAGGAATTTCAAGGAGGGACAATTTGTAGCTTTCACTCATAAAATCTGTTACACTTTTGAATAAGCCTTGTGCAGTAAGCATTGAAAATGGACAGAAAACCCTGACATATATCACTTGCACCTCTTAAAACTGAATGCATGCTTCACAGTAGCCTCTGCACCATGATTTTTGCAAAGGTGTTTCCAATGGGATTGCAAAACAAAGAGCAGTTCAGTGTTCACAGAAAGTCACTTAGAATTATTTGGGAAATGTCTGGACTATACCAAACACCTGGAGAATTTCTGGTTCCATTTCTGATTATATTGCATTATTTTACTTTACGTTTGTAAGTACTAATCCTTGAGGAAAAGGCATACAGGTTCTACAACAATGCATATCTGTTTCCACTGAATCCCTTTTCTTCCCCCACCAATAGTCAGTTCCCAAAGTGGGAATTTCAGATTTAGGTTTCACTGTGAGAACCATTTATAAGTACTGAGAGAACGCAATGCATGTATTGATTATCTATTATGGTTTTCTAACATTCTGCTGGATTCAAATCAGGGACAGAGAAATGAGTTAGGCTGAAATAAGATTCTTCGCTTTTCTTTTTTTCCTAGCTAGAAAAGCTTTGCATCTCAAATTACTTTGCATTACCTTACTTTGCATTAGCAGTTTCCCTCATAGTCCTTCATTGTACACAACTTCAGCACAGTGTTGATATTTTCAGGTTTATTTTGCAAAAATACAGTGAGAAGCTCTACAAGGAAGAACTGCAATAGACTAAAGATCTGTAGAAAACCCAGATGAGAAGAATGTAAAAAAAAAAAATGCTTAAAACATCAATTACACTTTTGTCAACATTTTGAATTGATATCACCAGAAAAGGAATACTTCTTTCCAGAAATTTCCTTTTTTTTGCCAGATAAATTTTTGACATTTGGAGCAGATATGTTGAAGTAAACCATCCACACAGTATTTGAAGCGAGGTTCTTCTATCCCTGAAACCTCTTCAGACTCGGAGTGTGGTTCTGAATGCCACAGCTTGAACCTCTCTCTACTCACCTGGTCATTCTCACCATCATTACACACCATTTTATAACTGACAGGCAACATCTCTGTTTATTTCAAGGCATATTATTATTATTTGAAAGTTGGAGCCTTCCCAATTTTGTCACTTTGTGAGATATGTCAAAGGATATTGCAACAGTTATTCATGGATAACTATCATTCATATGTTCAACAACAACCAAGCCCATTACAGCAATGTGTGGGAACACTGTCTCTGTCTAGGGGTACAATGTGTATGAAAATGACAAACTGAAGCATAAAATTCTATTGTAAATTCCAGAAAAACATAAAAACATCTATGAAATACAGTAAGCAGCTTCTTCCTAGAAACAGAATACAAATATTTCACCAGGATTTCAGAGGGATATTTAGATAAAATTTACATTGCCACGAAGCAATTAACATGATGTGGGTGCAATGCACATTAAATGCATGGTCTTAATGCTGGCCATTGCAATATTTATTTATTTCTTATATGGTCATGCAGCAGAATGCCATGTGACTTCTACCTTGACTCTAAAAGTGAAGGTGCCCTGATGGAATTGACTTGTTTGGTCAAGTGACAAAATGTTAATTAGGTTTCAGAAAAGATTAATCCATTGAATTCTAAGTGTGTAAATTTATTCCAGGGAGCTGAAAAAACTCACTGTGATATGCCTTGAATTAGCAAGCTATCTCTTTGGAAAACTCGCAAAATAACAATTTCCTGGGGACACTGTTTCACATGTGTCCTGGTAGTTAAAAGGTTAAAACACAAGAAAGAATCACAGGAAGAAAAGGATAAAATCCTACTGGTTTGTTTTGGGTTTTTTGTTTGTTGGTATTTTTTTTCTCTTTTGCAAACTGAACAGAATTCACATCAGTATGATTAATTATAATTAAAATCTAATTCAAGAGTTTTCCTGTATTGCTAGCCTCTGTCACACTGGTATTTCTATTTACCATAGCTTAAAATAAATTAAAAACAATCTGACTGTGAGGGAGGAGCTACAAAGACAAAAAGAACATAGAAAGAAATTTTGAAAGCAATTAATAAAACTCAGATATTAACAATTACAGAAAAGTTATAGGGGGAGGAAAAGGATATCCATGGAATAATTTGTAGATGGAGAAATTCAGCAGATCAGAAAGAGCTTTTAACAATAAAAAGAACATGAATGCAGTCCTGGTTTATTCCTACCCGTAAGAAGTAAAACCACTGATAAAAAGACGAAAGGAACGTATGCATTCAGTAGATATTTCTGTTATCAGAAAAAAACAGGTAATGTATTCTCTTTTCAGCCCCTAGTAGTCTTTCAATGCCTTCCTTTCTGCCAGCAGTGCAAGACTATACAAAGAGAGCTGCTACTACTAAATATATTCAGATCAGGAGACCTCTATAGTTTATATGCACAGACTTTGAAAACTAAGAAGTTATCTTTGTTGATTTTCAATGAATCTTGGAAAACTGGCAGATTTACAGAGGCTACTTGAACAAAATGACACATTATGTTCATCAGAACTTACTTTGAAATAGTTAAATGTTCATAAACACAGTAGATAAGATGTATTTCAATTTGATTGAAAAAGATATCATGTCATGGAAGTTTTAAAATCAAATTACTGCTAAAAAAACTCAAGAAGGCAAATATTAATTAAGAATTGGCTAGTTTTCTTGCAGAAAACTGAGAGAGACATTTAAGAAATAAATCAAAGAAAAGTCTTATGAAGTATTTAAGCTTAAGAAATTCTACTTATTTCCATAAGGGGTTGTATGAAAACAGATAGTCAAACAGGGGATTAAATTTTCAAAACATTTGGGCAATAAACAATTAACTCCAGAAATCCACAAGGCCTCTTACAGGTAGAAGATCAGGTGAGATAATCATAATACCGTTTCAGTTCTTCTAATTTATTTATCTATTAATTAGACCTTTGTAAGTGGGGATTTAACTGCTCCAAGGCACTGAGATGAAAGCTTAATTTACCTGATCCGCAAGGACTTATTGTACCAGACGAACATGAAATTGCACTTCAAGATTTAAATATATGTTGGTGACCCAGCAGTCAGGTCAGCAGAAGGCAGGGAACTATTAGAAGAGCTATGATACAGTCATTTTTGAAGATATGAGTCAGAATTTATGGCAACTGAGGATCTGCTACCTAGTTCAAGCCCACGTGGGCCAATACTTTATGTTGTCATAAATATACTAGAGGTTGTAACATAATTAGGAATGGCTTCTGCAAATTTAAAGTGCTCTCTAATATTTATCTGTACTTTGGACCACATCCTAGCCCTTTGCGGCTGCAGAACGTAGTGAAGTTCTTCAAAATGGTTATGTTCATTAAAACATTATCACTTTAGCAGCAATGACTAAAAAATGTATGGTGGAACTGGGAATACATATTTAGTCTAACCATTCAGTAAGAAGGAAAGAAATAATGGGTAGGGTTTCTCTTCTGAAGAATGGAAAACACAGAGAGCAATTCAACATTTGTTTTATTATTTCTTAAATAACTAGGTAGCATTTATATTACTATTTATGACCATCTAATCTGCAAGGGCTACTCAATCCTCTTTTCTTCATGCCTTTGTAAGCAATGGCTCCCACTGCTCCTTTAAACTAAGATTATTTTAGTAGAACAAGCAAGTGAGAGAAAATGCTCAGTCTCCCATTATCTTGGCCATCTGTGTGTTTTCCTCATGGCTACTCTCCAAATGCTTTTAAAAATGCCAGGTGAATTGTTAATAGCCAGTGAAAATACACAATAGAGATTGCTCTCCTATAGTTTCTCATCTCCTTAACATTCTCTTTTTCTCCTCCAAAAAATGAAATATAGATTAATTTACCTGATGAAATGCCACATGACCATTCACACTGTTAAATTTGCTCAAGACTGAAAGCAGCCAAAACTAAAATCCTAATGTCTGCTTTTCCTACCAAAAAAAACAAACATGTTTATCTTGCTTTCAAACTGACACAAACCTACAGGTAATCCTTCCCATTCCATGGTGGTGACGTTAGCAAGGATGACCAGGTGGAGAGTGCCTGAAAGGCAGGATGTGAATGTAAGGTCCCTTGTGTTGGAGCAGGAATAAAATCTACAAGGAAGATAGACTTCAACAGTTAATTTTCAGTGAAAAGAGGAGTAAAGGAGTCTCAAGTTTGGCCCCTTTTTTGCTATTCCCGTTAGACACCACCTCCAACCTGGATTCTTTACACAATGGGGAAGAAAAGGATGAGCCCCTGCTCCTCTCCATGAGATACCTACAGGCTTCAATGTGTCCTTAGGGTGCAGAGGAAAGCTACAAGTCACTCCCTTTTCCTCTTGAAGAAGAACAAGTGGATGTATCATTCCTGGCTCATATCCATCTGTTTATCAGTAAAGTAAGGCAGTATCTCATCTGGATGCAGCATCTCAAACTGAACACAGACCTAACATCAGGCAGTCGCTGGTAAGTGCTGCAAAGGCACAAGGAACTTCACACATGGATAGGACACCTCTGAAAGTTGCAAGACAAACTGCAGTGCAAGTCAGTCCCCATTCCAGAGTGGCTTTTAGCACTCACTAGCCATCAATATCTGCAGCACTGAAGTCACAATAAAGGAATACTGACGTAGAGTGATTCACCATGGATGTGATCAGGGCTGGCTATGCATGCTGGAGGTGTGTGCTAAACCTCTGGCTAGCATGCTGGCTACTTTCAAATGACACCTTCTTTCCCCTGTATTTTCCTCAGTAGGTTTTCTCACCTCCTTTTGAAGTCTATAGAGAGTTCTAACCACAGACCACAGAGACAAGGTTAAGGTTTTTGCCTGGATGATCCTTGGGAGCAAGAAGTTCATCTTCCTGTGTGCCTATAAAAGACAATGCACATGGGGTTACCCACAAAAGTAATAGATCAGAATTCAGTTAACTTGGATTTCACTAGTAGACATAGACTGATGTTTTCAAAACTAAAGTCTGCACTTGTAGCCTTATTTTTAGAAACATGAACAGTAAACAAAATATGTTTTTAGTATGGGTGACTTTAATAATTAGTAGCTCATCACAAGCTTCTCACTGAACTGTTACTTCTTCAGCTCATTTTATCTGAGTGGGGTACTGCCTCTTACACAAAAATGAATTTCTCCTTGCACTCAAGTAAAATGATGATTTGTTTTTCTGTGATCCTCCTGCAGTGGTTTATCATTTTATAGTCAACACTTTTTCCTTCAATTGGCATAAAATCAGAAGAAAAAAAATGAAGAAAGTATTCCAATCATATATGGCAGATCAAGAAAGATTTAACCACATCTGAAACAAATCTATTTGTTGAAGGCAAACAGCATGCTGGAATATTTAGAATTTAGCACACTTCTCACTTTTGGTTCTAGTTTTTATATTTTGAATTCACTAGCATATCTTAATTTGGTTTTAAAAATTTATTTGGTGAATATGAACAAAAAATCTTGTTTTAAGGTTACTATTGCTCTATTAAAAAAAAAGAGAGAAAAACTAAAAAATTTTTCTTGACTAGATTTAAATATTTCTAGTTTTCTGAATTGAAAAAGAGAAGCACACAGTCCAGATTCTCCTTGGATAATCCAATGATTCTTCTTCCCTCTTGCATGTGGATTTATTATCCTGTGACAGTGACTTTTATGGCATGGTAATGTTATTGCTTTGATTTAGATTCTTCGCAAATACTACAGTCTATTAAAAGCATCAGTTCATCAAAGTCCACAGTATTAATTTACCAGGAATATCCCCACAGGATTTTTTAAAATAATTTTGTATTATGAAATCATGCTTCAAACTGAACTAACAGAAATCTAATTATAAATGAGAGCATAGTGCTAATTAAACCACCCACTCCAGCATTAAGGCCCACTTGGGGGTATTCACATTGGTAAATTGCCAATTTAAGCTAAATGGCAGGATACAATATCTAAGTATTAGCTAGCCCTACCTTTCTGTTACTTTTTCTCTTTTGGTCTGCTCCATAATAATAAAGTGTAGAAGGCAAGAGATCCAAGGATTTTTTTAAACCTTTAAAATATTTTTCTGTGAATAACAATAGTTACTGGAGTACAAGGTGTCAACTTAAAACATGAGAGTTCCCAAGCCTGACTCTTCACATAATTGAAGGTAAGCTGACATGCTCTCTGACATGCCTGGCCTGTCCCAGGTCATCTTGTTTACCCAAGTCATTCCAAAGAACTAAGGAAAGCAGCTGTGTGCTAACCCATGCTCAGAGCTGTGTCCATATTCCAGCACAGCATCTTATTTCAGGAGAAAGGTTTCACCAGCACTCAGTGGTCCCAGCCACAGCACTGATATGGCTCATCTATCTGCTCTTCCATGAGTCTTCATGACAGAGGGGACATTCTCCAACAGAAGAGCCACAACAAGCTTCTGGTCAATCCTGTTTGATCCACAGTCTCTGATGGTACAAAAGCCAAGTGCCACGCGGGCCAGGAAGCCTTGACTTTGTTTTCTGTCATTTAGCCTGAAGGTCACCTATAAAACAAGTTATCTGGGTATGATAAAATCACCTGCTCTGCTCTGATATTTTGTTCAGAGAGATTAAAATGAATACTCAGAGCATTCATTTTAATGAGAAGGGAGATGATTTTATTCTGAGTAGCCAGTACTCTGCTGAGAGATACCAAGAAAGTGACATGACATGCTCAAGGATTTGATTTCAGAGCAAGGACAGTGGTGCATGTCTTTTGCTCTGAGAAGGACAGGTCATACATGCCTTACTGTTCTGATTAGACAGAGAGAAAGATGGATGGAGAAGTATCATGTCAAGCAGTCTGTAGTAAATAGTGATAACCTGGAGTCTAGAAGAAAAAAAGGATAGAAGGAGAAATATTAACACATTTTGTCTAGGTCTATATATGCATTATCTCTCTTATCTTTCCAACAAAACTTGATTTTCTATTCATTACACTGAAGAGCTTGATCTCTTGGAAATGCCTTGGTGTTACCATCAGACACTAACAGGAATTTCATCACTTTAGTGGATAGATCCATAGTCTGGGACCTTTTTGATCCACTAGCAATGTTTCCTTCCAATAAAGTATGTCTGAGAGGTCTCATGGGTAACTTTGAAAGGTTTTTGTGATGTATCAGTACACAGAGCTATTATTCCATACAATAACTTACCAACTAAATGATGTCAAACTTGTTCACAGTTTGGATGACAAAGCTCTGAAGACAGCCTAGGGAAGAAAGTAGCACTAGCACTTTGCAGGTGGAAATGTCCAATACACAGAGAGTAGTAAAACAATGCTTAGTGTACAGGGACTCTAAGCCAGCAAAGGGAAGCCTGTGACTGATTACTTGTCATTAAAACACCAAAGTGTTGACCAAAGAAAACATATTTCCTCAACAGGAAAAATAATCCTGTATAAGAAAAGAAAATTTCTTCTATATATAATATTATTTTTTTATTTTCAGTTAGATGTTGTAGTTGTCAATTTCACCTATGTATTTGTGTATCCTTTGTATCTCCTATGCCACTCTTTGTTATTAACTGCCATAATTCACACCAGATTTTTGTCTTTCATGGAAAAAAATCAATTTCTTCTTTGGGAAGTTCTATTGTTTTGAAAGATGCAATGTTTTCACATGCCTGCAATGAAAATCCCAGCTGACGTGAAGTAAAAATAGGCAAGTCTGGTTATTCCTTATAAAATTAGATTTGCTTAACGCTAAAACCCAGTTCTCAGTTTCTCCTGGGTTTTTCTGAACTTTGACAGTCAAGGCTGAAATTTGTTATCCTGAATATCTGAGCTAAGCTTTATCAGTGACCTGGAGGAGGTGAGAAATATATCATGAGGTTTTCAAGTGACATGAGGTTGGTGGGCAGGACTTGCATTCAGGAGGACCTAGGGATTCTGGAAGAATGGCCAGACAGGATTCAACAAGAGTAGATGCAAAGCCTTGCAACAGAGAAGGAAAGGCACCTGTAGTGACAAAGGCTGGGGACTGATGGTCTGGGGAGCAGCTCTGGAGGTATCCAGTCAGAAAATAAGCTGGGTTCATGAGCCAGCAGTGTGCCTTGGCATCAAAGGCCAACAATATCCTGGGCTGTATTAACACAACAGTCAAGAGGTTGGAGGAAGTGATTTTTCTACCTTACTTGTCAGAAATTATATTGTATCTAGACTACTGCATCCAATTTTAGGTCACCTAAATAGGACAGATACCAACAAGCTGAAGCAAGTTCACTGAGGCTACCAAGATGTTCAGGAGCAGGACTGCTCATCCCGTTAGCAGAGACTGAAGTAAGGGGGCTTGTTTGGTCAGGAGAAGAGAGGACTTTGTGAGTAGGTAACACCAGCCTCCTAGTACCTACAAGGAGATCACAAATAGAGCCAACCTTTTTGCAGTGGTGTATGGTGAGAGGATGAGAGAAAAGATACAAATGTAATAAGGGGAAACCAGACTGGAGATAAGGAAATCCTTTTCCATAACAAGGACAGCCAGTGAGAGCAGAGGTTAGGCAATCTCGGTCCTTGGACATGTTCAAGTTCTCATTGAAAAACCTGAGAAAACCAGACCCATCTAATGTCTGACTCTCCTTTGAGCCGGAGTCAGACTAGAGATCCCCTGAAGCATCTTCTAACTTAAATTCCAGGATTAATTTTTTAAGTTTCAATCAGGACAGTTCATTCATTCCCAAGAAATCATTTTTAGACACATTAAGATACTTCTTGTAGAATACTGTTTCAGAAATTCTAGTTTCCCAGTCTACAAAGATGACTTCTTTCATCTTTGCATTTGAAAACCCAACCTCTGGGTTGGGAATGTTCCCTTTGCTATTCCATTGAATCACATTCATGTCAGAAAATTTCACAAACCTCTTCTCAGCAACAAAGAGGTGGGAGCAAGTTAGAACTTACCAAGAAAGCCACCTGAAAATGCCCTTCTCTCTTTCCCTTGATTGCATAGGAAAACTAGCAATGAGATTCACCTTGTCTACCTTTAGAAGCCTACAGTGTAGGTGTTCACTTTTAAGCTAGTCAGCCCATGTTCTTTTTATAGCAGAATGTAGGAGTTAACAGCTGGTTAGCTGAGTCCTTCCCTGGATGACTAGCCTAGATGCAGAACTTTAAGGAGATTTAAATTAAAGATGACTCTCATGACTAACAAGCAGCTAACTAGTCTGTATTTGGTTTTTCACTCCTTCCCCTCCCATCCAACTCTGACCAGCAAGCAGTATTATATATTACTTTATCACACGGTTTTCTGTAACACCCAAATTTTTTGAACACAGGCAATTCTAATTTAATCTTGATTTGAGTCTATTAATATTATTATTTTATAGGTGGAAGACTGCACCACCTGCAATAACAAATGCACAGACCAAATTTCCTAAAGACACTACATTTCCAAATACCTGTCTTAAGTCTTGTTGCTTTGAGTTTGATGTGACCATACAGGAGACCTTCACATGGCCTGAAACATGGTTTCTACACCTTTCCACTAAAGCAGGGTTTGACACATAATACACGCTTGCACCCTGATCACAAAACCTTCCACAAACGATGGCCAGCAGGGTTATCCTCATTTAACAACAGAAAAACTCAGACATTAAGTTTTACATTGGGACTTGTAGAAGGCTTGAAATTGTTATGCTAATGCTCTTGTGTGAATTGACTTAATGATTTTCTTCTCAGTCAAGAGAGAAAATGTACCTGGAATACTGGAAAATGATCCTTGGGGCTAATTAATTTCCTAAGAAAAATCTATAAATAAACTGCAGGGGGAGAAGTGAATAATTATTAACAGTATTTCTTCTTTCCTTCCAGTAAAAAAAAAAAAA
>VXAU01004501.1:710525-743194 GCA_013399695.1 Formicarius rufipectus
GAAAAAACTATGTAGAAGATGTAAGAAGAAATTTTCAATCAATACGATTTGGGGACCAAAAAATGCAGTGTCTGAAAAACTGCAGTGTGTCTAGTCGATGAGAACAAACAGATGTGCAAGACATACATTCTCCTCCCACTCTACAAAGCATCTTCAGTACTACAGCACCCAAAGGAAATACAATTAAATGAAGGACACATTTGAGTCATTGCAACAAAGTGTTCTGATTTAGAAATATTGAAGCTTCTTGTTCCTAGAGAGAAGTGAAAATAAAACATTCTGCTGCATCTGAATTAAAAATGCAACGAAGTTTTGGTCATGAGGAAAAAGCCCAGTATCTCACTTCTTTATAAATTCAGTAACACAAGAAGTACAAGAATTTAATAGCTCTGATTTTCGCTCAGAGCTCTCCCGTCTTGACTAAGTGCCTCCCAGGAACTCATTTCACAGAATAATTGCACAGGCACTAGATCAGCATGCCAGCACTCTACTGGCCTAAACTGAGAATCTATGATGGGAAAGAATTCTGCAAATTTGCTTTTGTACTGGTAATTCCTGGAAGATGCTCTAGGCTTTCAATTAATACCGGGAAATGATCTTATCAAAAAATGACACACAATGCATTAAAGGCAATAACTTCTTATGGAAAACAGTTTTAAAGGAAACTAAAGTGAATCTGTCAAATCTTCCAAAGCATGAAAACCCACAAAACCTGAGATTTTATCAGCACTGAAGAAAGAACTGGATATTTACATAGATAATGAGGATATCAGTGTGCTGGTTTGATAACCTACATAAATTAAGAGCCATAGAAACCTTTAGTCTTTATTACCAGTCCTGGATATGGGATGATGCTGTCCTGGGAGACAAGGAGTTTACAAACATCCACCATTCTTACACTTACATCATCATCATCATTATTATTATTAATTATTATTATATTACTACTATTATTAATATTACTATTGTATTAACATTCATTATTAGCATTACTTACAATCCCTGCAGAATCCTGTTTCAGAGGTAACAGTGTTAAATGGACTACCAGAATGATCAAACAATGATCATCCTCCAGAAATCATTTGACTGGCATGCCTCTGGATGGCTATGTGAGGACTTTCCTAGCAAGTAGCTTTGGTTCCCCTGTAGATTTACATAATAAATGGCTGTAAAAGTCAAAACACCAAACTCAGTCACCTGTAAAGTCAGGTAGCAGAGTGGTTATAAAGATGGCTATGCTTTCCTGGAAATTCCTGACATCCACTGCTGCCCTCTTCCTTTCCTGGTACCAAATTGGACACTAAAGAGAAGCCATCTAGAAGCCATATATATGATGAAGATAGATAAGTCACTTCAAGTAAGGCATGCTAACTTCTGACAGGCCTTGCTGCAGTGCAGCACGGATCCACACTGCTGCAGACCAGTAGACTCATGAGCTTTCTCCTGGCTGACAGCTTTGGTTGATGCAGAAGTCTACTCAAGAAGACTACTCAGCAAGTGATTTAAAGCTTCCAGAAGTATCAGTGCAACTAACTCACTGGAAGCTACTCCCTAGATACTCTGCAGAGTCCTCCATCTCTCTGACAGTGACTTTCTCTAAGGGTTGCTGCAGCCATGAAATACATATATGTAATTATCACTGTCAGAAAAACTGCTGTGAGAGTGGTCCTGTAAACACTAGAGTGGAGTTCCCTTGTATCCATCACTCGGGCACAGGACTCACTTCTGTGAAATTCTCAAAAAGGCAAAAAGGAGTAGCCAGTGTTTCTGCTCTTCCTTTGGTGATGATCTTATGAGTGCTGCACAGAGTTAAGATGAGCAGTAGTCTTGCAGTTTTAAGCCCCAGGATGTGCCTGGATACTCGGCTGAATCCACAGTTCACCAGAGAGAATACATTTCATGTTCTCAGACTACATTTTCTTTACCTGGATGTTTCCCAGGTACCACACAAAGTGTCTTTCCCCTTTGCCTACTGTGTACTGCAGTCTGTAGATCTGTCAGGTAGATCTAAGTCAGGTCATACAACTTAGGAAACACAGATAGAGAGACGAGAATATCCATTTAAGTCACCTCATACAGTCCCTTAATTCACAATGACTGAATTCTAAAGCTCTGTATCACCTGCTTACACTCTAAAAAATAAAGCCCCAAACAAACCAAAGAACCATTGTCTGTACCAGAAGCTCTTATTAAATCCATTTACTAAACAGCCTGTACCATTTTCAGTGACTCGTGTTGCAACAGGAACTAGACTGTAACAGTAACTACCAAGATAGATTTAGGCTGTAACAAAATGAAATTGACTGGTTTTCATGATATTTAAAGTACATAGCAAAACATCATAAATCCTGCCCTCTGTGTATATATATTGCCATGCAGGGCACCAGCAGCCCATATTTTAAATGGCTCTAAAATTGGTCCATTTGTAATGCTTTTTATTTATTGACTGTATTGCAGATTTATATATATATTTTTGTTACCATGTAGGTGGAAAGTAATGCTGCTTAGACCACAAGGAGCCTGAGACTAAGAGGAGTTGTGTGCCAGAGTGGGTACAACTAAACAGCTGGGATCCTTAGACTGTAGGGTTTAGTGCAGAGGACTTATGTAAAACCAAGTCGGCCACAGAGAAGCAAAAAGTGTTTAGTGAGAGACTTTTTACCTCCGTGTCTCACCCTTCTGCTCTGTCACTCAAAGAAATTTAAAGGGAATTACAAATGGAGGTTAAAGATGGACAATAACTAAGGGAAGACAAAAGGGTAGGAAAAAACCTAACACATTAAAAATTAACCTGCATGCTGGAAAATCATTTTCCCTATAAAACATAATTGCAGTTTCCCTTGCATTGCTCTAGTAAATGAACTGTAAATATTTAACTGGAGTACTGGCATCACGATGCCTGCAGCATGTGCCATTCCCTACCTGGAAGAGGCAGAACAAATCTTGCAGAACTAAAGCCCCCACTGCTTTCTGTTCCATGGGGCTGCTTGGCTCTGCAATGCACCCACCTTTTCCACTCATGGCAGCTCTACTGTCTGCAGGCAGCTGCAGGGCGTGGTTCAAATGCCAGGCAGATGAGTTAGGTGCTCCTGCTGGTGCGCCTTATTTTACTTCACTTAGGAACAAAAGCCAGTGGGAGAGCAACTCTTCCAAAAGAGTGCCATGTTCTACTACAACCAAGTAGAGTCATGGATCTCCTTCATGTTGCACAGCTGAAAAAGTCCAATACATCTTTCATGGCCACAAAAATGGGAATGAGGTAATTGATGAGCAATAACCTGTTATTTTCTCAAAGAATTTAACACCCAGAAGTCTTTCTACAGTCAGTGTTAGAAATAGCCATGTGATATATTTTGAAAATCAGTCCATAAACCAGGTAAGAGTCAGGCTCCCTGCAGAGAGAGGATGATTCCTTGGAGTATACTCAGTAACTGTCTAGTCTGCTTTTTCAGATGGCAGACCCTTAATCACAACCCTTGGTAACCATCCCATAACCTAGCAGCTATCTTTTCTTGCTGTTCTGCTAAATTGTTCCCTCTTAATGTATTTATCCTCATCCTAACCTCTTGTACTCACTTTAAAATCACTTTGTGAGGTTATTTGGGACCTGAACTTCTAGATACTCCAAGATTGCTTTTCCCACACTTGTTTAAAGATTAATTGCTTCCCTTTTGCAGGAACACTAGAAAGAGAGGAAGCATTGTTCTCTCCTCTGTACCTTTGACATCCAGAAGAGCTCAGGGCTGTGCTATAGCTGGCTAAGTAACAGGCATGGATAAGATGCTTTATGCAGCGTATGTTACTGTGGACATTAAAAGTGCATAAAAACAGTGCCTACTCTAGCTTTTTTCCAGGTATATAGTCCTACTCTCTGATTCCCAACTAACATTAAAGCATGGACTTTGTCCTCTTACTTATTAATATCTGACTTACCAATCCATCCTAAAGAAAGCATCGTTCTGTGTGAACATGTGAATGAGAAAAGCTTCTGCCCGAGCAGAGCTCAGTCAAGGAACACAGCACAACACACTCTAGGATGAATGCCAGTGTCTGAAACCTCAGTGAATCCTTTGAGTATAAAATCAGATCACAGGATGATAGCTTACTCTGATTCTAGCATTGCCTCACACTGGAGCAGAACCACAAACCTGGAGCACAGAAAGCCACAAAGAGTAACTATTGTGGCTCATTTTGATATTAATACCTATGAGTGCCTAAGGATCCATCTCCTTTCCTGAAAGTGAAAATCTATAAATATTGACCACTCATTTCACAAGGAAAGAGCTATAATAAAAAATAACCCTTCCTTCCTAGTGGTAAAGAGTATAAAGCAAAAGTTTCCTCTCTTTTGCTTCTAGCATCTCTGCTTTTTCATGCAGGAAGAACCCTCTAACTCTGAAACAACACCCTATCTTTCCTTTTGCTCTTATAAAATCAGGTGTCCATAATCAAATGAAATTCCAAAGAAGGAATACCTGAGATAACAAGGTATCTGCTCATTAGAACCAATAGATAGTCTAGGTGATCCTCTACAAGCAAATAGAAGTGGTTTATTTGAGAAGGGCAGTGTGATTTTCTACAGTGCCATGCGGGTAAAGGTGAGTCTTTCTTTGCTTTTCTTGGTTGCTAAGACTTTACTAAGACTTTACTGCAGTGACTCTAATCAGAGGTAATCCTTTAAATAAAAGGTAGCAGGTGTTTGGAGCTTAAGGCTTTATCTGTGGCTCTTGCTGATAATTACACTTACAGAACAGTGCCCTCTATAGGGTGCTGGTACTTGAGCACAACGTTGTCCGAGTTGTTCTTGTAGCTCGCTTGAACTTCTATGGGAGGTAATTTGGGAGGGAGGAAGGAAGGCGTGTATGTGAGGAAAGGAGTAAAAAAGTTGGTGAAGAGTCTAGAAAGTCTCTTCTCTTAGGCAGTAAGTGATGGAACTAAAGAAAATGGCCTCAAGTTGTATTGGGGTGGTTTAGATTTGGTATTAGGGAGTATTTCTTCCAGAAAGGGTTGTCAAGCATTGGAACAGGCTGCTCAGGGCAGTGGTAGAATCACTATCCCTGGAATTATTAAAAAAATGTGTAGACATAATTCACTGCTGACCTTGGCAATGTTAAATTTACAATTGGACTTGATCTTGAGGGTCTTTTCCAACCTAAATGACTCTATGAAACAGAGTTTATCCAGTTCCTCTATGTTACAAGGCCTCAACTTAGCAAGATTTTCAGTGCATTCATACTCAGGAATTAAGAACTCTTTAGGAAATAAATAACATCTGTTCATCCAAAGTAAATTCTAAATTATCTAATCACTCCCTGTAAAATCCACTTTCAATATAACACTCCTCAAAGAAACTGCTTTCTGATAAAGAAAACACACGTCAGCTCACTAAGCTTCTTTCACCTCTTACCCTCAGAAAGGTCAGACTTGGAGAAAAATCCATGTGGGTGGATGCCTCACAAGGGTAAGCCTGATTACACTGATTATACTACAGCATTGTACCTAGCTGAGCTTTTTCTCTGTTTCAGTTAATTCTGAAAACCACTTGCCTAGTGATCTATTATTGGAGTTCCCTAGAAAAGAGAGGTCTGAAGCTGCAGCTTAAAGCAAATACATTCTAATGTCAGAAAAAAGGGAGAGGAGGAGAGGTGGTGCTTTAAAACATTGCACATGTATGCCTGTTTCAACATTCTCTTTTGAAATAGGAGACAAAGTTGCTTCTTATAATATGATGATTGTTTTTGTAGAAATGAAGAACAATGTTCAGCTGAGAATAGTTTTACCTGTTTCATCAGAAGAGTTGTTTTCTGTAGTGAAGATCCCCCAAGGTGTTTCATAGAGCTCTTTGGAGAACCCAGAGAACAAAATGAGGTGATCTTTTGCAGGAGTCCTAATTTAGCAGGGTCATGTAGCACTTAGAGCAAAAAGCTTAGGAGTCCTGATAGTTTTGGTGTTTATCCACTTCTAGTATTAATTTTCTCTGTATCTTTTAGCAGCAGAATTGATTGCTTCAAGACCTACTTTTTAAAAAATGGGTCACCCAACATTTTCTCACTATATGAAAACTATTGAAATGGATTGGGTAGAAGCACCTATATCATGAAAGATAAATGCTCTCTCATTAAACAGAATGCCCAGATCATGAGAAAGCTAAGGGATGTCAAGAAAGTTCTGTCATCTTAGATTAGTTCAGGCAGAACCCTCTAACCCAAAATGAAGGTGCATATAACAAATATTCATCTACTATCTTTATATCTCTGGAGAAATTGCAGATGTCTGGTCTTTACCTCACTGAAATCTATCCCAAAGTGCCCATTGTGTAGATTGAGGATGAATTAATGCTTTAAAAAAAAAAAAAAAGGTAGATATCTAAGTTAGTTATATCTCAGCTGCAGGACAAGCATATTGTATCGTAGCTACTGATCACCCGGATTTGGCAAGGCAGGGTCACTGAATCCCAGCCTTTCCACCCTCTGTGCTGATCAGCTTGGTCATGTCAGAGCAAAGCTTATTGTGTGCTGAAGTAGAAGGGTACCCCTGTAACAGTCAGCAAGGGTCTCTCTGCACAGAACTAAAGGCTAACATGACATAAGTGCTCCATGCCTTGAGGGTTTGAGCTGTTTTTCAGCACAAGTCTAGTACTTCAAGAGTCATATTCTGCTTTCATTTAATCCTGACATAAACTGGAATAACTTTACTAAGATTAATGGCACTACTTTAGCTTAGACTACTGTGCAGTAATACCAGAACTTGACTGTATTAACTCTTATTGTGTCCTGCTCTTCTGAGGATAACTTTGCCAGAAATGCTAAATTTCTGCAGAGTTTCTATTATTTGGGGCAATTGAGAGATTTCCATCTCTGTAATATTAATTTCTTGGCTTCTGTCACAGCATGGCCCCGAGGAACCATCTTTCAACTTCTTTCAACAGAGATATTGATAAATTCCCTACAATGTGTACTGCTTTCCCTTTCAGTGATTGAACTGAATACATTTATGAGGCAGATATTACTTTAATCTGGAAAACATTCCCCACCAGTGAACATGCTATTGTTCTCATGGTTTAGCTGGAATTCTGTTCCTTTCTTCTCCCTAGTAACAGCTTTGGTTGTTGAAAGAAACGTTGAACCAAGGAGATCTCCGGGCATCTAGTGGTTCACATGGAAAACTGCATCTGCATGCGCGAGGTTTGGGGATGAACCAAGTGCGTTAACAAGTGAGGAAGGGATAAGGAGTGCTACAGGGGAAGACCGCCACTTATTCCGAGCCCGGTCAGCAGCCAGCCTTTGGACTCACAGAAATTCAGTCTCTCTGTATTTGTCGCTGCCCAACCCTCCTCATCACCATCAAATCACAGCGACAGGTACCTGGCAGGTTGGAGGAATGCAGCAATGTAATCGTTTGCTCTCTGCATCGGCTCATGGACTGCAATAGTTCAGACCCTTCCTAATGGGGCAGTAAAAATGTGGACTAGCCTTGTGATTAATGAAATACAAAGCCATGAATGGGATACAAAGCCACGCCTCCCTTTTCCGCATGTTATTAATGGCACATATTAAAAATTGAAAGTTTACAATATGAAAATAGTGCTCCCTCCCACAAGAACTGTCTCTCTGAGTACAGCAGCACAAAAGATGAAGTGCGGATGCCATAGCCACATACCTATCCTTCAAATCCTTACTTTTGTCCATATAATTGCAAATAACTTGGCTAACAGTGATCATTTTGCAGACTATTACCCACTTTTCCAAGCCTAGAGCTAGACTACAAGGGGCTTCTTTCTAAACTCTATCTTGCAGGCAACAGTTAAAATTTAAATTTCCAGAGGGCCCAGCTGAGACCAGAATTTTGTGCCAAGCATTGAGTAAATATATGAAAGAGATCCCCGGGTACAAATTAAAATTCTGAAAGAAACTGAAGTGAAAGGAAAGGCAATTCATGTGTAGAAACAGACATTTTAGTGCAAGGAACTAAAACAGGACAGAGACTAGCAGGGAAGACAAATAAATAAATGGAAGCCAATTGTTGCTTCTATATCCATCACCTACTTCAAAGGCGTCTTCCCATGCTTGAACTGTTGCCCTATGTTCCTGTAGTACAAAATAAATCACAGGCTCTCTGATTGAAATGCCATAGCTGAGAAAAAGCAACAAGTACGCTTCTCTCTTGAATGTAAATTAGACCTCATCTCCACACTATAAGAAAGGAAAAACATTTTATTAAGGTTGCCACTTCGCAGTGTAAAGTTAGAAAGTGACAGAATGATGGCAGTACACAGAATCTTGGTTCAGTCTTCTTGTGTCTGTTATGGCACACTTCAGTTTCTTGATTATACGCTATTTTTTCTAGCAGCCTCCTGACGTATATTGCAGACCTGGGCTGAACTGATCATCAAAATAATGCATAACAACTATCAGGGAAGCTGTCAGCTGCTGGAGAGATCTACAATAAATTCAGCAACACCCGCAAAAATAAGATGGCTCTAGTTCACCTGACCCAGGTTAGAGTTATGATCCATGCACATGCAAAATTTTCCAAAACTGCAGTTGTGTGTCAGATGTCCTCTAAAACTAGCAGGGAAGATAAATATATGACCAATGTGCTTATCAGACAGTGAATAGCTTAATATGTAAATATGTTTGGAGCCCCTTAGCAAGTGCATCATGCACCAACACAACACATTTCCATATAAAGGAATTCATAGCTAGTGTACATTGGATTTTAGCTACCAGATAGAATACTGTTGATCATTGTCTTTTCAGCAACACACAAATGCTGTGTTCTTTGGTGTTTGCCATTGCCAAAGTAAAAATATCTAAATGGCAGTTCTAGTACTAATTCAAGTCTGTGACAAGGTATATCAGAGATTAACAGACTGAAAAAAGGAAGCAGAGTAAAGGTGAGTAGTGATGGCTAATTTTGCCAGAGCCACTTTATTAAAAATAATTAGTACAACTTCTTTTGAGAGCAATTTGTTCTTGGAGCAGAGAAGTCAATGATGTGATCCTTCTGTGAAATAATACACAACAAGAGGGCATCCTTAAATTCCCAAGTGATTGCAGATTTGTATTTTCAGCAAGTAATTTTAACAAATGTTATTCCATATAATTGTCACTATTAGTAGATTGATCTTCATCATGTTAAAAACCAGAATGTGAGAGATGGGGCATATCTATCTTATTCAGGCTACAGAGTCCAGGTTGATGGCAAATGATGGTACTGTTGACAGCAAATAACTCAGAGAGTCAGCAGTGCTGTTCAAAGTAGAGTGCTTGACTTAACTTCTAAGTAAAAGTATTATGGATAGCAGGAATGTTTAAAAGAAAGAGAAATCACGACACAGACCTAAAAGATAAAAATTATTCTAGCTATGCAATGTTTAGTGATTAAATCACAGGAGAGCTCCTTAAGGAAAACAGATTAAAATAATGTTAGATATAATAAAGAATAAGATCACTCAGAATTATTAGGAAGAATAACACTATTAAGATGTGTGCTTTAATGCTGAATGTCTCTGCCAGGAGAAAAACTGAGAAAAACCTTTGTGTCTCTGGTCCAGAATACTTAGCAAAAAATAAAAAAAAAAAATTAAAATTAAAAAGCTCTTTTAAGATAGTTGAACAAGAATACTCTAGTCAAGTGTGTAGGAATATGCCTACCCATCCTACCCACAACTATTCATGCCTATTTAGGGGTTCTCTGAAGAAGACTTGTACATATCCTTAATATTGATATATTGCCCTCTTCTTACTCCATGAAGGAAAAAAGATGGTTGTACACATGTGAGTGTTTACTTTTCCATGTGATTATGGAAACAGATATTGGAGAAAAAGAAGCCTATAATCCTCTATCAGAAAAGGATAACTAAGACCCATTTCTTCATTAAAACAGTTTTGTCTTCTTTCTTGTAAAAATATAAACAGCATTATGTGTCAATTTCTAATACTCTTTATCTCCTCTGGAGTATCTGAAACTCCTGATAATAGCATGGAGAAAGTGGAATTGTAGAAGAGGGATGATAATGTTGTTCTACAACTGCATCAAAAGAGATTGCTTTAGAACATCACCGCAGTGGAGGTTAGATGATGACAGGCTTGTTACCAGATGAATGGACTGACTCCAAATGTAAGTGCTACTTGCTTTGGGTGAAGAATAGAGGCCTACTCCTATCATACCCATTAGGGAAATCATGTAGTTAATGATTCCCTGCCCACCCTCCCCAACAGTCTTAATGACACTCAGGATATCAGTTTGACCATTAATTCGTGAGACAAGATTCTGCCCAGTTCTTCTCTGCTGTAATCTCATGCCAAATTCTAACTATTTCATCGCCTTCATCTTTTTATAAGACATAAAAATAATTGAAAGTGGTGAAAGGCAGAGAGCTTTGCAGCAGACCCATGTCAAAACTCTTTGATTCTCTCCCCAGTTGTGCTCCAATTTGCTGTGTTACCGTAGAAATCAGCCAGTTACATCTCCCCTTGCCTATTTTGCTTCTGCTCTGTGAAATGGAGGTAATTAACACCTGCCTCAGGGAATGCCTTACACTGATACTTAATGGATTAATATTTGTCAAGCTCTTTGAAAGCCTTAGCTGTGGGTCTGTATAGAAATTCTAAGCATTGCTATCTGTCAAGATAAACAGGGATTTTGCAAGGCCAATGCTGCTTTACTTATGTGAAAGGTGATAAAATGTGGGGAGAGGTACATCATAATAATTCAGATAAAGCAAAGCAAGTAGGCTTGCCTATGTATTTAATAATATCATCCTGTATTCAACATCATTGTCACAAATGCATGGGGTTTTTTTGAAGTTCTAAGATGTGTGATGGGAAAAAAGCATATCTTGGTCAGAATGCAGAACAAACATGTATCTTTCCTTCATGCAGTGAACAATCTATGAGAAAACATAAACAAACAAGCAAACAAACAAACAAACAAACAAAAAACCAACCAAACAAACAAAAATCCTTAACATACTTTCTCTCCACAGCTGTGGAATGATGTAATCTTTCTAAGTGCAAGTGGTGCTCCCTTCTAGTCATTGGTACCAAGATCACTTTTATCTCTGGTTATTGAAGCTGTCTCTTAGTTCTAGCAACAAGGGTTTGTACATTTTGGAGATAAGGGGGAAAGGGCCTGATTCTAGTTTTCCACTTGTATGTAGGTTTTGAAGCAGGTTTGTCTGCTGTACAGTGGACAGGCAGGCCTTCACACAATCCCTCAAGAATGTAACTGAGCACCAAACAGGTCAAATATGTAAATAGGACAGCCGAGCTCTTCAACACACATCAGATCACACAACTGCAAAAACAGGTGGGCACCTCATTGTCAGACCATACCAGTTGACATATTCCTCATACTTTGAGGGAAGTGAAACCCACCCAGACTAAAAACAGGTTATCCTAAAAATATGCCTTGTGACTCTTGGTAATAGACAAATTTAGAACACAGCTTTTAAGTATAGCAAAGTGTTTTCATCCCTTTTCTAATTCTTGTGCTGCTTTCTTTCCTTACAAAAATTGCTGCATTGTTTGTAATCCTTCCTACCACAGGCAGATGAAGTGAGTCAAGTCTTTTTTAATTGTTTATAACAGATATGATATTCAACCAACATGTTACATGCAGTCACAAAAAGACTGATAATCTGAAATGAGATAGCTGTGATGAAGAGCCTAAAGGAGTCAAAATAAAACAATCTCAGGCTGAGAAAATAACAACTATGAGGAAATCTTTAAAGTTTCACATTTCCTTTTATTCTTAAAAAAATATAAAGAGAGATATGAGCTCTCTAATGAATAAAAGATTCTCTTTATATAGTATAGGAGATTGAAAAAAGTTAACTTTTAGTGGAGATGTAGATTGAATATAAGGAGTTGCACATTATGAAGAAGCTTAATGAAGGGTTGGACTTGGCAGTCTAGAAATGTGGAATTTGCTTCATCAGTAGATTAAAGGAGAAGCCAAACAGTCTGAGGATGGTTTCCAGCTAGTTGGACTTGTATGAGAGTTGGTGGTTGGAATGCGTTTGGTTTGTTCCACAAACACATGTCTGTGGTTCCCATGGGTTCCCAAGAAGAATCCCATGAGTTCTTTTCTACAGCAGTAAGCAGCACAACCTGATGTAGGATGTGCATTAGTCACAAAGTCTGCATTCCTACCATTGCAACTTGTGTGAAATTCTACTGACATCCCTGGACTTCTCTGAACTGGAATCTGAACCAAGAGGACAGCAAATAGCAGTGCAGTGTACTCTGGGACTTTGATCTGACAAGGAAATAATCAGTGGGTACTCTGAGGTTCTGTCCTGGTTTCATGATGATTTTGAACAGGAATCATTCCTTGACTTCATTGTATTTGCATCAGAATCAATCTTGTTCCCTCCCTTTTTGAATATTTGGATAAATTAATAAATATTTTAGGGAGAAAACGTTGGATCTCATTCACTTTACACTGTGGGATTCAGTGACTAACACAAGCTAGACCCTGGTCATAGAACATTAGGCAGCATGAGTGTAACAGCACAGTGTTAAAAATTAGTCACTTCATTACCAAGGGCAGACAGTGATTAGTATATAACACAATAAATGGAACCCAGCTAAAGATACTTTTCTCTGCTTGATTCTTTTGATTTATTTTTTAACTTTAAATTACATGATTAGGGATACCAGGTTGATATATTTCATCATACAGCTCCAGCCTGAATATTATGGTAATAGATAACAGTGTAAGATAAATATGCAACAACTCAATCTACAGATACTCTTTTCAAGTTGTGTTAGGTGAGAATGTGCTTTGGCAGGGGAATTTTAAGTCAGCTGATGGCCTAGAACTGAAGTACTTTCTGTGCTGTGTATCTTTCTAAGTGTCATCCATTTATCTGGAGAAAAACAACAAGGAAAAGATAAGGTGCATTAACATAGAAATAAGGAAATACTCTGAAATTACAAATTTAAATCAGAAAATACCATATATCTGATTTCTGACCATCAAAGCTGAGTATTTTATCTTCCTTCTAATTATTAATTTACAGATTGCCTTTATATATTTAAACTGCTGTACTCTGATTTGCACTTCTTGCTTTCTATCTAAATCTGGAATACTTCCATCCCATTCTATCATGTCAGACATTTCTTGTGCCCTTCTATTAAACTGAAAAGCCTAGCATTTAGTAGGCTTTCCCTTTCCCTTACTTGCAGTTTTCATTTCTGCTGCCTTTTTTGCTGATCATCTTATTATTGACACCAGCTCACTGAAAATATTTTCTTCAAAAGTCAGCAAATTCCATCTACTGTCTTCTTGATGATCCATGTTTCCATTAGAAAGAAGAAACAGGATTGAAATCAATGCATTTGGTCACACGAGCCTCCTTCCCCACCACCCGCCCCCAACTCCTCCCCGGGATTTATAGAGACATTCCTCTGCTTTCCACTCTGCCAATATTCTCCACCTCCAAAATGCAGATGATAATTGTGATCTACAAAAGGGGAAGTTAAAACGGCTTATGGATTATTTCAGTCAGATAACAGGAGTTATGAAAGAACTGCATATGGAACAGAAAAATACAAATCACAGAGGTGGTGGAGTGAAATCCCTGGACTTGAATAATTAAGTGCTGCAAGACGAGGATGGAAGATGCACTATAGAGTAACTTGTAAATTTCCATGCAGCACCAAGCTGAAGCCATACTGACCAGTCCTCTTTTCTAAACATAAAATGCTATCAAAAGATGAACACAAACAACTGTTTCTGATAAGCTTATTGTAGGCTTCAATGTACCCACAGGATATTTACAGGAAAAGAGAAAGTGATTACAGGCAGCTGCTCAAATTGAAGGGTAGATGGAAACAAAACTTCAGAGTTACATAGGAAATGAGGTGAAATGAAACAAACTAGCCCAGCTGAGATAATATAATGGTATATGCATTTGCCGTATTTATAAATAAAATATTGACTTATTATTACACTTGTAGGGTGTACAGTTCTCAGGGAATTTCACATAACATCATACACATGTGGGAGCAGAACGGAAGGCCATATATAAATCTGTGATTCTGAAAATAACTTTCATGTAGTCTGTAGAGGGGGAAGCAAAGAGAAAAAAAAATCAAGGATCATTCATACCCTGGCTATAATTTTCCCCTTTAAAACAAAATTTTAATTAGGACTTGGGCACAGAAAATATGTTAGATATCTAGCAGAGTCATTCAAATTATAGAGGTAGAAGAGTCACTTCATCTCTTACTGTCTTTGAAAAGCTTCCGTATCTCTTTCAATATTTGTCATCATTAAAGCATTATGTTCTTTTCATTTAAAGTTGATGCAAACCTTCCTGATAAGCAGAAGAAACCATCCAAATAATGTAACGTGTCCTGTTGAAAATGCATAAACATTTGGACTTTAAAAAGCAGGTTCTCTTTCTTTAACTCCTGATGTTTTGAAAGGAAGGAGAAACTCAATAGTGTATGTTCCAAATGGAGTGGGCGAGTATTTGATGAAAGAACAGAAAGTGAACACAATACAGAGGTATCTTGTGGAGTGTCTTTGATGTAAATGTAATCTCAAATGCTATATGGAATTTAAATTGGGTAGAAGGATGGAGAAATTAAAAGCCAGGCAGGCTAAGAAATTAGGAGGTTGGGTTTTTTTGAGCTGTTGAGATGGATAAATAAAAACAAATTTGTAGTTCTCACATGATGGTAGAGAAAAGCCTTGCACTGAGGTAGCAGAGGGAAAGTCAAAATTAATAAAATACATATGGAGGATACTTCCAAATATGTTTATAAAATGTGTGCTTAAAATTCCCTGAAGGTTTTGCACAGACATTGGAAATGCAGAGCTTTAGTAGGGAGTAAAATACAAGAGATTTTTTCAGAAAAAATAACTTCATAGCCTCTAAACAGGTGACAGAAAGGCAAACAAACATTTGCTGCTGCTGCTGTTCATGAAATATTTAAGACGAGGCAGGAAAACTGGATGTCTGTACAAATTATGTATACCTTTTTTACGAATCCTATCATGGCTAGTTTTTTCCATACCTGTTTCTTTGAGGCAATTTTTTTTAGTTCATTTTTGTGAGTTTGCACACCCTTCATCAAGCAGGAACTGCCTTTTGCAGAGTTTTGTTGGTCTTCTGAAGTACTATAGACGTGAAATCGATTCTTCTGTGTCTACCTTCTTAGCGATCATTCTCGGAAAGTCTTTCAATGGCTCCATTACAGCTGACTTCAAATATTTGTGCCTGTAGGCCAAGAAGGACAGGACAGGTATGACAGTATGTGCATTACCTTGTTGCTGCCTATTACCATGTTCCACACAGGTTGTGGAGTTCTGGCTTCAGTTAGTTTACCTTTTCACAAAAGTGCCTTGGTCATCTTGACAGATACTTCTGTGTTGTGGGTAAGATGTGATACAAAGGAACTGTTAAGCCTGAATTCTGCTTATGCTGTGCAGTGTGCCCTACTCCCAAATGATGGATGGAGCAAGGCAAGTTATGTTAGTCATGCCCCAAAGCTTGTGTGCTGGAGAAAACAGTATCTGGCATTCAGTTATACAGGCTGCTCTTGTTTTATTTAAGGGATCTACTTTCCAAATAGTCCTTGGACTATTATCTATAGCAATAGTATTAAGAATTGCAAGTTAACTCTGAAGACTTCCTCATATTTATAGATATCGCAACCATTTGCACTACAACAGGGAAATGGGTATTGTCTACTTTTATGCTGAAATGACTCAATGCATTTGACCAGATCCATTAAAAATTGGTTAAAATTAATCTAGTATCATACTAAGAGCAGCAAGAAATGACATTTGCAGGGCACATTGTCAGCAGATTTTCCTGATTTTTTTTCTTTTTTTTTCCTTCTTTTTTTTTTTTTCTTTTTCTTGAAAGGAAAAAAAAAGGGGAAAAAAATAGCATAGCCATCATTTTCCCTTTGTCCTTGAGCATCTTGGTCTTACTGGCTCTGTACTGACAACTGTACATGTATAATTAACTCTTTCAAATCAACTGGCATAAACTTGTACAAAGCACTGCATTATGAAAAACCTAGCATAACCAATGACCCAACCACCTGACCAACCTGGCTATATAATGACAGTGGATCCTCTGACAGCTGCACAGTGACAAAGAGGCTTCAAGAAGCACTCAATACATGCTCTGCTTGATGCTTCCTCAGTCTGCCACCTTAAAGATGGATACTTGCATAAGAGGGCCCAGCAGGATGCTATCACACTGATGAAGTGTGTGTTTTGGCTGTGGTTCAGATAATTTTTGCAGAGTTATTACAGAAAAGAGAGGCAAAGCACCCTGTCACAGTCCACAGATGCATATTTCATCCTATTGAGACAAATGATGGGCTACACTTCCAGATTTGTATATATCACATGTCCAGTGGCTGAGTTAAAACCACTGGATTTAGTCTTCACTAAGACATCAGGATGCCTGTTTGCCACACATTAACTTACAAGTGTGCTTAAGAGAAGAATTAACGGAAACTTTCCTCGTTCTTACATCTAGCTTGTCTGGCTCAGGTTCCCTGTGATAATAATAATGGGGTTCCTAAGGGGTTAGTAATTTCTTTATATTCAGTGAGTTTTGACTGGTAAAGGCATAAAAATAAACAACACACAGTAGAGATAAGCAGTAGGTAACAATTTTCTATACAATTTCTCTTTACACACTTTCACTGCAAGTATCACTGTAAGAACTATATAATCAAGGCACATATAAGCAAAGAGCACAGATTAAATATAACAGCCCACTTCCTGCAAGATATACAACTTGTACTTATTGAAGTGTAAAGAGTGTTCTGAACACTAAAGAATGGATCACCTGCAGTAAGGGGGTCTGTCTGCTGATGATACAGTTCCACATGGTGTGACTCAAGAGGAGGGAGGATGGTAGAAGAAATAGAAAGAGGAGGAAAGAACACAGCACTCCATCATAAGAAGAGAATGAAATACATAAACTAGAGGAAAGGCACCCTAGCTAAGAAATTTAGTTGTGAGACACTTCAAGTGCAGGGATAATGCAAAGATTTCAATCCATTCAGTGATTTCAAGGTTAGGAGCTAAAGGTCCTCCTTGTGTCACAAAACAGGGGCATAATTTTCAGGTAGCATTTGAAGTCAGTTGGTCTCAATAACTCACTGAACATTTTGGCATCTAAATTTCAGACACAACTCTGTTGCAGTGGAGTCCCCTTCCTAGTCTGTTAACGCACAGCTTCCAAAGGCACTGAGACCACATGAACTGCAGTAAGCTCCAGAGCATCAGGCCAAATAAACCTGACTCCTGGGGTTATGGAAAGAGATCCAGGAAAACCACATTACCTAGTTCAACTGAACTCTCCCTCCTCATAATTTGTACTAGTGGGTTAAGGACAGTGAGACACACAGTTCTAATGTCTTGTCAAACGCATTCCTCTAGTGATGATACATAGTAATGTAAAAATGAAAAGTTGACCTCAAAATCTAAATTGTTAGGAAGGACAGAAAAGATACAACTAAATTAATTCTGTGAACCTTGAGTGGTATAAAAGTACACCATATGGAAAATAAACCTTATAAATGTACTTAACTTGCTGTTTCCCCCAGCTACAAAAGAGTTCTGTGGGAGTTTCTTAACAAAATATTTGCTATTTTTGAAGTGTTTCAGGGAACCAAGGAAAAATAACTGAAACAACCAGATTACTATTAAGAGTACATAATAAAATTTAAATATAGTATTCAGGAGGGGAACAGTAGAGCATGCACTTGCATATGCACTCCTAACTGAAGATATCAAGCATTAAAGTGAATTATCAGTGCCTGTAGTTTCTCCTAGAATTTTGTATGGCTCAACTCCAGTTCAAGTAAGGCCATCTATCATGTGTTTTTCTCATCTCTTATTTCATATTTGGCACTTGTGTGCATGAATTTGATGAAGAGCTCATACAGAATTTAAGTATTTAGCAGGAAACATGTTACTACCTAAATTCTGGGGCTTCACAAAGTGAACTTTTTGTAAATTCTGTTTGATTTAGGGGTGTCATGGAACAGAAAACAATGCTGAAGTGACTAATATTCCCACAGTATTAGAGACAGCAACATCAACTCTGTGAAGCAGTTTCTGACTCAGATCAAAGCCTGCTTTCATACAATATCATGTGTACAATGAAAGCCCTCTTATAAAGCATCCCTAGTTTGGTTGGGATTGTATAATCCTATGGCACCACCTAGCTGCAATCACTTGTTTGTTTTTTTGGGGTTTTTTTGGTTTTGTTTTTGTTTTTCACTTCAGGACCCACCATTTTAATTCCACTTGCAATTAATTAAGAAGTGGAATAAGTATTTACCACAAATGAGTTTATTATCTGATCTATGGTTCCAAGTATTCTGCATGTTCTGGATTATCTCACTGGTTTGTAATAAGATGGTGTGTTACTGCTTAGTTACATGCGTTGCCTTGGTGGAAAGAATTCAGCTGTCTAGGGCTCATGTCTAAGGACAGGACTGAGCCAAGACCCTAACTGGTATTTCTTACTTCTGAACCAGAACACTTGCTAAAGTTTTTTGTCTGTTAAATCACAAAATTGTGTTATCACCCACAAATTGTGTTATCAAACAGAAAAAGTAGTCTAAAACTAACCACCAAAAAAAAAAAAAAATTGAACAAAAAAAAACCACAAAAAAAAAAAAAAAAAAAAAGTGATCTAGTGCACCAAATGGTGCTTTATTTATTTTGGACTCTAGAAGTATTTCTTTTTTTGAATCAAATTTGCCCATTTCAATGTCCCAGAAAGGGGTAAGAAATATGAAACTTACCAAATGGTCTCTTTTTTTCTGCAGCTTCTCAAAAACATGAGAAATATATTTTTGCATAAAAACAAATATCCTTCTCTTCACGTTTATATGAAAAAGTAAACACAGAAATTAAACACTTCCCTTAACAGAGGTGTCAAAAGGAACATTCTTACTCTATACATAAGGGCATTTTGTCTATTTTCTCTAAACAGGTAGTTGTTTCTGTGTTAATCTAAGCAAATATGTCTTTCTTTTCTGGGATGTTTCTTGCAGCAATTGAACAAAACCAAATACCCTGTAATTTGGTCAGCTCCAAAGACTGGGCTGGAGACACATCAAATACATTAATATCTTCATTGCTCTTTATATGCTTCCCAGAAAACTTGGCAAAAAGGAAGAAGAATTTGACATTTCCAAAACGGGTCTTTTATGAACTTGGTGGCCTTTGATACACTTACAGTCAGAAAAGATGCTTGAGTTGTAATGGAAAGGTCTTCATGACTCAGTGATCATTATACCATTAACTGATATTACATTGGGTGAAAGAACAGCAAGCTGATGTTTTTCTTTGTTGACGTTCATCTCAGCAGAGTTCAGAAAAATGCCTTTGAGGAAGATACAGTACATGCTTTAGAGAACAGAGAATAGCTTGGGTTTTGCTGTTCTTCTTTTTTTCTTAGAGATAGCATTTGCTACATGTTAGTTTCCTTGTCTCTTTGCAATATGCACACAAGATTCACTTCCTCCATTGCACAGAATTACTTAGCCTTATAAGCTGTACGGATGTTTCTTTCTGCACTGTTATCAAAAGTCCTGTACAAAAGTCAAAATGACAGATTTAGCACAGCTGGACCTCTGCTTTCACAGCATGCAGCTATCTCCTTCACACATGTCCTCTGAGTGATCCTTCAGAAGATTTATTTCAGAAGCTGAAGGAAGCCAAAGCAGGTGGAAAAGAACACAGTGCCAGCACCGTCAATCTCATACTCTGGGCCCCAAAGAATGCCACCACAGTCGTGAAAAAAGATGCAAACTTTCTCCCCCAGCAAGTTTTCTAGGAGCAATTAACCAAAGTACTATAAAATTTGTATTAGGCACACTGAATGGCTGTTTTTGCAATATGGCAAGGTGAGCTGTTTGATCCAGACAGGTAACACTATTCTGCATTTAATCATTTCCACTGAACTGAAAACTTAGGTGCTGATTTCCCTTAACTGCATTATACACAAAGGCTTTTCCAAAGCTCAGAGAAGTTACTGCATCCTTCTCAATACAAGATTGCTTCCTGGCCGCTCTGGTCCCGCAAGTCCTGAGCTGAAGTTTCCCGGAAGTTAAAACAATCAAATAAGAAATGAAAATTTTCCAATCTTCAGAAAGGTTTTGAATGAATTTCAGGGCAAAGGCTTGGGGCAAACTCACTGTTACTAATGGCTCACGCTTCCAGACCAAACTAGTAGGGCTAACTGCTAAGAAGCAATCTATTGCAAAACCATCATGATTATAGAGAAATAGGAAACTATGACCTGGATTGTTATTCATCATTCCCAGATTTTTTTACCCTACCCTCCTTTTTTTTATGTATGTCAAAGAACCTGAGTATAGCGCTTTGCCGGGCCCTTACTACCCTTTACATGGTACAGCTGAGCAGGGTACAGACACTTTCAATGCACCAGGAAATTTTCTTATTAGCACTGTGCTCATCCATTCTGAAATGAGTACACTGGTGCTAGCAGGGCTGTTTGTGGAAAGCATGGCAAGATGAATCAGAGTATAGATCTATGTTAAAAAAAAAACAAGTATAAAAGCAAGAAAAGTCCTTGGAACCCTGGGTTTAAAGGACCTTAGTGATATTTCTCACATAAATCTCAATAAAATTTTCAATGCATGGATGATATAATATCTCCAATCAAAGCTGAAAGGGGAAAGCATTTCAAGGGGAATTTAGACAGTGGAACATTAAGTGAATGTGCCTAAAAAGGCATTTAGTGTTTTTCTGTCATTCAGACATCCCTTTCTGCACACACTCCTCCTACAGCTGCTTCTGCTGTACATCTGGATGTTTCTGTATGGTTCTGATAGGTTTTGTCATCTCCTACCAGAGAAACAGAAGTCACAGAATAGTAGCTTTACTTCCAGGTTCTGATTCAGTAAACAGAATACAATGATGCAATCTTATGCCAAATAAAAACTGTGTGACAAAGTAAATCTGGTAAACACACACAGTTTGCATCCAACTCCATCCAGTTAACTGTCCCAAATGCTGGTGGCTTTTGGCTTGGTCTTACCACTCTTGAAATGTATCTGTTCATAGAATTAACATCTACACATTTGCATTCTCCAGACTCTCAATCTGCATGTGAATACAAGAAAGTATTTGTAAACTTACTGAAGATTGAGTTAATATCCTAACAATAAATGAAATAGGAGAACTGGGGCCATATATTTAAGCTAAGGACACACTTTCATTTCAGCTGGAGCAAAATTGGATCAAAGGGTTCAGTGCTCTGTAGTCTTATTCACTCATGCAGTTATTTACCCATGCAAGATGACTGCAAATTACTGTAAAGTGCAAAAGTCAATGATGAAACAACATCTTGGATTATATCATCTATTTAAAGAAGGTCTCTGTTTCCCCTCAAACATCAGTTGTATAAGCAGATAGTGGGAGTCATTAAATGGTTTAGTTTGTCTGAAATAGCAAATAAACTGGTTGCTGAATTGCTTTTTCCAAGGGAAGCATATTCTATTGAATATTTTTCATAAATCTAATTTTTATGGGAAATTTCTGAGAAAAAAAAAGTAATGTTGTTTGTTGTATTGATCATATTTTTGAAAAAACAAACAAAACAAAACCAAAAACAAAACAACAACCCAAACCCAACAAAAATAAAACAAAACAAGAGAAAATATATGACATGGAAAATCTACACTCACAGCATTTAAAGTGTTGATACAGAAATGAACAGACCAAATACTTTCACAAGCCACTGAAGTTTACAGACCACTGAAGTTTCCAGACCAAAGATAACATATTAGAATGAGCCAAAGTTCAGAAAGTTGCATTCAGTCCTACAGCTATGTTTTTTCCTGGTAAAGTAACAGAGGTTTCATTTGGTTTTGATTTTCCTTTCCTATCAATTATCTTAAAGGGAGTGTTTTATTAAGGATACAGTCTAGATTATAATTTTCTTTGCCAGTCAAATATTTTAACAGCACAAAGAAACTACATGAAGTAGTAGTCATGACTTGCTATTAGTTACTGATTACAGAAGGTGGTGCCACTCCAGTTGGGTGGAAATACAGGGATTATCACCAGGTCTTGTGGATCTGGGAGCCACTCCATTTTTTATTTTTTTTCCTCGTTTGTGTCACTTTCCCACCTCCCTTGCCCTTCTCCCATCACACATCCCTCTAAGTTAGAACTAAAATCTTTAGAATAGGTACAGACTCCTCTGATATAGGTGTAAAGCCCAGGTCCCTGTGGACATAGAGAGTTGCAGCACAAAGGTTTTAGCATGACTTTCCCTGTGACAGGATTTTAGCAGGACTTGTTCTGGGCTTGCTTGGATCCTTCTGCTCATGTGGGAGTTCTGTATGCTATTACTACCGATCAAGAAGGTCAGTCTCTTTCTAGTTCCCTAGTATATAGCCGAATAGTTACTAGAAATACAAACTCACAAACTAAGGTCCTGCGGACTGATGTGCCATAGCAGGTCTAGACTGCAAGATGATTAGATCACTTTTCTAATGTGAGAAGTGAAAGATTCAGACACCTACATTCTCTTCTGCACCATGGACTCACACACATCTAGTTGTTGGAACAGTGAAGTGTTACGATATACCTTGGCTCTGTGACGGTGCTGTGACAGTTTCTCTTCAACATTATTTATTCATCACCCTTAGGAGCTAAATAAATGAACACAACAGTTAACAAGTGGACCAGGGGTTGGAGCATTCCATATACCAGGTCATTATGATGAGAGTAGGCAGCAGAAACATAGGCAGTAAAATTAAACAAGTATTCCTAGTTCATGTCCTTAATGAGGATCATTTGGTCTGTTTTACAACCATCACCTTCCAAAACTACTTTAGCAGCATGTAAGCACTGTTCAAAGATTCCTGGGGTAGCACTCAAGTGGTAGCTCCAGAAGCAGACAAAGTAATCAGTGTTTTGCTACATGCACACCATTATCTTTGTTAGGATGCAGGTGTTGTGGCATTATGTCTATGTTTCTCTTGATCTGATCTGATCTGGTAGCTCTACAGATCCAGGCAGCGTACTCTGAGATTTTATCTGCTCCATTAGCCTCAGCCTAGCAGGGTCCTGGCCCTGCTGTGTTGTGCGGTATAGGTAGTTCTCTAGCTTGTAAAGAGTAGAGTTACCCCTTGGAAACCCTGCTGACACCACAAGCTGCTTTTAAAGCCAGTTATCCTTCCTAAGATTCATAAACTGAAAAAGGAGGTTCTCTGAACTGCCAAGAAATGATACATAGAATTGCTTTTATATTTGTCTCAAAGACACCTATTGTTCAAAATTCACTACTGGAGAAGTAATCTGAACTATATAGATGTCATGTTCTCCATAACCTTGTCAAAGATCAGAGAAAAAAACACATAATGAAGCTCATGCAAGGGAGTGAAAGTAAAAGAAATTAGCTTACTATGATGACATGTGAGAATCTGATCAGACTCTTTAAATTACTGTTCCTTAGAAAACTTAGGAGAAAGGAGGGCAGAAAGGAAGATGTTTTGTTTAGTTAACAGTGCTAGTTGCTACATGGAGTTATTAGCTGTCATGGGAACTGCTGTACATATTCTAGCAAAAGAAATGTACAGGGAGAGTCAAATAATTTCCAAACTGGAATTAGTTTTGTGAGTCTTTAGAAATTACAGGTAATGAGGTTATAAACAATCCCTCTTGCCAGAGGCAGGGTTGCACACCACAGAAAAATCCAGTTGGAAGAGACATCACTTGTTCAGGCAACAGTAGTTGGACATCAGAGGCTTGCAATCAGTGGCCTTGACCAGTGAAATGCATAAATCTTTCAGACAGCAATTCTGTCCTGCAGATATTTGCAGTGGCTTTTAATTTTATTTTTTTTGTGTGACTGAGACTCTCTGTTTCTGTTCAGTAAGAGATCCTCACATAGTAACACATTTCTCTCATTCCCCCATCTCAGATGCAAAGCAAGTAGATGTGAGGGAATAAATTTAAAGGGAGGGAATTAGCAAATCAGAAATAAGGAGGCTGGAAAAGGAGACAAACAGTAGGACAGGTGGACAAGAAATCCAAAGAGAAATTTATGAGAATGAAAAAGATAAGAAGAAACATAACATTGAGAAAGTATAAATTCAGAGTGTGTAGAGATGGATACCAAAGCTAGTGCTACTTGTTTTGTCCCTAAGAACTTGATTTTGTAACTTTAGCATAGGCTGTTGATGCGAATACTCTCTAATTCCGTTATTAAAAATACCATTATCCAACAGGATGAATTTGGTTGTTCAGTGTTGGTAATCAAGACTGGACATCCGAATGTACACAGCAGTGATTTGACCTAATTCCCTCTCTACCTTGGGATCAACAGACTTCCTTGTACCTATTTCCTTCCTGTCTTAAATACTCTCAGTGTTTTTCAGAAGGTACTGTGTCGCACCGCAAAGACAGCTGAAGTCATGTGGAGAAATCAATCTCTTGTTAAAGTATACTGGAAGTTTAATGGAACAACTACAATGTTTAATTGAAGAAGTGCAAAATCATTTTAGAAACTTAGGATCAGATTTGGGAGTGTTTGGCTCCAGACTTCTTGACTGTACTTGTCTTTTTCAGCTATATCTGAAATTTAAGATTAATAGAAAAACCAGATATCTCACCCCCATTTCTCTACCTTGTCCTTGTTTCCTCCTTTTTCTCTCCATTTTCTGCCATTCTGTGTTTGATCAGAGTGTTCATCTTCCCTCATGGGTATCACATGAGTGCTGCATGTGGAGATGAAGGATTTGCACAACAGCATGATGTAGACTGACAGGCCAGTACTGTCAAATGTTGGATGCCTTTTGGAAGAGAAGGAATTCATCAAGACAAAGTTATTTTTTTTCTTTTTGAGAAAGAAACAAGCTTGTAAAGAACAGCAACATAAAAACCTCTTGACTGTAACTGCCAAACTTTAAAAAAAAAAAAAAAATAAATGAAAGTGTTCCACTCTCAGGTCAGGATCAAATCAGTCTGCTCTTCTTTTGTGTTTTGTTTTATAATTAGTTTTCTTTACATGCACAGCATTTGAAGTTGAAATAACTGGGTCAGGAGATCAGATTTCCATGGCTGGGATGACAATGAATACTTCACTATCCGTGAGGAAATACAAGGCCAGTAGAGTGTCCTACATACCTTTCTCCTGTGAAATAAATAACCTATTCTCATTTCCTCACAACAGAGTATTTCAGAGGCCCAGTGCTTAGCCAGTCAAAAGGGCTGAGCAATTACCGCTGTAGTGAGAGAAAAGCTTTAGAAGAAAATAAAGCCTACCCCTCTCAAATGTAGTGGGTACAGTTGTCATAACCTTTGAAATCTCTGGACTGATGGCTTCTCTGAGGTTAGTCTGAATGTCATTTTTCAGACAGCTACCTCTAAAGGGCTTGATTTTCTGTTATCTTAGAGGTTATTCATAATCACTGATGTGAAAGTGAGTGGCAGGAATCAGGAGAGCAGAATTCTCTTCTGTAAAATCACTTTTCAATTCCCTAAGTGATTAAACAGTGAATAACAAAGTAATGATCCTCTCTCTAAAAACTGAAACAAAATTCTTCCAAGGCATTGTCACATTTTCAGCTTTTTTGGAAATGCAGCTTAGAAACTGGCAATACAGAAAACACTGAGGAGACACAAGAAGAGAGTGAATATGCAAACAGCTCCTTTCTATCTTTCTTTTACAATATGATAGTCAAAGGTGTGAAAGAAGGAAATATTCAGTAAGATTTGGTTTATAGAATCACCATTCTTTATTGCAATTTGCAAGAACTCAGAAGAACTGAAGTGCCTATGGGATCAGTGCAATGCTAAGTCTGGAAGAGACTTAACAGTATCTGAAAAAATAGTCTTTGATATAAGTACCTGGAAAACAAAAATGCCAACAGACCACAAATATGCCCTGATGTTTTTATTATTTTTTTTAAATTTTGTTTTGTTCCATTTTCTGCCTTTTGCCTTTTTTAAGGCTCTTTGGATACAAATTAACTATCTCAGAGTGCTGTTTGTTGCAGATTCACTTACTTTGAATGGATGCTTAACACACTGGAAATTGGCTTGTTTTTGGTATTTTTTTTCCAGCAATATAAGCCAAGAAATAAGCAGAAAATAAATCTTATCCTAGTTAGACTAAGAACCTGGCTATAAACACTACCACCTACTTTTGAGAGGCAAAATACAAGACAGGTATCCTTTAGAGCCTTAATGGAACTTAATTGATTTCTGAGTCACATAAAATTCTTTCAGCACAAAAAAGTCTTGAAGGTCTGTGATCTCATTGTTTTGTTGGGATTAGGAGAAGGTCTTTCGTTGTTATTGATGAAATTCCTTCCTTTGATGCAAATTAAATGAGAAATACAAATCATATTTCATCTGATGAAATGGCCAGCTGTTTAACTAAATTAATCGCTGTTCCAGATACAGGGACTAACTTCAAGAGAGCAAGACAGTTCCTGTATTGGAAAAGAGGGCATTTTTTTAATTTGGTTTTTGAGGGTTTTGGTTTGTCTTGTTTTTTTTTTATGCTTAAGGACCGATATGTTTCTTTTGGAATCTGTAGCACTTCAAGGCAAATGGAGGACCATGATTTCTTTTGTCCGAAGTACAGCAGAATTCTCAGTATTGAGAATCATCTCTCTGCCCTTGTGCCTGATACCTGGAAGTGTCGGTTGTGAGCTGCATAAGCGGCCATCACATACCACCCCTACAGCTAATTTCAAGGTTAAGCAGGATTTCTTTAACATAAAAAGGAGCAATGGGAGTTACTCATGTGAGGAGAGGGGAGGGCATCAAGAGTCAAGGTCATCTGTAGGAAAGGAAAAGCAGTGTCCTGGTGTTTTCTAGCACTCAGGTACCTCATTTTAACATGTCCTTAAATTCAGCCAAATATGAAAAAACAAACAAACAAACAAACAAACAAACAAACAAGTAGGCATGTTAATAGCTTAACCCCAAACCTTAACTCCCAAACACTACATCTAGGGCTATCTGGGGCAGAAGAAGCCCACAGAGCATTAGGCTAAGACAACGTATGATTTTGTCTAAACTTTCCTTTGGTTATGTCTCTGTCAATCTCATTAAATGCAGTTGTTCTGTGTCACTATATTCATTCTCACAGTTCTCAGGAATTAAACACAATAAGCAGTCAGACCAGCAAGTGTTATCAGCTCATGAACAGCCTGTTTACAGGAATGTTTTGTAAGGGTGGAACTGTGCAATTCTGCTCCAGATAAAGAAAAGCTTTGCAGCCGTACTGCACAGAACTTCTGGACCTAAAAAAAACAAAAAAAACAAAAAAAACAAAACCAAAACAAACAAACAAAAAAAACTGCACAGTGTTACTGTTCCTAAATTGCGTAATGCTGAAGGCAGGATGATTATATTTTACAAAAGGAAGGAAGCCAAGAGAGAAAGGCATGGTCATACATAAATGATAAGGTCAAGCTCACAGCAAAAATCTTTCCCTCCCTCCCTTTCTTCCCGTCTTTTCTTCTTCCTTTTCTTCCCTCCTTTTCTCTCCTTTTCTGCTTATATCAATCTCTGATTCTTCTGCATTTCTTAATTCCCTGTCTGTACTGTAACTGTGCAAAAGTATGGAAAAGTAAATATAGTCTTCACTTTAATATGTAGGATCAGCTGGATTACTTGGTGTTCTACAGCCCTGTACTCTGAATACTACTACATACTGCTCAAACAGAGAATGCAAAACATTTCATCATTATGACTTTAGTAATAATAAATTACCAGTTTTTCTTTTCTCATTGTTGTGAGCAGAAAAGCTGAATGACATCAAAGGAAATTAAGCAAAGGAGGAGAGCAATAAGATGAGGGAGGAGAGGGTTTCTCCAGCACACAGACGGTAAGGAGGGATAGGAGAAGACCGCATTGACACGTATTCTCTAATCAGCCTGGCTGGCTCCATACCAGTGATTTTCGTACTGATTTATTCTGATTTCTTCTGCATCTGTGAGAATGGGCTTGGTTTTGTGGCAGCTTTGGCACGACTTTTTACAAAGTCCCCTATTTGTACCTCTGCATGGTGTGCTTTTCAATTCCATGGAAGCACTATGTCCTAGAGAACTGCAGATGTTATTTTTTTGTCAGCTACCAGGAAAAAACACCAGAAAGGCTCTCAAGACTCTTTGTAATGAGGAAAGTAAACTATAACAGAAGCCTCTACTGTATGAGCTCCCTAGGATTTCTCAAGTGGAGACAAGAATAACTATGTAGTGGTGAGCTTTGAACTGAAAAATGCTATAATGCTCACAAGCAACTGTGAGATTTCCTAAGCTAGTCATTCGTACTCCACATATGCCCTGAAGTTTGATAGTGAACTTCTATCCTTGTGGTAATCTTTTTTCAAGGCACATCAATGTTGTTCACGAGTAACAAATGTGAAGAGGGATGATGTTCAGCTCTTGCCAGAAATAGACAAAACAGTGAGTACATCTTGCAAAATTCTGTGTTTTCATGCTCAGTTTGCAGGAAGCTGGACTTGGAGGATTTCCCTTGGCTTGCGCTCATGCAGACTTTCCTAACAGTAGTCCCAACGTGAGTCCTGACTGTGTTCCAACTCCACGTGAGGCCAGGATCAGGTCTTCCACTTTGCCCTGGTTTTCATTCAGGCATGTAGCCCAAAGTTTCGGTAAGGTGTTGAGTAACTCTTAATCGATGACTAGTTTGAACAATGAGGCAATCTGGCAGATGCATCCAGCTCACATGCTGAGCTCTCTCTTGAGACTTTTATTATTGTTTTATTACTACCATGTCTCTAAAGCTTTGCTCAGTACTTATTTGAAGCATGAACAGCACTGGAAGTAGTCCAATACTCTGCGTTTTTATATTGTTTTGGCATAGGTTCCCAGAGGACATGGACTAGACTCTGCCCTTCAATTGCCCATGTGGATGCAACAGCCCTTGGCAGGCACACAGATCTTTACAAATGGCACAGTGCAGAGTCTCTTGGGGAAAGTTAGCTAATCCCTGGGTGCACACAAGTGCTGAATGAGACCCCTAAGGCTTTAAGCGTGAATTCAGCAAAATCTTGAAACAAATAAATAGGTGAATAAGGCATGGCTAATCTAGGGCCCCTGTAAGTCAGAATGGAAGGGAGCAGCAGGAAGGGCCGGATATTTCTCTTTGGAATTTGGGCTAATGAAGTATCTTGAGCCAAGCACTAGTGATTGTCTTCATAATGTCTAGAAGACAACTGAAACACCACTGGCAAGACTTTCTGTGGATCCTGAAACTGTTTTGAGTAAATTTTTTGAGCCTCATTAGAGTGACAGTGGTCTCTGCAGAAGAAGCAGATAGATATTGCTTTGCCATAGTGGAATCCCACATGCAACTTTGGTTACAAAACAGGGTTGTGACACTGCACAGCATCATAGCATAGTCACACAAACCTCAAATCTTTATTTACTGAGTACTAGTTCTTCAGATAGCTGCTGAGAAAAACAAAGAAATCAAGCCTCCAGCTGCTGTCTCAGATGTGCAAAAACACTTACTCTTAATGACCTAGGACATGGCATGGCATGACATGATGTGACACAACATGGCATGGCATGGTGTGACATGACATGATGTTCACAGCATGACAGTACAGTATCCCAGTAAAATTAAAACAGAGTAATTTCTTATGCAGATGGTCTTATTTCATTACATATTTTTTATAGGTTCATTTAGGGTTGGGAAAGCATTTTTGAGAATCAACAGTAGGTACTTCTGAGAGTAAGAGGTGTATATTTGGAGGTGTAAAAGCTGATTTTATGCTGGTTTAATGAAACATGCCTGTATTTGTACAATCTGATAAAACTGGAAAATACAATGTTTCAGGTATGCAAAGACATTTCGTTTTTTACTTTTCCAAATATGCTCAGCTCCACCATATTTGATTAGACTAAAGATGTAAGTCAAGGTTAACATAGTCTTTAAGTAAAGCAAATAATAATAGAACTACGTAGCCAGACTCTTCAGAGTAGGAAAGAACATTTACTGGAGAAGAATATTAGTGATCCTGAAGATTAATTTTAATACTCGTGAAGCAAATTATATTCTTTTTCTCTTTCTGAGTTTGTAACAAATTTTCACCTTTATTCATTGCACATCTAATTAAACCTTTTTTGCAACTGAAAAGCTCACTGAATTGAACAATTACTACATTTAATATGAAGCTAAAATGCTTTCTGTGTTTCAACTTTCATTATCACTTGCTCTTCAAATAAATCCAGGAAATTCTTTAATTACCGTTATTCCAGTTCTGTGAGGAGAAGCAATGCCTCATAAAGCTGCTGTAAATGTCAACAGCAAGCTTGCTTCTGCATCTTTTAAAAGTTGTAATTAAAACCAGTATTTTGTTTACTGTTTTGTTCTGTGTATGTGTTACTTTGACATCATACTGGTGGGCATGGTTTCACAATAGGTACTTGGCCACGTTATAGGTCATCAAAGTCTACTTCTTTCCAAATGGCTTCAGCTTTGGTGGGGAAACAAACAAACAAAAAAGTATCAATATTCTATCAAGTTTCCCTGATAGATTGTATCCAGCCTAAAGACTGAGTAAAGTCCGAAGTCTAAATGCTTAAGACTGAATTGGACAAGAAGGCTACAGAGCAGAGATGTACGTGTAACCCAACTAAACAACTGAATCTGCACCAGCACATATAACTGTGTCTGGAAATAACAGCTGACACAAGCAATTGTGAGGCCTGGTTACTCAAATATCAACAAGTAATGTACAGGTCAAACACTAAAGGATTAAGGCTATGCAGGGAATTCTTAGTGAGTTTTCAACCATTACTTGCAAATGCAAATACCCCTGACATAGCAATTTGATAATGAAAAACAAAATTCTTTTAAAATGGAAGAGTGATTATAGAGCAGCATGGCGTATAAAATTGTTTTACTCTAAACGGCTGCACATTTAAGTCCAAGAGCAATTAAAGTAAATTAGAGAATCACCTGTCTTTTGAAAGAATAGTTGACATGATTCAGGGCAAGAGATGCAGGGAAATTTTGGGAAGCCACACAAGTCTTCCTTTCGCATGTAAAGCATGTTCAGAAAAAGTGTCTCCAGTTCAGCATGACAATGGGTGACCATGCTCTGCAGACCCTCACCCAGTGGTGGACAGTGGGATACTGGACTTTTCACTGTGAGCCCCTTGTCTGTGCAACACTGGGAGTATGGGGGGAAGCATATTGAGCTGAAGAACTGAAGTATTGCTTTCTTATGCCCCACAAGGTCAATTATACCTCATTTAGTTCCTGTGCCTATCTTCTGACAAGGTTGTAGAAATTTTACTTCAGACTGAGGCAGGTCAAAAGTTGAAGTTACTGTTTCTACCAGAAATGTAGCCCAGCTGAGGATATCAGTGATTCCTAGTCCTTTGGCTGGCCTTGCTGGGACACATATCCCACTTGCGGGTCCTTCAATGCCCACATTTCCCTCTAAGGCAGCCAGCAGGCAGAGTTTGGGCTCTACACTTGGCTTTTGGAGGCCTGACATGAGGGCAGGGAAAGGTAGATGGCAAAGGCTGTCAGTGCAGGTCTTACTCTCACTGATGAGCATCACAGGGTTCACATCCAAAGGAGGGCAGTGAAGATGGTGAAGTGCTTTGAGGGGAAACCATGCGAGGAGTGGCTGAAGGCACTTGGTGTGCTCAGCCTGGAGGAGACTGAGGGAGACCTCATTGCAGTTACAACTTCCTCATGAAGAGGAGGGACAGTGACTGATCTCTGCTCTGTGCTGACCAGTGACAGGACCTGAGGGAATGGCCTGAAATTGTGTCAGGGGAGGTTTAGGTTGGATATCAGAAAAAGGTTCTGAGAGCAGTCATTCTCCATTGTTCGGTAATTTTCTATTGGCCTTCACAATGTAAAAATAAGACCATTAACTCTACTTTGTTTGGTAATTTTCTTTCAGCCTGTTTCTGTTAAGGCAGTTGCTGAATAAGCAAGTTTCTGGGTACTTTAGTTAAAGTCATGGCAACACAAGTATCCAAGTTTTGGATAAGGGATACTGAACAAAGGGCTTTATAACCAGACAAGTTCGAGTGAAGTTCAAGCTCCAAAGGACGACCAAGAGACCTCTAGAAGACCCCTAGTGACCAAATATGGACTTCCAAAGAACTTCTTAGAACTAACATATATATGAACTCTATAAGAGAAATAGTGACTATGTAAGACATTTACTGAATACATACAAGTGTAAGTAAAAATCAGCTCCGCTGAGCCGACAACAAGGCAGACACAGGACTAGAGGAGCGACCTCGCTGATAGTAAGGGAATGCCTGCCCGCTAATGCGCACGAATTGCGGTTTCTTAATTGCCGATTTACAGTAACAATTCTTCCCCCAGAAGGTGGTCGGGCACTAGAGCAGTGGTCGAAGCACCGAGCCTGGCAGAGTGTGAGAAGCGTCTGGATGACCCTCTGGGGCACAGGTCGTGACTCTTGGGGATGGTCCTGAGCAGAGACCCCTCAGGGCCGGGCTGGATGACCCTCGTGGGTCGCTCCCACCTCGCACCTACCCTGCGGCTGTGCGAACGCCCCGGGCCCCCTGTCCCAGGAGGCGCGGCTGACTACAACTCCCGGCGTGCAGCGCGGCGAGGGCGCCACTCTGATTGGCCGCTCCTCCTACTCCCCCCCC
>VXAU01004501.1:743207-868706 GCA_013399695.1 Formicarius rufipectus
GGACCCCAACTGAACTGTGCAGAGCCGTGTCGTGCTGTGCAGAGCCCAGCCGTACCGAGCCGCGCTGTGTTGTATTTTACTGTACTGTGCCGTGCCGAGCCGTAGTGTGCTGTACTGTGCTGTGCTGTGCCGTCGGAGGTCGCGTTTGCGGCCGGTGCCGTGTCCGTAAGGAGACGTGTCTCGTTGAGGGGCACTCTCGTGGTGGCCTCGGCGAGGGCGCTTGGGCGCCGTAGGAATGCAGCCTGTCCCGGGCTGCCCCGTGTTGTGCGCGATGAACACGATCTGGTTACACGTGGAGGGGGGGAGAGCGAAGAGTCAACAAAACGTGTAGTGGTAATGCATGATTCTGTGTCCTTCCTTTGTTGAAATGTCACCCTTGCTTTGGAAGTGCGTGGGACAGCCAGTCCCGTGGAGCGAGCCGGTTCTGTGCCCCTACCTAGGCACGAGGGAGGTTACACAGCGGAGTTTGCTCAGCCCAGGTCGAAACCCCGGTGTTCTGGCAGTGGTTTTTGGCAGGTCACCCGCGGGCACACGGGCCTGTTTGTCCCGGCGGTGGCGCGAAACCACCGCAGGTGTTGCCCAGATACACCTGCCAGTGTTACTCCAGATACCCTAGGTGGATTCGGTCTCTTGATATCCAAATGCAGGAGGAAAAGCTGCGGGGAAGAGCAGAGGTTCTGTGACTGTCTAGCAGAAATAGGGCATGGCACGCAGAGTAATCCCAGCTGGGACACGATTTATTGAGTTAACTTGCAATTGCCTGACTGGCTTTAACCAGCAGAAAATAAGCTAAAGCTACTAGTGACAGACTCTGTGTCTCCAGAATTGAATGCATTCACTGCCACTTACTTATTTACAGGAGGCCAGGTGTATTCGTGCGTTGCTTTATTGAATGGTTACTTAACTCAGGAATCTGGAAAGGTTATTGAATTTGGTTGGTTGGTTTGCTTGTTTTTGCTAAGCCATGAACGCTTTCATAAATTCTGATTAGAATTACTTTTCACTACTTCCTGTAGATTAGGTGGCCCTAACAAACATTCGGGAGTACCGTAGAGGGAGCTTGATTACAACATCCATCTCTGAAAGCCCTTAGGGGACAAAAGCCACAGTAACAGGATAGGTGATAAGTGTGGCATAAGAACTGTGACAAGTGTGCCAGGGCACTACTGGCTTAAACCCTGCAGGGCCCAAGAAGCAAGCTAATTCAAAAACAAAGACACCTCAAATGTAGCAACTATACAGTGTTCATATACTCACTGCACCTTTCTGTTCTCAGTCTCCTGGGATTCATCTCTAGAGAGGAGCAATTAGCGTTGCAGCCATAGGGGACAGTGAAACGTGCTTTCTAACGACAGGAGGATCAAACATTCAAAATAATTGTGAATACTCTTTGACTGTCTTCTGTGCTGGAGCTGAAAGTACTCATGGGTTCCGTTTAGTTTCGTGAGATTTGAAAAGCAGAGTGGGTACAAAAGGGAAAAGAGCCCCTTTTAAAGTGGTCATTCTAGCTGTGGAAGGAAGAACTGTATAACTCGGGAGCTTTAGGAGGCAACTCAAGGGCTGTGTCCAAGGCCATCCATTGTAAGCCTTTAGGTTAGGTCAGAGGCAGTGACAGCTGCTATATTGGTATTGTGTAGTGAACAATTTATTTGTTTGTTAGCGTTTAAGATACAGTTTTCAGTTTCAGGTGTACACAGGGTGTAATTCTATTTTCTAAGACTAGAAAAAGGAAGGTAGAAATAGGAACTCTGAAAGCAGCATTTTCACAGTTATTTGGTTGTGTGCAAGTATGTTTCTGGGTTTCTGATTTTTTGTTTTGTTTTTTTTAGCTAAATCAATTAAGTCTAATACCATCCTGTCATCTTGTATGTATGTTGATATATATGTCCAAATTATATTTTTGAATTAAAATTTCTGCTACAAAACTGTGTTTTCCAGTAGGCTATAAAAAGTAATTTGTATTTATTGTCTTTATTTTATTGTAAGCAGGAAGTTTCCATGCAAAAACACCAGCTTTTGAAACAAAGGAGGAAGATGAAAGGACTTTGTATTGTACTGTTCCCAGTAAAGGTCTTGATACAAAATTTCCGCTCAACTTTCGCCATCTACATATGCAGATCCTGTCATCCAAACACAACCACCTGAAATTTTCTTTGGCCACAATGAGGCCTTCACCACTGGGATAAAATAGAAGGACCTCATGTGGCCCCTATTGTCAGCCAATCGTGACCGAAACTCTGTGTGCTGATGCTCCTTTTTGCAGGTAGCTAGTCGCAGTCCCTGGGCAGTGCTTGCCATTCCAGTGCCCACAGCAGTAGCATGCTGTTTGGGGTCAGCTCTTGGACAGCAGCTGCTGAGCCCTCAGACAAACATTTGTCTTGGAATTCTCAGCTTAGACCTCATTCTGGCACTTGGCCTACTTAGACCCCTTTCAGCCTCTGCCGTTGTCTAATTTCCAGGTTGAACCAAGGACATTATGCCACTGCTTCCCTACAGGCTGAAATACTGAAGGTGAGGCACAAAAGAGAAGAGCTTTAGCTGAGCTCTGTCAGTGATGCTGCTGCAGCAGCTGTAGGGACTACATTGAGGTGGCAGCACTGTTGCACAGACCCAGCAGGATTGCAGGATTCTCTGCCCTCTTGTGTTTAACTGAGCCTTTCTAATATCTGTCAGCTTGTGTGTTCCTGGTGGTTATTGATGCCTCTGATGACAGCTTCCAATTTTACTGCATTGTTAGAAGAGTTCTCCTAGAAATCACAGGTGAATTGGCAGGTCTGAAGGGTTGGCAGCTTGTCAAAATATAGCTGCTAGGTGCAGTCATCTAAGCTCTCATTCTTTCAGTACTGGTACAGAACATGTGAGTGACAGCCCAGAGAGTGAACCTGTTTTTTTTGTTGTTTTTTTTTTTTTTTCATGGATCAGATAAAACACAATGTGTGACAAGGCATACTGCTGCAATGTGCAGAAGTGTCTCCTGTCGACTGCAGAGAGAGGAGTGGGGACTTATGAGCCATCCGTTTTGAGTGAAAAAGTTACATGGTTGGGCACTGATACGTTATCAATACCAAGAAGCACCCATGTTTTCATACTTCAGGGAACTGAATAACCCCTTTTCTTTAGCCTGGGACTCGTAGCAGGCAGTGTTTGCTTTCTTCCTGCTCCAATAGCTTTCTCACAGGCTGCAGGTGACTAGGTTCAACCTCAACCTATTCTTCCCCTTCAGAAAATTGTACTTACGTGACAACCTGAGAGAATGTTTCATCTTTTCCCTGAGTTTCCAGGAAGGCAAATGAGTTTCTGTCTCTGATATTTGGCCTTTCCTGTGGCATAGATAAAAATACAAGTCAGTGTTGAGTGCAGTGGCAGTTTTGGTAATACAGGATCCACCTCTTCTGGAGTTCAAGCTGTTGCTACTGAATTCCTCATGGGTGTCTCCTAATTCCTCTGTGCTGACATCAAACTGGACAGACACTGAAATAACAACTTAAAAATTTCAGCTCCAGTCATTCTTCCCTACCAGACAAGCCCATCTCTGTACACAACAAGAAGCTAAGAGAAAGAAGTTCTACTAGCTTTGTAAAAGATTTTTATTCTCCTCGTTCTAAAACCTGGTACTTTTTAGCACGAGAGCAAAAATTAGTTACTTCTAATAGAAACTAAAGTTTGTTGACACCAACTGCCTGCTGAGTGCCCGTTCTCTTAATGCTGCTTCTTAACAGTTCACTTTAGAGTGATTAGTGAAGGGCAGTGTTATTCCTTTTATTTCCTTGCCTGTAACAGCCACAGAGGTGGATGGCAGACCAGGAACAGAATGGTCCCACTCCAGTGGTGGCTCCTTCCTGAAAACACAAAATTGTTTTAAGCATGTTAGTGTCCTCACAAGTATGTAGTTTTGGTTTCTATCATATGCAAGCATTAAGGTCTCTTTCTGTTGCCACCTTCTTGTCAGGGAGGGCAACTTTTCACTACTCAACTTTTCTCTTACTGTAATACACACTCTGAAACCAGGAGACAGGAGATTTGTGCTGTTCTGCCTTCAGGTGGAGTGGATAAGGGAGCCTGATCTTGAAAAAGACACAAGAGTTATTCAGAAAGAAACAGCAGAGGAGGGTTCCCACAAAAAGGGCTCAGATAATTTTAATGAGCATGATAGTGCTTTCCTTGTCAAATGTAAACACCTTTCCAAAATAATAAGAAGGAGAATGTTAGAAATCCAACAAAGCCAGAAAGCAGCACAGTTTTAAAAAGAAAAATACTTTTATGTTGTGTTTTTTTTCTGAGTTTGGAAGATGTAAAATATATTTTGATTTAGTCTGTTCAGGGATAAGGTTTTCTAGCTGGAGAAGAAGCTGAAATGAAGTTTGGCTATTTATCTGGGCTCTTTGACTTAACCCGGTTTATATGCTGAGAAACCCTGATAATAAGTGCAATGGAGTCAGGATTTCTATGAAAGCAAGGGGTTCCCAGCTTGAGATTTTTTGAGTTGATGGAGAAGGGAGAGATGAAAGAACATGGATAAGGGTGTCTGCAGAGGGTTTGCCACTGACACCTTTGGTGTTGCAGGGAGGGAAGGGCAGGGCTGGCCTTGCACCCCATACCCCTGTGCTGATGTGGCCTCTGCTACTAAAACTGAAAGGGATTGTCTTCTGGCAGAAAAGCCATTGCATGGAAACTGATGCTGGAGTTCTAGCAGGGCTAAACGTGCTTTCTGGGCTTTGAAACAGCCACTTTGTATCTCCTTTGTTTTCTCTAGTCCCCCTGTCCTCCCCCACTGCCGTGGATGTTTTTAGAAATCTTCTTATTTTTCCCCAAAGTTGTTTGCATGAATTGCAATGGATTGTTTAAAGGTTAGTGAAAAGATTGTGCTGCCAATAATGACAGCTCCTGCTTGTAAGTTTAGCAGCAGCCGTAATGTTAGCACAGCTGGAAACAAAATTCCTGCAGCTGCTAGTGGCTGAAGTTGAGGCTCGCCCTGGATAACCTTTGCTGTCTGGCTGGTTTGGTCACTGAGGGTCTCTGTCTTCCACCCACCCACAAGTATTTCTTACAAATGTTTTCAGAATAAAATGTTTTGAGGAAGCACACCTGTGTCTTCAGTGTTTTAGCTGACGTTTTTCTAGATTTCTTGCAAAGGCTGTGCTGGGGTACAGTGCAGGACTTCTGTGGTTACTAGTGATGGCCAGAGCCAGGGAGCTGATGGCCTTAGCCATGTGTATTTCTGCCCAGTCCCTTGGCATAATCCCATACATGCATATTTTAGTATGTCTGGAGATTTCATAGGTCTGTTTTTCACTAGATGTAAGTCATGGCTTTTGATTGGGTAAGCATATTGAATACCCATTAGTGTGTCATTTTATCTGGTTACTCATTCTACATCTTAAGTTTATGTCAAAATTTTTTTAATCCTTTCCCTGTTGCAGCCTGTCATGACAAGTCATCATGATCTTGGCTTGAGGCACAATTCTGCAGCTGATTCACACACACAGAAGCACACATTGACTTTGTGAACCCTGTGTATACAGAAATGGTTTTGTGTGTGCTATGTTCAGGAATTGTTTAGCTTTCTCCTAGTTTTGTTGGCTGACTATTAGATGTCTGTATGTGGTCAACAAACAAGGACCCAGCGAAGGTGGTTCCTTTAATTATTTTGTTTTCTCTGTTTTGTTTTTTGATGCGAGGCAGCTGGCCTCTGTCATGAGTTATTAAATTGTCCTTCTATAAAATATTACTTTAACTGTGGTATGGTAGATGAAAAGACTTGGCAGGGTTTGGATTATGTTGTTTGTAGATGCTTGTATGTAGTGCTTGAACCAAGTGTACACCAACTGATTAAAGCATGTTGGTAAATATTTGCTTTTCTGCAGCATTATGCTAAGAGTTGGTTCAGCTACTGTGTGATTTACTTAAAGTATCAAAATATTTTCCAAAAGTAGCAGAGTGGTTTCAACTGTGCTTTAGAGGTGTAGAAAAAGAGACATATAGCATGGTAATTTGAAAGTCATGGGCTAAAGGCAATAGGACTCCTGTGTTTAGACCTTGCTATAACCTACAGTCTTTTGGCATTGATTATACTGATGTTTTTAAGTTATGTGGTATAAACTTGAACTGTATTTGTTTGCAGCTACTAATTTGGGATATTTAGTTTGATACTTAATGTGACTGTAGAATCATAGAGTGATTTGGGTTGGAAAGGACATTAAAGATCATCTAGTTTGAACCATCTGCCACAGGCAGGGACACTTTCTACTATACCACCTCACTCAAAACCCATCCAACACTACCAGAGATGGAGCATCCACAGTGTCTCTGGGCAACCTGTGCCAGTGCCTCACCACTATCACAGTAAAGAATTTCTTCCTAATATCCAAATCTCCTCTCTTTCAATTTGTGACCATTCCCCCATGTCCTCTCGCTCCATGCCTTTGTAAAAAGTCCCTCTCCAGCTTCCTTGTAGTCCCCTTTAGACACTGGAAGATGTGCTATAAGGTCTCCCTAGAACCTTCTTTTACTCAGGCTGAACAAACTCAGCTCTTTCAGTCTTTTTTTTTCATGGGAAAGGTCCTCCAGCCCTATGAGCATATTTGTGGCCTCATCTGGTTTCACTCCAGGAGGTCCACATCCTTCCTATGCCCTCATTCTAGAGGGCAAATACTCATACTTCCTAAAAATTGTATTGCTCTAGAAGGTACTGCATTGTGGCTTTTTTTTTCTTTTTTTTTTTTTTTTTTTTTTAAAAAAACAAACAAACAAACAAAAAAACAACAACCAAAAAAAAAAACCAAACAAAACAAAAAAACCACAACATTGTAAATAGAAATCACTTTTAGTATTCACTTCATGACATTTAATAAAGACATTATTAAAATTCTGAATTTTTTTATGCAGGTTGAACAGATGCTCAAGAATCACGTTTCTCTTCTGATTCCACCGTGCCCTGTATTACTTATGATCTTTTTCTAAGACAAGCTTTTTGGAAGTACTCTTTTATATGGGTTTAGGCAGGAAGACCTTGTTGGAAATCTTTTTGAAACAGACATCATGAAACATAATTTTACATAGCAATAATTCAGTTTTGATGTTAACAAGGTGCTATGTATTGCACATTAAAGTTGGTAGGAACACAGAGATGCAGTGTTTCATTGACTTCTATTTCTCTTGTGCTGAAGTGCAGGGAAGGCCCCTTCTACATCATTTCATTTACCCAAGGGCTGTAGAGGGATTGGGTGGTCCTGGATCATTGATTCTGGAAAGTGAAGAGATGCACCGTTGAAAAAAATCGCCTCCTATTCTGCGCAAAAAGCCTGAAGCACCTGTGGGAAAGAGACTGTATCTTAAAATGTGTAGAGAAAATGGTACAGCAGTTCCATGAAATTAAATAGGGTGTGAAACTTAATCAATAAATGGCCAGTTTTGAGTTTAAAGACCGGTCATGGGTTTTTCTTGTGCAACTTTCCCTGTGGGGAAAAATGAAATAATAATTATCATTTGAGTATATTAATATTTATACAGCAAGTTGACAGGGTGACTGTTCAAATATTTAACACTTGCTTGTTTTTGTTCCAGGAGTTGCAGAGCTCAGGAAGAGGACGCTTTCTACTGGAACATGCTCCTCCCTTCTCTGACTTTTTGACGGACAGCTTTGGGCGTCGGCACAATTACTTGAGAATTTCTTTGACTGAGAAATGCAATCTCAGGTGTAAGTCGCTGCTGGGTTCCTTGAACACAGCCCTTATGTCCATGTTGTGCAAAGGCCAAGACTTGAGTTAGGGTATTATTGCTGGGCTGGCCTTGTGCTGTTTCTTGTCTTCACAAAGTAATAGTAAAGTATGGAAGGAGACTAATTTGGGGTTGAATTGCTGGAGGGATGGTGAACTAGGAGCAAGCCAAGGGATCTGCCAGAGACAGGTGGAAGTGACAGGTCTTTTTTCAAAGTTGATGTGGTTTGGCTAATGATGCTTGTATGCCATACCTAAAGTGTGTGATTAGTGGGAGAGCTAATACCTTGGCATTCCCACAATTGTATTTGCAAAGTTTGTGGTGATGTCCCAGTGCTTGCCAGTTGAATTTGGTGTCTGTGTCTGAATGCATGTTAGAAACAAGATCTGCTTTTCCATCAAAGTGGATCCATTGTAATTTTGAGACATATCAAATGAGTCTTGAATTTTCTTCTAAACGAAACCAGGTAATTGTTAGGAGATAGCTTGTAAAGCCTTGCAAATTTGGCAATTTGACATCCATTAAAGATAGTTGCACTTAGTGCATTTTGTCCATCAATAATGTATTAATTGTTGCTGGTTGTTTTTTTCCACCATATATCTTCTGTAATCTTTGTTTCAGGTCAGTACTGTATGCCTGAGGAAGGTGTTAAGCTGACTCCTAAATCAGAGCTACTGACTGCTCAGGAGATAATCACCCTAGCCAGACTGTTTGTGAAAGAAGGTGTAGAGAAGATCCGACTGACAGGAGGAGAGCCACTTATCCGTCCCGATGTCGTTGATATTGTGGGTGAGTTCCAAATCAGTACAGTGTGTTTCAGACTGACTTGCTGCCTATTGATCCAAGAGTCACACTTACAGCTATCTACTAACATAGTCCAGAAACTTTAAGAATAATTATACATTTAATAATGGTGCTTTTGCCCAGCACTGTACAATGCAAGATCGTTCCTTTCAGGAAACTTCCAGTTCTGCTTTGCTGCTTGAATGAAATTTGTATCTTTATATTGCAACCACTGAACTTAGCATTGTGTTCATATTCAACATCTATTAAAGTAGCTTGCTATACTGCAGCCTTAGGGTGAAAAATCAAGAATTGGTATTACCAGATCCTCACTATGAAGGAACAATTGATATGTTCTTACAAATAAGCTGTTGTTTTGATTTTGAGGTGTGTAGTTTTTTGTGAGGTTTTTTTGTTATCTTGATAACAGATGTCACTTGCTTGTCTGTGTTTAGTAAGGAATGGTGTAAATGCCTTTGTTTTTAGAGCTATTGAAGAAGACTGTTATTTCAGTGGAAGGTGAACTACTGGGTAATTTTTGAAAGTCTGTCTCCTTTGATGCCTTTTTTGATTGGTATCATATTGACTGACTCTGCCTCATTTGTTTCTTAAGCCAGGTGCTTTTTTTGCTCTGTCCAGAGTCTCATATGTTACGAAAATTGGAATAGCTTCATATGGTGTCAATGTATTAGATTAAGGCTCTGTAGGTGGGGGCACTTTGGTGTATTGTAGACAACAAGTCTGTTTCTGAAGGTACACTTTTATAAGTACTGAAGAAGAGACAGGGTCAGTATGGAAGATGAAGGTCTCAAAAGAAGAGGAATTGCATACTGATTCAGTTGGCTTTGGTGCAGAAAACAGTTGGTCATTGTCTCTGTTCTGTTTTGTTCAGGATTTTGAAGACCTTTATAGTCTGTTCCAAAGGAGCTAAGCATTGCTGTGTAGAACTGACCTGTTTATAGCTGGAAAAGATATGGCTGGAGTAAGCTGGCTTGTGTCTTGAACCTTGATTGTGATGAGTCATGGAACTGCACTCAATCTTTTTGGAACTCTGGAATATCATTGTCTAGGACATTTTGCCCACTTAGATAGGTTTGGGGTTTTTTTAGCATTGAGAGAGCTATGTGCCTTTTGAGAGACAAGTTTCTTTCAAGAAGGCATTCCCCATTTCTTGTGATAATAGGTATAACTATTGGCTTCTATAAAAGGAAGCCAGATTTATAAAATACGTTGCAATTTAAAATACAATAAAGTTTTACAGTCCAGCATATAATATTGACATGAAAATGAGTTGAGATCAACAATGTCATAAGCTCAGTGTAGAACTTTCCTAGTGTATGCACTTTTTTTTTTTTAATCAGTGGTAGCTGATGACTTTTTATACTCAACACAGCTACTCTGATGCTTATGATCTAAGTGGAGTAGTCAGGTCACTGCGAAACAATTACTGCATGGCTGCAAATCTGAAGAATTGGTATTGGAAGGATAGAAATATTTTTGTTTTGTTTGACTCCAGTGATAGAATTCTCAAAGCTTTAAAAAGAGGGAGGTGGATCTTTTTGAACCAGTGGGTTTTCATTGTTATGCCTGTGTTCCTGTTCACAGCTGAACTTTGACAGATTCCTAGTGATCATTTTAGTGGATGACAAAAGAATAGTGGTCTTGAGGTGAAGGTAATGTATGTTAAGGTGATTGTCGTATTGCATTAGTTCATTTAGTCATCGATTTGTATTAGCCCAGCTGGTTATTTTAAGACCTGTTGAAAATTGGCAAATTAAGTCTATAAACATTTCCTGACTTCTCAGGCTTCGGTGTTACTCTATGGTGTCAAAGTTTGTGATCAAGATAAAAGTCCCAAGACTAAATAGATCAATGTAATGACTATGGAAAGGCTCATTGACAGAAAAAAGAGCCCAGAAATGTCTTCTGCAGATTTGAGTAAAGCACCTTTATTGAAGCCATCTTAGCACAATGTACTGCTTTGGTCTGGGATAGAGTTAATGTGGTTTTCTAGGTGGTTTATAGAAGCTGACTGCAATATCTCAGGTCCTGAATGGAGTTGATATGAGTTAGCTTTGTTTTCAGCAAATCTTTCTCAACCATAAAAGGTCTGTGAAATATCAGTAAAGCTCAAAAACATTAATGCAGGATTAGCAATTTTTTCTAATGCTCAAATCCAAGGTTTTTTGTTGTTTCAATGAACAAATGTGATTTGAAACTACTGTAGAAGACCCAGATTTTTCAGTGAACTGCTATAGTTCTTTAGATCATTTCAAATCTTTTAATGCATGCACCTATATCAACTATGAGTCAGCAACTAACACTTGCTGAAAGCTAAATTATGTCCTGGGGACTGCTGAAAACATATGTTTGAGACTTTCCTGTTGCTGGAATATGGAATCCACCTCCTTTGGGATACCCAAAAGTATAAATAAGCACCAGATATAAACTGTGTTATAGCTGTTTATTATTAATATTCTGAAAAGTACACATCTCCACTGATGAAAAAATTTTCCCTGGGATGGAGGAGGGATGTTTGAATGACTTTATAGCAACAAACACATTTCAAGAGTTAAGTGCTATAGGCTAGACTTGTTAATTCATGTATTAAGAGATACATGTAACTTTTCTGGACTCAGTCAGGAAAAGTACTCTTAAGGAGAATATGTAAGAAACTTGTCTTTTTAAGAAGATACTCCTGATCCTAAATGGAGAAGTAGATGTAAAAGAGTTTATTTGATGGCTTGAGCTTGACTTACAAGCTTTTAGTTTCATGCTATGGAATTATAGCAACTGTTCTCTTTTCTACTTGGTAGTTTATATCAGTTGCCTTTCCTTGTGATGATTGGTGTTAAAGCAATGAGCAAAGGTCAGCAAACAGATTTAATACAGGTAACAAGGAGTATTACAAAGTTATGAAGTCTCTTTAATCTCTCTTGAATTTAGAGGTCAACAAGCCAAGAAACCAAGACACTGTGAACATTACACTTGGTAGAGTGTACTAACCAGACCTTTTTAACATGTTGATGTTAGTGTTAGGCCTCTAATTTCTCACAGTGGGCTTCTGTCCAATTTATTGTTACAAATGGTTACATGTATTAGTGTATTTCCAGTGCCTCCTCCTGTATCTCGTCTCTGGTGAGCAAAAAGGTGCGTGGATAACAGCTGCTTCCTGTGCTGACCTAATCAGCTGGTACTGCTTTTATTAATTTTTCCATTTTAGGCAGCAGCATGACATAATTTTTTTCAGTAACTTCCTGCATTTTGCATTTCTAGCAATGAAGCCTCTGTTGCACCGGGTCTTTTTTTCTCTGTTGTTCTAACATGGAGCATTCTGAGACTATAAACACAAGTAGTGATGTTCCTGCACTATTCGCTGGCTGCAGTGTGTATACTATGCTCTCACAAAGACTATGGTGCTGGTGTTAAATAATCTTTTGCAAAAATGGGCCAGTAGCACTTACCTTCTCGGAAGAGGTTATTGTTTGTCATTTGGGAGGATTTTGAGAGGTGAATGCTAGGAACAAAATATTTCTTAGTCAAGATTACAGCCTCAGGTTCCAAATGTCTTTACGGAGCTCTTCATCATGTTGCAAAATGCTGCTGCTGTAAACTTCAGCTTCTTTGCTCTGACCTGGCTTCTCCCATTCCAGAGTTCTGGGCCAGACTTAGGGTGAATATGTTGAGAATAGCTGGGAAATGAGATAAAGCAGAAGTAAAGTCCTTATCAACATGAACAAATAGAGGTGAAGTAGTGAGGGAAGAAGGAACCATGAGATATTTGTGCTGTAATTACAGCTGCCTCAAGAGTATCAGTTCTTCAAATATTTATTACATAGTTAGGGTGGAAGCTATGAGAGAGGGAAGGAGGGGAAAAAGTACTTTGCTGTGGCTCTGCTTCTACAAGTTGTTTATGAGGATTTTTTTTGTTATTTATTTTTGTACTGATAACTGGAGGTTTGAAAGCCTGCCCTCTGGAGATCTGGTGTGCCAAGGATTTCTGCATTTGGCTTATGAGCAGGCAGCTATGTTCTAACTTTTAATCTTATTATATTAACTGGGTTTTATGCAGTTTTCTTTCACTAGCCATTCTTTAGTATCTTGTGTCAGCACCCTCCAGCTGGTTGGGCTATCGCTGTGGGTAATGGAAATATTTTAGTTGTCAAGTGCAAGTGTTTTGTCCCTTGGATATTGTTGCCTTGGGTGCTCTATAATAGTCTAATCTGTTGACTTTTTGCTGTTCAGTTAGGACTGTTTGTGGTAGCTGGCAGGTACCCCTCTGGGTTAGAACTGGTTTTTGATAAAAGACTGTAGAAGAAATGTTGCTAAATAAACACAGCTAGTTCAGTTCCGTTGTCAGGTATGAAAGGGATGTTTTGCTGCTTATTATCATTGCAGAACATAAAATTCGGTTTGCAAATGAGGAAAAGAAGGTACACAAAATCAAGCCCCTTACCTAAAAAGTGAAGTAGCTATTTAAGAAATAGAGAACAAAATTAGTGTGCATTTTGATAAAACTAAACTTGATCACCAGTTTCCTGTGCAATAAACTACTCTTTTTAAATGGATTTGTGCAAAAATGATTGCCTTAAACCAATACAGATGGAAGAAGGCTAAAGCACCAAACTGTCCATGTTTTCCTCACACCCTCAGTGATACTTTTTTCTTTGTTTCACAAATCTTTGGAGTTTTCTGTGTAACTTACAGTTAAATTACTTTTTTACAAAGTGTTCTTTTTATTTCCTAGGTCATCTGTACAAGTTAGAAGGGCTGAAAACGATTGCTGTCACAACCAATGGGATTAACTTAACCAGACTGCTGCCTCGACTGAAGGACGCAGGACTGAATGCCATTAACATTAGCCTGGATACTTTGGTCCCAGCTAAATTTGAGTTCATTGTCCGAAGGAAAGGTACAAACTTGTCTTCTAAGGCAACTGTGTTAATGTTTTTAAGAATGTTGAGTTGTCTGGTATATCTTTCACACTCAGTTACTTTGTGAGTATTTGCTGTCATTCTGAGGCTAGGAAAAGTAGTCTAGGTTAGTGATTAGAGATTCTTTTTCCTTCCTTCTATAATGCTTAGGCAGGTAGTTCCCCTTCAGTTGGAGCTGGTAGAGTAGAAGAAGCTCAGCTCACCACAGCCAGTGAGGCTGTGACTACAGCTGCCAGCAGTGCCACCTTTTGGGGCCTGCCCCAGCTCGTGTTACAGGCGTGGCTGCAGTGCCACGTTTGTGTCATTCAGTGGCAGAGAGGACAAGGCGAGGTCTTCCCCTGGTGCTCTGACCCACGTGGGCTCCCAGGATTTCTCAACAGCCTGACATTATTGCTTTTCTGTTTGTATGTTACACCTGAGAGGCGGCGGGCGTTGGCCGAGTGGCGTAGGCCCTCGCCTGTGGAGCCGGCTCCTCCTCTGAGGACGCCGGTTCGAATCCTGGAGGAACTCGCTGTCGCCGTCCGAGCTGCTCGGCCGTGGCAAGATGAGCCTCAGGAGTAAAGGGGGTGGGACCAGTTCTGCGCACCCTGTGCCTCACTTAAAAAATCCATTGCGCAGGCTTATCCCAAGATCTTCGTTCGCGAAGTCCAGCCAACAACAACAGCTGCCAGCAGTAGCTGGCAGTGTGACTGGTTAGTTATAGATCTCACGAGCACTCTCCAAATCTTGTGTTGGTCTTGTGTGCTGCCCTTTAATACTGTTCACAGAACCAGATGTCCCTGCTATAGCAGCTGGGGACTAAGATGCCACAGGAATTGAACGTGTCATGAGTAGCAGCAGTTTCTGGAAGTTCTGTTTGGGCGTGCTAGCAGTGGTCTCGCTTGTGGTTAATTGTGTTCCCTATCTCAACTTCTTTTTAATAGAAATAAACGTAAACCGTGCCTGATGTGATTTGAGGAGGGCTGCTAGCTTTGCAGCTTCTCTCCAACTGAGCAAGTAATTCCAAAGAAAGCTTCAGAAATGCTTGGATGTGCCCAGTGTTACAGATTCTTGTTTAAATGAATCCTAAAGCTCATCATGGAGTTCAGCTTCATGGCTTTCTTGCAAACTTAGACCCATTTGATCTTGTATCATTCTCTTTCGAGCCAGTAATGTAACTTTGGCAGTCAGTGGAGGAATTCTGACAAAACCTCTGAGTAGCCACCAGATGGAGCAACAGCCTAAGGTAGATGTAGGGATGTAGAAAATCCAGAATGCTCTGAGAAGTGATGTCAACATTTGAATCACTCTGCTATCAAACCAAAGTTCTGCTGGCAGGTGCAGAAAAGTGTCCTTGTCTATAGTCTCTCTGAGAGCACTATTTCAGGTTTCTATATCATGATGTGGAAATCAGCTTCTGTCATAAATCTGGCTGGAGCATTATCCTTTCAGTGTAGGGTATTGCATAAATCTGGTTGTTTCCTGGCACAGTTGGCTCCCTGAGCAGTATCTGGGAGTATCTAATCACAACCAGTTGTTGACTTGTGCTCTTTTCTCTGCTCTCTGCATTTGAATATTACCTTGTTTTTGAATATCACCTAGAACGTGACCTTCATTAGAAACAAGTCTTTCTTTTGCTACTGAAGGGGCAAACCTGAGCCTCCAGCTTCCTGAATTTAAGGGCCACAGCTCTTCATATCTGATTGGAAGCTGTTAGGAATGTGCTGCTTGTAAAGTAAACTAAAAGTTATTAGGGGATGTGGGTAATTTTTATTTGTAAAATGTTCTCTTCCCCTCTTTCTCCTTTAAAAAAAAACACCTTTAACAACAGAGAAATTGCTCAGCTGAACAGCATAGACAAGTAACAGGGAAGTTTCTGTTACTCAATATTTTTACAGAGGAGAATAAAGTCTCCAAATCACAGATACTTTTTTCTTTTTTAATGGAGGTCAGGTAAAAGTAGTAACACTGAGTTATGGGGGTTTTTTGTTTTGTTAAGGTTAAGGGCTGAAATTATGTAAAAATACTTTTTTATTGTGTTTTTTTTTTCTTGAGGGCTTTTATTTAATAGGAGATTTCCAAGTATGGAATGAGCAGAGAATAAAGTGCCTGCCCTACTGTGCTACCCTGTGTCCTGTGGCAGTTCCTGAGGCAACAAGATATAGCTCTGTTAAGGTGAGAGGGATTCCTGGTCTTGGACTCCTACAGGCTGGTAACTTCCCTGGAAAGTAAAGGTGTTGTCTGATTATGGAGCTTTTCAGGAACTCAAGAAACTTGGAATCGATTTTCCTGCTCCATTGGAAAGTCATTATAGGGTTTTGAGAAGATACTTAAAATATGTATCTTCAGTGCAAGTGCCCTGCATTACATCTGCTCTTACTTCCAAATGGTTGGGATAGAGGAAATGACTGAGATCACCTGAGATTTCACTGATAGGTGAAAGCATGTTAGAGGACTGTAATATTTCTACTTCTCCCCATCGACCGTGTTCTGAGGAAGGAACAAATGAAAAGTGCTTTCTTGCAGGTAGCCAGTCTACCCTGTTTCATGGTCTGTGTCGCCTTTTTTTTTTTTTGTTCAGTACAAGGAAAATGAGATAATATTGTACTATAATTGTATCATTAAACATTGGCCTGAAGTCTTGTTTCCCATAAGGATTAAATGGTGGTTCAACATAGCATTGTTCCGGATGGGTCTAAGGTTCTCTTTCCTTTTAAGTTGGCTAAAGTTCTGATTTCAGAAGAAATCCAATATGATGTAAATATTGAAATTTTTTATTGGATGAAGAAGGAGAAAGGTTGACATTTTGAAAGGTCAAACAAAAACTTATCAAACTTTTGAGACTTGACAGTGTTTCCCAACACAATGGCAATCTAGTATTCATTTTTGCCCTAATATTTTTAAATGGTTTGGGTTTATTCTTTTTGTTGTACCATTGCCACACAAGGACTTTGACTTAGAAGGGATATTTCAATAAGCATGGCAATACAAATGAACTCCTAACAGCTTTTCATAAAGAAAAAACAGAAAGGCATTAACATCAAAATATGAAATGTAGTAACAGATTTTTTATTTTTTACTGTAACAAATTTTTGTTATAAATAATCACCCTGTCCCAAAAGTATTTTATTGGAAATAACTTCATAGTTGTTATTCAGAACAGCTTAATTTTTTGTTTGCTTGTAGAGATTTTTGAGAGTTATTCTAAACCACACTGGAGTGCTAGCATGGCAGGGGGTGAGGCAGAACTGGGAAGGGCATTGAGTTAGATGCATTGTGAGCTGTAATCCCATTCAATACCTCTACAGTGAGTTGAGTGCAAACATGAGAGGTTTCAGATGTGGAGTTTTTCATCTGTTGCTTGCCAGTATTTGCTTCCTGGCCTTTTTATTTATGTTCAGTTTCACCTTTCTGCAATCCTGAGGTTCAAGGTAAGATTTTTTTGAGCAGTTGCAGAGATTTTTGATCCCACTTGAGGCTCTGGATTGTGCCTACAGTGGTGTATCATTATCTCTCTTGCCACATTCCTCCTGCAAACTTGTTGTTTAATTGGAATGAGATCTATCACAGGTGCTGCAAACTTCCTGGGCACATGCATAAGTAGGTGATGATTGAGAAAGGTGACAAGTCATAACTTCAAACAGTTGCTTGCAAGAGTTGTTTCGCTGTCTTCTCTTTGCTCTTCACCTCTCTTTTTGCAGCCAGGACTAGCATTAGGACTGGCTTATAAAATAATTATATCTTCTGCTTTCCTGTGTCCACATTTTATGTCTTTAGGAGCCAGAGAGCAGTTAAATGAAATTTTTTTCTTGTTTTTCTGACTTTGAACTCATCCAGTATTAAATATGCACAGAATACTGTTAAGTTATTGCTTATTTCAGCTAAATACTTACAGAATAATGAAGGTATGATCTCTTCACTAGAGAACCTGAGTTTCCAGTAAAGAATAGATAGGGAAAGGAGGGTGATGTACCTATGCAGAAAAACATTACTACAAGCAGCACAGGAATTGTCAACACAAACTTCTGGAACATTTTGCCCATGTGTAAAGTTTTTGGTGTTGAAGACTACAGTGTTGGAAGAAGGTGCTTAGTCTCATTGCAGTGTTTGGTCTCTCATATCTGAGTTTCATGTGCAGCATGGGAACAGAACTTAGTCTAGAAGCTGACAGGGTAGAAGAGACATTCTCAAACATGGTGCTAGCAGCTGAGCACACGGAGCTCGGTAGTTTGCTGTATAGTTCTTGCTACTATTCCCCTTTGTTCTCCGCCGGCTGGTGAGTGTGTCAGGGAAGGAATAATATGTCAAGTTTAAAACTGGTATCTTCATGGAAAATTTTAACTTAAAGCTGACAGAAGAGGTGGTTTGAAAGAGATGATTAAGAGGCTTTCCTAAAGGACTTTGGAATTTCAAAACTGCATTATTGCTTTATTTTTCTTCCAGACTTTTCTTTGAGGTAAATGTAGGGGTGAAGATACTTGCCCTGAGTCAGATATATCTTTGTGTCTGAAAGAAGCTGACAGGTGTAGGCCACTAAATGGAAGAATGAAGCTAAGCACTTCATTCCTTGAAGTCACTGTATTTTTTGACATCATTCATTTGTTTTTGAGGGTCGAAGGCCAACTGAATTGCTTTCCTAAATGCTCTAATCCCTGTCACGTTTTGCTCACTAATTTCCCATATTTAGTCATAAAAGTGATGATCCTGTAAAGTGCTGCCTGTGATCTTCCGACCGGTGGTTAGTCAGTAGCTTTGGGAAGCCAATTAGATCTGTAGCCAGGGTCGAACAGGGAATCGAGGGGCTTTTGTTAGTTCCTAAACTCACTCCACTCCTTATACACTTTAGAAAAATCCTATTAAAGTTCATTTAGCAATATTGCTAATACAGAACAGTGCGATTCTGCCAGTGTTGCAAAGACACATGAGCCATTGCTATAAAATAAACATCCACTTATTATTTCTTAAGTTCTGTAAGTTCTTCCCACTCCCTTTAAGATGAACATAACACAAGGAAAGCTCATGTATAGGGAAGTGGAGAATCATATGCTAATTATACATGGATATCCAAAGATGCAAAAAAGCATACCAGTATTGTTGATTACTCAAATACCAGTTAAATATTGATCTCTGTGACCTGAGCACAGTAACACTGGTAGTCTTTTGGGGTTGTAAGGGTGGTATGTGTGTATAATTGAAGCTCTTCCTCCTTGCAGCCCTGTCTACTGAATCAGATTGGTTTTTGTAATCTGTTTGTCTTGTAATTAATAAGCTCCTTTAGCATTTTGGCTTTAAACACAGAAAATTATTTTTCACTCTTTTTGTATTTTAGGTTTTCACAAGGTGATGGAAGGAATCCACAAAGCCACTGAACTTGGCTATCGTCCTGTTAAGGTAAAGCCAGTGTTTATTTACTCTGAAACTGTTGTGTTTTACCATACATACAGCTCACCTCGTATTTGTTATATTCCACCCCACCCTGTGAATAATTTTTGGTAAAACTGAAGAAAAAAATTTGGTAGATTGAAGATCACATACAGAAGCAACAAGGAAAATTGATCTCCCTGTGCAGCTGAGGGTACAGGTCCATACTGCCTCAGCCTATTGATTGCCTTACTGCAGGCTACAGGATGGTCCTGCTCTGTACTTGCCACCTCCTACCTTCTCTGTTGAATTGGCACTTGTCTGATCCAGCAGTGAACCTGGCCAGGGGAGTTAACAGGGAGGAACTGCCCTGCAAAAAGACATTAGTTTTCTCTTAGTTTATCTCCTTTAGCTTCTCACAGCAGATTATTATGAGTGCCAGTGTGAGAGGGAGGGAAAGCGAGTCCTCCTTTGATGGTGCAGGCAGATCAGATTCACTCTGACATGGAACTCCACCCTAAGTCAGCTGTTTGCACTTCTGCAGCTGTGGTTCATTCAGTTTCACCAATGCTTTGGAAGTTCTATTATGTGTAAGTACCTTAGGCTGTAGAGCTGTGAAAAACATTTGAAATTAAACTTGGTTTTAGGCTTTCCTGAAAGCACTTACTGTGATGCATGATGTTTGGACATACAAGGCTGACTTGCTAACAAAAGTGTTTCAGCAACTCCACAGTTATCTATTCTTCAAATAAAGCACAGAATAGCTCAGGCTCCAATGTAAATATTGTTTATGAGGAGTATGTGGAAAACTCAGTGTTAATCTCTCTTTTGGAGGAAGGCAGAGCTAGTCATCCTGCAGCCTATCCTTTAAGAGTGTGCTTTGAACACTTCCCAGTCCAGGGAATTTGCCTGTGATCTGCCATGGAGAGTGTTATAGGAGGTAACTTGTCAGTTCTTTTATGAAGCCACACAGTGGGTGGAGTGGCGTTGTCATTTTATACAGTAAAAGTTGCCATACATGGGTAAGACAGTGCTTGTGTTACCTGGCTTTTTTATTAGTTTTCCATTTAGCGAAGCAGCTTTAACAACTTTAGTTAGGTTGGAGCAAAAACTTAGACAAGTTAGGCAGAAATTATCATCCATACTACTGTAACCCTGCCAATCTCTCTCATCATTTTTATTTTCCAAAAGGAAACAAAAGTTATTTCCATCTATGTTCCCTTCCTCAAGGTCTGTGAAACCTTGTGTAAGTAGGAAGAAAGTCATGCTATGCTCACTAATTTCAGGTGTCTGCTTTACCTGCAGGTAAACTGTGTGGTGATGCGAGGCTTGAATGAGGATGAACTGCTGGACTTTGTGGATTTCACAAAGGACCTGCCCCTGGATGTGCGGTTCATAGAATACATGCCCTTTGATGGTAAGTACTCCTGCTTTGAGAGTCTTCATGGTATGGAGTGTGCCTTGGGCAGAGGTGAATCTGGTTGGTGGTTATTCACCTCATGGAGTTGTCTCTGGGAGATTTGGTAAGCTCTTTTAGGGAATTAGGGGTTGCCTGAAGTTTTATGTTGTATCTTTTGCATGTTATCTTCTTCCCTAGATGAGCTGGAGAAAGATTAGAAGCAGGATTAGTTGGGGCTGGGACACCTACGAGGACAGACAAGATTTGTGGAGAATGTGAAGGTGGTTTTCTACTAATTGAAAATAAAAACCACAGTTGAGAGTTACACTGGTTTTGTTAATTCTAGGTAATAAATGGAACTTCAAGAAGATGGTGAGCTACAAAGAAATGCTTGATACAATCAAACAGCGATGGCCTGAATTAGAGAAGTTACCCTGTGAAACTTCCAGCACAGCCAAGGTGGGGTTGGACAAAGGACATGTGAAATGTGCCCCCATTCTTTCCCTGCACCCCGATCCCAATCCCCAAATTCTCCCAAGTTCAGCACTGATATTTGACAGTGTGAAAAATACTCAGTAACGCTGGGGTTTTGGTCAAGCTGCCTGCATGTGGTTTGACACTCGTTAAACTCTAGTCATAGTTTTTACCTTTAGAGATACCATGTGTCTCTAGATGCCTTGGTCAGATATAAAGAATTGCCACGCCTGTATCCCGTATTTACAGCTTTTGAAACTTTTGTCTGTGACTGCACATTAACATGTCCGATGGAACAGTTGTTCAGTGAAGTAACTAATGCTTTAGAGTATGGTTGGTTTCTAACTCATGGCTGTTGCCTGAGTGTCATGCTGCCCACTGGCATCACCTGTTAGTTGATAACTACAAAAGCAAACATTTAACAAGTTTAGAAATTTCCAGGAACAGGGCAGAATAGACTGTAACCGTTGAAGCTGATTTCGCCCTTTCTTTTTTTTTCTTTTGTATGACTTTAGAATGAAAGAAAATCTGTGTTCAGATGTCTTCAGGTCTTTGGACAAGTGGAGCTATAAAAATTAGGAGTCTATATTTGACTCTTTTTTTTTTTTTTCTTTTCTCAATTTCTTTAGAGTTATAAGGTGCCACATTTTCAGGGACAAATCAGCTTTATCACCTCCATGTCAGAGCACTTCTGTGGATCCTGCAATCGACTGAGGATAACAGCAGATGGGAACCTAAAGGTTGGTAGAAACTGGATTCTCTTTGCTTTCATGCAGTGAAAATAGTGTTGAGATTCATCCCATAGAAGTAGCTGGGATGTAAAGACATATAATTATTACCAGCTAGGTCCTGTTGATTTATCCTGTATGTATTCTTGTTCCATCTTGTGAGACTGTTAGGGAGATTTACATCACTTTTTTGTTTCTCTGTTTTGCTACCATAGTTGACTTCAGTTGTAAAACATGGTTGCAAGGCTAGTAAATATAAACATTTATTCTAATCTTTGATTCAGAATCGTCCTTAACATGTGACAAGCAGATGATTTCCCATTAAAAAAGGATCCAAGTGGCTGTGAGGTCTTGGCTTTTGCATTCCACAAGGATTGTGTCTTGTTTCCCAAACATCTTGCAACTTTTCTCCTTCAAGAGCAGCCTGTACTTTTGTTGAATGACTGTAGAAAGGGGAGGGATAACCATTTCCTGCCACGTTGAAACTGGCAGTTTCTGGGGGAAAATTAAAGTTTTCAATTAAAAATTGGCACTTGGGCATTGTCACCTGATATTGACAACAGCTGTGCTGCTGCTGAATGTCAGATGACCCAGGCAGCCTGAAGGCCCAGTGAGCTTAGGTTGCATAAACATCCCAGGCTGTCTGTGTGTGCACATGAGGAGAGATAAAGAAAACAATCTCCATAAATGTTCCCTTCAACAGGGTAGGCCTCTTCAAAGCTCTTGACTCTGCGGTTAGTACGAAATACTTGTAAATGTCATTTACTTTATTCTTTCTCATTTCTCCTCTTTGTATTTCCTTGGGTTGGCTGCAGGTGTGCCTTTTTGGGAATTCAGAAGTGTCCTTGAGGGATCACCTACGATCTGGTGCCTCAGAGGAAGAGTTGGTTCAAGTCATTGGAGCAGCAGTGGGCAGAAAAAAGAAACAGCATGCTGGTATGTTTGTTGTAACTGAGAAATAAAAGCAGTGACTAAGGGGAAAAAATGTCCTGGTACTTGTAACCTTCCATGTGAGTCAGAATCCAGACTGTCTAAAAGACTTTGAGATTGACTTTAGTCCTCAAAGAGATGCAAATTCCACTGCTCATAACAGCAATGGCAAAGTGTAAAGCTAAGCAGTTGTACTGGACCTACTTTTCCCTTAAAAGTAGCTTGCAGTGAAAGAGATACTAAACCTAGATTGAGCTGTGGATCCAACTACTGCATTAACATGTTTCTAGAAGTGACTAATCTCTTTTATGAGTATGCAGAAATCTGTAGCACTCACCTTGTACCTGCAGAAGGCACACAAGCTCCACGATGATGCAGCGCATTCTCAGGCTATATGAGTCTTATCTGAATTTATATTAATACAAACTGTCACATCTGACCCTAACACTATTTTCCTAATCTGGCTGCAGCTGGGAATGTGGATCTCTTGTACATGACCTTTATCATTGTGGATTAGTCCCCTTTACACTAAAACTATGCTTTGGCTGTTTTGTCCTTTTGCAGATTCTGACAGATTAGTAACAATTGGGTTTCCCCCTTTTTTCATAATGTGTAAAACAAATTTAAAGGTAGCTTTTAAATCTAAGCATAGACTAACTTGCAAAAGTACATTGGTCTGACCCAGATGAAATAGTACCATGTAAATACAAGGGAAAGGATGGGGGAATTGGTTCCTTTACTTTTAGAGCATTTCTTTATGAATTTCTGATTTGGGAAAGCAGGGATTGGGTGGACAAGAGTCTACTAAAGGCATTTTGCCATCAGCAGCACTTACCTGACGCTGTCTTCTTCCAGTTTGTGTTAATCTTAGTATTATCCCTGAGACCTTCTGTGACTGAACTTCCTTGAATTGGAACACTTACTAGCAACCTCTCAATAGAATTCGTACACTCAAATACTGTCGCTGAGAAACAAGATAGTCTCAAGTTGTTTGAGTTCTGTATTAAGTAGGCTATCATTCACCTTATGGAAAGCTTTCTAGGAAAGGGTTCTACAGTGTGATAGACCCATAGCAGCTGAATGCCTGGAGACTCTGACAGCTGTGGTTTTAAATATATACCAGCCTAGATTCCCCCTTATCCAGTTCCCTTAGTCTTTATTAGGCTTTGGTTTTCCTAGCATGTAAGTTGCACTGTGAAGAATAGAAAACTAAATATATAAACCACATGCATGACTTAAAAACTAAAAAGCCAGGATTTTTACGTGTTCCTTATTTCATTTCTAGGCATGTTTAACATTTCCCAGATGAAAAACCGGCCAATGATCCTGATTGGTGGGTGACAAATCAGTACGTAAAAACATACGATGATTTTTGTTCGGTTACTGTCTTTGGGGCGCAGAGTAGATTTGGCTTCTAAGTCTGGCTTGTGTTTGGCTCTGGCTTAGGTTTAGGCAAAGCAATGGACTTCTTAAAAGGCAGTTGCAGTTACCATGCTAAGTGAAAGAGGAGTAAAGGTTTAATGTCCCTACCAAGACATACCCAATTGACAACTTTCAATTGACAGCACTGGTTTTGTTTTCTCAAGTTATGAACGTTCATTACATTTTCCAAGGGGATAATTAGCTTCCCAACCTTATTTCCTATCAGATTCCTTTGTACTTAACAAGGATAGTATAGTGATTTATAAGACAGTTTGGGGTGAATTTTGACCATATTGCCATATAAACATAAAGGATACAGGATGGACTTTTATCCCTGGATTGAGAAATTCAACTTTGCTTATAATATATAGATTCCAACAGAAATGTGCTACTTCTGAATCTGAAACGTGGAGCTTCATTCTTTTGAAGTTGCCTCTTACAGCTGCAAAGTCTTAGAATTTAACCATGAAACCTCTCTGGATCAAGAGCCTTTCTGCTCCTTCTTGTGCTTTTCGAAGATGTTTGCTAACTCTCCCTTCTGCCTGATGCTCTGTTTATTAGTGACTTAGCACTTCTGGGGTTCTCAGTGATTTTTTTCACAGCTTCTCAGTGTGATTTTACCTTCTCCATGCCTGCATTTCCCTGTTTTGTAAAATAGCTATCTTCCTAAGGACCTTAAGACATGGTTACAGGAGTTATAGTTGTGAGATTAATTGCATGATGTTCTGTTGTTCCTTATCAACAAGGGGCAAAAAACCCAAAAGCAGCAAGGGTGGAAGAGATGAACATTGTTTCAAATCCAAACTCCCATGATCCCATGGGGTTTTGGAGCAGGTTAACCTCTGAGCAGCTTAAAACAGGTTTTAAAAAAAGTACCCTTGGGGAAGAGAATATGCATTAATTTGCAGGTCTTTGTAACAGGTGATATAGTAACAACTACTCTTTTTCTAAACCAAGACCATAGGCCTTGTATTTGTGTTGTTTTTATTGGGAAATAGGATCTACAGAGGTCTTCTAACATAGGCCTTCACTGGGAATACATTTCACTTCACACTCTTCAAAGGGCCAACATTTTCCATGTTGACTGGTGTAAGGTTGTCTCTCTGAGTTTGTTTTTGCTCTTTTGTATTTGGCCACTGCTGCATTATGTTTCAGGGAAAGGGGAAGGAGGACCCTTTGCTTCAATTGTTTGCTGCATTAAGACAAAAATTCTGGCTTATTTTTTTAAGATGAAAAATACTATACTATACTTTTGACAGCTCTCTGGGACCTACATAATTTTTCAAGATCCCTTTAAAAGAATTCCCACACTTCAAAGTTAGCATTCCTAGCAGTGTTTGGATGTCTACAGTTCACATCCATCCCATTTCCTTTTGAAAAGTGCTTTAACATTGTCTGACATACAGTGAAAGAAGCAGCATGTCCAGGTCCTCCTCCCTCAGCTGTCCTCTATCCCTTTGAGACTGACTGCTGGCAGTCACCGCATCAATGAACAGACTGGAGATGAGTGGAGAGTATCCCACTGTGACACATGAGGAATTATTAGGAGATTTCCTAATTATGTTTTGAATTACTTACCAACTTCAAATAAGCCTGGCGTGCAAGCAGTCAGTGGGGGAGTCTGGACATGGAATTAATTTAATGAAATTTAATGAATGATGTTGAAATCACTAATTGGCTTTCCTAGGCCCAGAAAGCCAAACCTGGCATCTTCCCTGCACTGCTGTTGTCCAGTCCTTTGCTATATGATTTGTATCCTATTTTCCTTAACCAAAATATCCCTTTTGGCAAGTTGTTCTCCTCATGGGTTCACTTGAGTTTTGGGATTTCCACATTAAGTGTCTCCTGCCTTCTTTTCTGCCCTGAGATTTTGCTGGGTGGAAGCTAACACAAACTTCAGGTGCAGTAATAGAACATAAGGATATGGAGTTTGTCAGATGGTTTTGGTATATGGTGCAGTAGAAAACCATTATCTGGTTTTTGTAGGTATATGAGCAAGTGGGGTGAAAACAGAGATGACTAGGTACAAGTTCAAGAAGTGTAGGTTGTTAGAAAAACCAGTGATGCTTTGCATGCATGACTGTCTATTGCTGTCTGTTTACTTACCACTCTGCTTGAGCAAACAGTACTTCCCTTCCCTGCTCCCCACCCATGTGTGTTTACCCTATGGAAGGAAGTACTTGTCTGCCTTTGCAGTTCAGCTTCTTTTGATGACAAAACACCATGCCAGGGGTTTGGCTTCAGCTTTAAAGTTGATCAAGGAATCCAGAAGAACACAGGACTTTCTGTTCCTGGATTTTAAAATGGATATTCAGGTTAGGTCCCACAGTGAAGAAAGAGGGAAAGAAAGAAGGAGTAAGCAAAATTTTCTGTGTTCTTCTAAAGCAGAGCAATGTTACACTCAGTACATTTATATCCATTTAATCCTATTCCTCTGAGAGTAAATACATTACCTCCAAGCTTGCAGGAATCTTAATTTCAGTGGATAGGCCATGAGCTGTAGAGCAAGAAGGACCTTTGTCTAAATTAAGATTATTGCAGTGATATAAAAAAAAAATTGGGAAATCTATGGGTGATTTAAGCTTCAGGAATGGGTACTTTCAGATCAATGTTTGGAGGATACTTTGGATGAAAAAGGTCCTAAGTATGTTTGTCTTGTTTTAGCAGAGGCTGGGACTAACAAGAAAGGGGTCAGTTGGTTTTTTTTAAAAAAGAGGCAGGGGTGCCACAACCAGAGCCTTGTCCATGCTGTGTCTGTTGTCATGTGGACAGAACAAGGCAATACCTGTAAGTCTGGGCAGCAGAGGGCCAGGAAGCTGTTTTGATCAGCCTGTGAATAGGCTGAAAAGGGAGTCCTCAAATACCAGAGCTACCGAAAGAGGTTATTGAGCAAGTGTTTCTCAGAACAGAGTGCAGGAGCTTCAGAAAAAGAGAAACATGCTTATCAATGAGGCTGTCAAACTAGGGCTTAGCCACTTAGCTCTATACTATACTCTATACTGCTTTCTTTACTTACAGAACATTTTATTCACTTTTATGTGAAAAAGACTCCTTTCTGTCTTTGCACTTGGCATTTAGCCCACTGCAAATGCCAAAACTAAGGGATTAAATGGTGAAAAGGGGTAGGAGGGCCTACTACCTCTCTGCCAGCTGGGAGCTCTGCCAGCTTGACTTGGAACACAGTTCTGCGTAGATTTAAAATCTATCTGTCAATGAGGGGACTATGGTTTTCCCAGTGCTTAAACTTCAGCTGTCATTAACGTGTTAAGAATTGGCAGTAATGAGAGGTTCCCATCCCTCTCTGGGCTTGCAGATGGTGCAGTTGCAGATGCAGTGCTTCTGGTCCCTGCTGTCCTCAAGTGCTGGCATGACCCTTCCCTGCAGAAGGAGATGAAAGGAGGAAGTGCAGATGCCTGTGCTGGAAGGGAGGTGTTTGGAAAGGCAGAGTTGAGAAGCTGAATGTAAGAATTTCCTATTAACCCTGCCAGGCTTTCTAAAGAAGTCTGCTGCTGTGATGATCTCAAATGATGCTGAGATGCTTTGACTCACTTTTCTTCAGAACTAATGTTCCTATGAGGTTTCTTGGCTGTTGTTTCTCAGAAGGTGTTGATACTCTTTCAAAGTAAGTTATTTCTTCATGTCAGGGACCTTGAAGTGAGTGGTTTGAGTCTTGAGGTTTGTAATAGCAAACCAGGAAATACAGGGAACTGATGAGAAAGACTTTGAGGAAAAAAGTGGATGTTCTCACCTGATACAGAACCCCTTAGTTTTCTAGTTGAGAAGATACATTCTCATGTTACTTTTTGTTTGTTTTTTTCCCCCCAGAGCCTGCATTGATGTCGCTCCCACTATGCCAAGATGCCCTACAGAATCCTCCAAATCCGAAACAGTGGGGCCATGCATTTAGCCATTGTCTGACTTTGAGAGCAAGTTTACCCAAACAGAAGGGAAAAGCATTAATAAAAAATAAGCTCACAGGGCAACTTTTCCTGCCAGGATCTCACCCAGAGCAACAGTGGCACGTAACAACAGGAATTCTACAAACCCAGCTCAGAGGCTACTGCCTCTTCCAGAAGAACCCAAGCTCCACATTTGATACAAAGTGCCTTGACACTTCTCCTGATGGCCAAGTTTCTGTGGACTGTCAGTCCAAAGAGGCAAGTTTGGGATCTGAATTCTGTACCACAGATTCTGGATCTTGCACCAGAGTAGCTCGTGCCTCTGACAACTTGACTCACACTGACGAGGAAGGACGGGCCACAATGGTTGATGTTGGAGGGAAGCCAGATTCAAGAAGAAGTGCTGTTGCTGGTGCTGTGGTCCTCCTGGGTGAGAAGGCATTTGAGTTGGTGAGGCAAAATCAGATGAAGAAAGGGGATGTGCTGGCAGTAGCCCAGATTGCAGGAATTCAGGGAGCCAAACTGACCAGCCAGTTGATCCCATTGTGTCACAACATCCCCCTCTACAATGTTGAGGTATCTCTGAGCCTGGATGAGGCTAGATATGCAGTGGTGATTCGCAGCTCCTGTCAGACCTGGGGGAGGACAGGTGTGGAGATGGAAGCTCTGACAGCTGCCAGCCTGACTGCTCTGACTGTGTATGACATGTGCAAAGCAGTGACTCATGACATTGTGATCAAAGAGGTGAAGTTGCTTAGTAAGACAGGTGGGCAGAGGGGAGACTTTTCAAGGGTCTAGGTAATATCCCGATGCCTCCAGTCCTCCAACTAACCACTGCTCATGTTCAACCTCTTAAAGAACTACTGCTGGTGGGCTTGGAGGCCTCAGCAGGTGTACAGTACAGCAAGCTCATGCCTCCAGCATTGCCTTACTCTGTCAGCTTACTGCTGGGAGACAACTGGAGCCACTTCTCCCTCTTAAAAATCATGTGTTTTCTAGAAGACAGACTTCTCCACTCTGCCAGTATTTCAATTTCAATGTCCTTATGATGAGCTTGAGAAAAGATTTGTAGTTATACCACAGAGGTTTTTGGATTGGGTTTTTGGGTTTGTATTGTTTGGTTTTTCTTCTGAGCTATGAAATACTGACACCTGCTTTCATCACATCATGCAACTGTGAGTTCTGGAAATGAAGCAAGTGCTGGAAGTGCTGTTATTTGGCAGCTCTTTTTAAGTCAAGGATTATTTAAGTCAAGGATTAAGATTTCAGAATTGCATCTGTCTGTTCCTCTGACCCCCTTGGTTGAATATGGAAGGTGACAGAAGAACAGCTGAGGAACCTCACCATACAGCAGAGATTATAACCATGGAACAGTCAGGGTCAGTTGGCAGCTTCCATCCCATTTGCATTGCTACTGCTTACCTTCACAAAATCAAAGGATCTCAGAACACCTAAGATTGGAAGGGCCCACAGTGGGTCATCTCAGCTCAGGCAGGATCATCCCAGAGTGCATTGCACAGGATTACATCCAGAATGGACCATCTCCAGTGAGGGAGCCTCCACAACCTCTCTGGGCAATCTGTTCTAGTGCATTGTCACCTGCATAGTAAATAAGCTCTTCATAGTCAAGTGGAACTTCCTGTGCATGTGTTTCCACCTGTTAACCACTTATTCTATTGTTTGGCATCACCAAGAACAGCCTGGCTTCATTTTCTTGGCACACTTCACCCCCTCCAATACTTACATACATTGATGAGGTTCCCTCTCAGTCACTTCTTCTGGAGGCCGAACAGGCCCAACTCCCTCAGCCTTTCCTTGTAAAAGAAATGGAAATATCCACACATCAGTTTCAAAAGAAAATATGGCAGCTTCCCAGTTCTCTACCTTGAGTGCTCTGTAAAACATGATGCAGGATTTCCAGGTTTGGAAGAATTTGCTGATCTGAAAGACATGTTTTACAATGTTAGAAGCATGTTCTCCATTTTGTCCTTAGCACTAAAATATATTGATGCCCTATGTCTGCATGCTTCAGGGCTTAATTGTGCCATATGCAAAGTAGCTATCAGCATTCCCTGACTTTAATAAGAGATGTTACACTAAGCCCTAGAAGACTCCAAATTTTTTAATCCTAGAGTGCAGTTCCTAGTAACCAGCAACTTGCATAATCCTGACAGATAAAACAAAGTTAATAGTAGTAGCCACTTGGAAGAGTAAGGTAGTTGCTTTTGCCTTGGCCAGAGTGCTTTCCTGCATGTTTCTCTAATTTGCTTTCATGAAGTCTTCTGGCCTTGGAGCACTTAAGTGTTCCCATAAATGCTGCAGTGGCCCCTGTCATGTACCATTTAATAGCTTTGATAATTAACTATCCTAGATAAGAAATTACTCAACATTCTTGTTAATACTGATGGATCCTTTTCAGGTGTTAATTTAAGCGCTCTAAACAGGGTGTTAGTAGCTTTCTACTGCTTATGGATAATGTGAATTGCATATGATCCAGGGTGCTTCCTCTCCTTACGCACAGAGTTGAAGACAGCTCTAAAAAGCATCTTAAGCTTTGCAAGTAGCTGTTTCTCATGAAATGAGGTTAAATTACTGTTGAGTGTCAGTAAAGCACACACCACACTACCACACACATCCTGCTCACTTAAAGTAAGCACAGGTCTAAGACAAGGAGACAATAGGTTTTACGACACATCCTTTACAATTCTTATACATTAGCTATGGCAAAAAGCATACTTTTTCCATTGCAGGTGAATTAATTTGATTCTTTATTCATCATAAAGCACATACAGTGACAGATATAGCAGCCATAGCTGAAAGGAAAGGAGCCTGGAGAGCTTGATGCTCAAATTCCATAAATGTTTGTACACCTACATTGAGTGTTACACAGTCCTGACTCCCTTGGTATCACTGTACTTCTCAGGAGTGTACCTAGCACTGCCATACTGATCCCCAACACTTTCTCCCTGATCCTGCAAATAAGAGACTGTTCATTTGTGGAACTGCTTGCCCATAGTGCATAAGTTTCCTTAACTCAGTATGGAGACAAATGGCCACGAAAAGGAAGCATGTGTGTAACCTGCTAAGTTAGCTGATTTACACAAGCACTTTCCTGCCCTCACCATATACCCAGTCTCTAGCTAATTTTGAAAGTGGAAAGGAAATTAGATGTACTCAGTAGTCATAAAATGATTCTTTAGACACGCCATTCGTTGGCTTCTGAGAAGTTTGCTGCAGAGCTCACACGAAGGACTCAGGACCAAACAAGAGTCTGCAGAAGCACAGACATGAGCACTGTACACACCTTGCTACTTACGCACATTTCACTACTTTGTTGGTTTGAGAGTGGCTGGGAGTGAAGGGCAAACTGACTTTGGTGCCATTTTATGCTTGTTGCATTATCAAGTTTTTTAACTATGCATATTTATAGGAAATGAACCAAGCATGAGTCAACATTTTGTGAGAGAAATGAGTTGAGAGTGGTGCTAGGTGGGCCACAGTATAATACATGTTGATGAACTGACTATTTTCGGAGGCTTGCTTTTTTTTTGTCCACTGCATTTTTAATAAATACTAATTGTAATGGACTATGTTCTGCATTACTTTGAATACCCTTTTTATTCACTCAAAGGAACATCTGTGTTCTCAGCCACAAGTTTCTAGAGCTAGTTACCTCAGGACAAGCAAAAAGACACACTTTACAAGTTGTAGTTATTAGTCAGCAATTAGTGAGGGATCAGTCACAATAACATTACTATAAACTATTTAAAAAATCTGGGTTTTTTGTTGCTGTTGAGTAATACTCATCTCAGTCTGGCTGTGTAATCTTAAACTATGTAATCTTATGGGTTTAGCCTCATAATTTATCATCCAGCTTCAGTATCCCAGTTTCTGCCATGTGGCTGTATATAACAGCACTGCTTCTTGTTGCAGAGGAACATAGGGAACTGGAACCTTCAGAGTTCTCCCTTAGTCTGAGTGACCACACACTGAAACGAAGGTCCAGGGAAATGCCTGTATAAGAGTTCATTCCTCCTGTATCATCAGTAAGTCTTAAGGGAAATTCCCTTTCTGATCCCTTGGAGCTTTCAGGAAAGCTCTCATCTCCTGCTACCAACGTGTATTTCTACCTGAGGAAGATTAGTCCATTGAGCTGTTCCTGGTAATGGACCACTGTGCTCTGCAAGAAGGCAAAGGTGGCAGCTGTGCTTCCAAAGGGTCTCTTTTTCCAGGTATAACTGTCACACTTGGGGACATGGGTTAGTAGTGGACTTGCAGTATTAGATTAATGGTTGGATTCAATGATCTTAGAGGCCTTTTCCAACCTAAAATGATTCTATGATTCCAAATGCTGCCAGTCCAAAACAGTAGCAAAAAGCTTTACATCCTTTTTCAAGGAGCTGCTTCCTAATTTGGAAACAGGTTTTTGAGGATTTCACCGGAAGGAACACAGTAAAGCACCCAGCCCACCATGGCTGGAGGGTGCCATAGGAGCACAGGTTGCACTTCTGCACATGTCAAACACAAACACTGCAGATCGCAGCACCCCACACAACACACATGCAGTAGAGCTTTAGCCTGCTGGAAAGTGTCACTGGTCCCAGCTCACGTCTCATTTGGGTGTTACTGTCTGTTCACTGCTAATCCAGCCTGTGTCCTTTGAGGCAGCCGTGGCCTATCTTTCTGCACAGTCACTTCCTGATGGTCATTGCCCCACCCTCAGACTATCCCGTTAACAATCAGATGCAACATATAAAGGCAAAGCTGGGCACTAAGAATTCTTAAAGATATTCAATCTATGCTATAGAGAGCAAGGCTTTCAGAGGGTGCTGTAGGAAGAAGAGTGGGGCATGGAGGGAAGGAGGGAAATATCTCAGGGAGGGACCTCTTCCTCTGAAAGGGAACAACAGCTGAGCACTAAAAAGGCAAACAAACTTTTTTAAGTTTTAAGCCACTGGTGAGCTGCTGTAGTTCCCTGTAAGGTTGCTGACATTACTCAGCTTTACATGGGGTCTGACTGAACAGAATCTGGCCCTTCAGCCCACCCCTTCGTTGGCACTTTGCTAGTTCTCAGCTCCTTCTGGCTGCCACAGCAGCAGTCAGACAGCCCTGCAACAGCTGAAAAATGGCTGCTGCTTTGGCCTAGACAGAACTGCTAATTAGTTAAATAGAAACACAGTTCACTTCCCTCCACTTACCAGAGCATCACTTCAAGAGAAACTTAGTGTTTCAGGGAACCTAAAATCAGTTGGAGGAATTACAGGGGGCTGACTAGATTTTCCATTGAGATTTTGGGTTCAAGCCTCAATTTAGGTCTCAAAACCAGTGGATGTGAGGTGCACTGCAAGGCCATGACGATGACAGGCAACCCCCTGACATGCCTGGCACAGTCCCCAGGAAGGCTTTAGAAACCTTTAAGTTTACCATTTCTATTTTTGCACTTACCCTCTTTGCTCCTTTGGGGGAGTGAAAGGTACCCAAAATAGTAGCAGTGAAGTGCAGCTGAGTGCAAGTTCACCAGAAGGGGTGGGATGAATACCCTGAGACACTGCTGAGCTTTGCTCCAAGCAGAGCAGCACAACCAACTAGGCATTGCTCAGCTCCATGTGCACAACCCAACTGCAATGGCATGGCCATCAGGCAAGCTGCCCACTGTCCGTGGCTCCCCAAGGTGCCATCCACACAACACTTGCTCCACAGAGCAAAGCTTCACACTTCATGGTTGCTTAAGGTTTGCTTCCAGAACCCCAAATTAGCAACAGAGACAATTGCATCATCAATGACTCCATCAGCAGAGAGGGCATAGTCTCCAATCCTGGAAAGCCTGCTCAAACCCAGATACTCTCAGTACTACTAAGCTCTTCCTGCATTAATTTAGTCTTAAAATTAACTGCAACAGAAATACTGTCTTCTATACCCATGATACTTTCAGAGTGTGCAGCTGAAAGGATGCAAGGTCAGCAAAAGCACCATTTGTGTTTGTGAAGTCAAGGGAAGCTTGGTTGTAGCGTGACAGAAGGTAGGGAAGGAAGAGGAGAAGATAGCAGGAGGTCCAGGAAACTGTAAAGTTGTGTTAATATTATGCTTGGAAAATAACACATGCTGTCGGATACATGCCTGCTCCATTAGTCCTGCCCTCAGCCAGTTACCAGCTGGTGCACTTGTGACAAAGCTCCTTCAACATCAGCAGAGCTGCAGCACCACACCAGGCACAGACCTGGCCAGCAGCATCTGCTGGGGGCTGGGAGAGAGGGATCTCAGCTGCACAGCTCTGACCTGCCACTGCTGTGGCCTTAATAAACTTTGGTCTTATTACCAGGGTGATTTTGGCACTCAAGGCTCCCCACGTGCGTGGTTCCAGCAAGGCTGGAATTGCTGTTCTTTGAGGCAGTGTGTGGAGCTACACCAGCCATCCATCCCCTCGCCAGCTGCCACCCACAGTCTCTGCACTTCAGAGAGCTGCACTTCCCCACCCTAGGCCTGATGCTGAATGGAAATGTTTTAGCTCTGTGTGGCTCTTTTGGCTTCTGCAGATCAACCCCTGGGGCCATCCTCAGTCCAGATCCAAGAAATGAGCTGAGGGAAGGGAATGATTTCTGCTGCCCCTGAAGCTTCATCTCTCCTATTGCAGCTGGCAGCTCAAAAGTCTCCATCCTGCCAAGACTGAATCTTAATTGTGATCAGTGGAAAAGACAAGCTGCTGCCAGGGCCGCCCTGATCCTGATTCATAGAGAACACTGGCAGAGCTCACCCAGCTCCACAAGAGAAGGCCTTCAGTAGGGTCTAAAAAATAAAAAAAAATAAAAAAAAATTCCCTCTAGAGCTATGGTATCAGTGGAAGCAGCAGGCTGAAGCCAAGAAGAGGAGATGGCTTAGCCAGGTAGTTTGCAGAGGAGGGGTAGGCAGAACCACACCCCATGGAAAATCCTCCCATCCCTGCAGCCTGCTGGGAAGGGAAGCCACAAGCAAGGCTGAGGTGTAGCTGGCAATCTTCAGGCCCTGCAGTGAATTCAAATACAACGATCAGCTCTGGACAAACACACAAAACTGCCACACTCTTGCCCAGAAATGCTCTTACCAAGGGCTATAGGAAAACAGGCAAGATAAGTCTGTCATCTTAGGAGAGAAAGACTAGAGCAAAACCCCTGCAAACATTCCATCTGCATGTGGCACCAGGATGCTACATGATGCTTTTTCCAAGCCACAATGCTGACTTTATGCCACTCACTTCCAAGACCCTGGCAGAACTCATTCATACCTCCGTGATTAGGCACAGTCTAGCCACCCCTTTGGCTTTAAGGAGGCAACCAGAAGCAGTACTGCCAAGATGGGTGCTCCTGACCCAATTTCCTTATGAGAAGTGCCCTGTCATCTCACCACTGTCATGTCCCAGCAGTGGTGTGCAGCAGGGGGAGATCAAAGTGGGCAGCCATTCAGCCTGGGCTATTTTGACACCATTTGTTCCATCTTGCAGATTGAGCTACATCTCCAAGTCCCTACATCAGAGGAAGGCCACGGTGGTAAGGTCTTGCTTGCACAGGGAGTTTTAGAAGAGCTCCCCTTGCTGACTCAGGGGAACAGAGTTACCAACAGCTTATGCAACAGATGCCATGTCAGTTGCTGGACCTGAGCAGTGAAAACAGGCTCTTGCTCTGGTAAAACAGCTTTAATGGGATTTTCCAGCCAGCAAACAGGCTTTGAAGGGACACACCCAGGACATTCAGCCATCAGCAATACAACTGCATGCAGAAGGCTCTTGGCCAGCCAGACTGGGAGGGGTATTTAAACACAAGTTTCTTGCCTTCTTCTTTACAGCCTGCTATTTCCCTCCCAGCTCGCCGAGGATGCCTCAGAGCTCATCCCTCTGGGGTGTCCCAGATGCAGCAGAGGCACAGCCAGTAACAGCCCATCACCAGTAAACCATAACTTTTGCAAATCTATGCCAGAGAACTCTAGCTGAACCCCAACAGCTGGAGGGGGAGTTTCATTTCCACTTCTCCAAGGCTGGTATTTCAAGGTGTTTTCATTTCTTTTTAATCAATGCACATGGCCAGCTCCAGAGGGGGCTGAGCAAGGAGAGGGAGGCAGTGCAGCCACTGTATCTCTACAAAGTATTTCCACATGCAAGTGAAACAGGGCTCGGCTCACTCGGTGCGTGTTTTGCAGTGTGGTTATGGGCTGTCGTTCCGCCTCCACAAAGCTGTTATTTATTTACTTAAAGACTTGCATTCCATGGAAAAAGATGCCCCAAGATAGCACGGTGTTTCTAAAATTAAACCCAGCTGGATGGAGTGGAGAGCAAGCAAGCAAGCACTCCTGTGCTCCCACCAGCAGCAGGAATGGCTCCCCATGTCCCGGACTCCCCCACCCTCACTGAGCTGCAGCAGAGTCTGGTAATATGTCTCCTGTGTCCTCAGTGATGAGGAGAAGCAGCTCTCTGGGAAGCCAGGCTGAGACCAAGTGCCTTACTCAAAAGCAGGAGTGCCACTGTTTCTCATGACAGGGGATCAGGGCTTAGTAGCAGTTCTGGTACTTCATGTCCCAGCAGCTTTGTGAAAGCCCCCGCGCTGCTGCAGGACAGCAGGCATCCCACCATGTGTCTGATGCAGGTTTGAGTGTGGTCAGAAGTCTTTAAACAGAATTTGTGAGAACAAATGATGAACATTCCTGAAGCTCATCTCCTACCTAATCCAGCCATGATTTTCTTTTACTTTGTGTGCCACTGGTAGCATCTTTCTCACAGGGAAGCTTATTTAGCCCTCACTGTTGTAACCTAAGTTAAGAAACCGGTTTTCATAAAAACCATTTTTAAAGGGGAAAGGGAAAACCCAAGTGTTCCTCCAATCTCATATGGCACGAACAAGAAATCCCCCCAAGACACGCTCTCAGCACCTGTTCCCCTGTCTGACACACAAGCACAGGGACTGCCCCTACGTCGTCAAGTGGCTCAGCTCAGAAACAAGTGCATCAGGTTGTCAGAGCAGCTGGTGCCAGAACTGCTGCTCAGGGGTTTTACTATGGCCTAGATTTAGCCTCATCCCTCAGACAAAATGTCTCCTCACACACGCAGCTGAAGGTCTCCAAAGGACAGGTTGGATACTGATGGAACCCCCTATACCCATCAGGGTTGGGAGTGCCTTAGAGGCTCTTGGGAAGCAAAGCTCCAGGGATGGCAGAGGTGGCTCTGCTGGGGCCATACTGAAGAATCACAGAATCACAGAATTAGCTGGGTTGGAAGAGACCTCCAAGATCATCAAGTCCAACACCACTGTGATTACGAGACCATGGCATTGGGTGCCGCATCCAGTCTCAAAAACCTCCAGAGATGGTGAATCCACCACCTCTCTGGGCAGGCTATTCCAATGCCTGATTACTCGCTATAAAAAATTTCTTCCTATTATCCCTCAGGTGCTAATCAGCTTCTTCTACAAAGCAGGAACAGATCCAGACTTGCTTGGGACACAAACACAGTCTGTGGTACCCAAAGAAACTCTTGCCCAGTTATAATACTTTACTGTGAGCTCACAGGTAGACAAGCAGTAGGCTGATTCCTACTTTTCCTCCAGAAAACACTTCATAACTATGCCGGGGCTAAAATGACAGTTCCTATCACACCCAAACAAGCAGCCAGCCGGGCACATTCTATCAGGCCTCCCCACAGGAACACACAGCAGCAAGGAGATGCTTTGGAACACTATTTCTTATCTCTGGAATCCAGCGACCACCTAATCATCTTGAGTGGGTGGGGAATCCATCTTTGCTTTTTTACAGTACTGCCACAATGCCATAATGAAATTAAAAACAGTTCAAGCTTTAAGTAGATGGACATTCATTTTCTTCCTTTCTTGTTTGCTTCCTTCTGTGGACAATGGAGCATGTAAAAGCTTTTGATCTTTTTTTACATTCCTCAGTCACTGTCCATAGACCACCTTCTGATACCTTTACAGACCAGGCTTTCCAAGAACCACAAATTGCTGAGAGTGATAATCAGAGCATGAACTATGGATTCACAATAGGCAAGTTCTCAGTCTCTCATGAGGCATGCAAGCCAATTCTTACAATAATCCTGATATTTTAGAGGATGATGAAACATGAACTCTGCCCCTGCAGACCTGCTGGCAAGGGAGATCCTTTACTTACAAATAGAAAAGTAGCAAGTAGTCTCTCATGTCTCTCAGGCACAATAATCTATTATCTCAAGAAATATGACAATGACAGTTCTCCTTCCACCAGTCTTTTAAAAATCTCTGCAAGGCACACGGAGAGAAGGGAGGCCTCATACCTCCTCTCTGCAGGGTCAGGCAGCAATACCACGCAGTTCACAGCACACTCACCTTCCTGTCTGTCCCATGGGAAGAGGTGTCCAGGGCTGACATCAGCCCTGCTCCTCATGTCCCTGCAGCCTCTGCATGACTGCTTGTGCCTTCCCTAGTTAGCAGCTGCTTTGGTCATTGGTGGAACAGCTCTGAAGAGCCCTTCCATGAAGGGACCTGATGGCAAAGGTCTTACTGTAACAACACAGACCAAGCCACTACTAATCAGAGGCATTTCCACCAAACAAAAGTCTTTTTCCACATCTCACACTGTGCAATAAATTATGAAAGTCATTTCCTTCTAATATTTTCAGATTTTTTTTTTTTAGCTAATGTAATTAGAGACAGTTTTTCCTTTCATGAGCACGGCAAGGGATTGGCTCAACACTACTGTGCCCCACATCTAAAACAAGATAGGCAAACAACAATTCCTGGATTTTCACATTAAAGTATTTGCAGCATTTTAGACCCTCTGGCCCCCAGGGTTCAATGCTGTCATGGTAGGAAAGATGCAGCAGCTCAGTCAAGACAGGCCTCCATGTCACTGCAAACCCTCCAACTCACACAAAGATCCTCTGAGACCAAGTGAAAAGAAATGCTGGCTTAAAATGAGAGACAGCAGCAAAATTAATATTTTTTTTTAATTCAACTATTTAAAAAAAAAATTAAAAAAGGTGGGGGGGAAGAAGTTTACTAGTAACAACCTGATATGGTATCTCTAGGAGGAGACTAAACTTCAGTCCTGCAGTAATATACAACAGCCCTAGCCAACAGAGCAGGTGACATCTCACCTGCAGGAGAGACTGCAGAGACTGGGGATGAAACTGGACATTGAGGTGCCCTGTTTCCATGGATGTTCCAGCTTCTAGGGGACATCTGGCACCTCTTTCCTCACCCCAAGTAAACACATGCAGTGGGAAACCCCAGTAACCTTCCTGTCCCATCCTTAGCCAATGCTCAGAGGGTCCCTGTGTAACCCCAGCCAGCATCCAGCCCAGAGGCAGTAAAAAGTTGGAATTCCTCAATACATTTGTGTCAGTTTTTTCATGCTTTGATCATTGAAGACAGTTTCTTCTTGCTCATTAAGCATGGGAAGGAAGAGGTGAGATCAGCTTTGGGACAAGAGACCTCTTGTCATTAAAAAGCCCTTTGGAAGAATCCTAGAAGAATTCTAGAATCCTTTCAAAGACACTTTAGTTGTTTTTTTCTAAAACATGCCAATCAGAAACACACCTTGCCAGAAAACAAACAGAAAGATTAAAACCAGGTACCCCCAACTAATGACCCACCCTGGTTTATTCTTCCTCTATTTCATTCCCTCATCCAGGCACACATGAGCAAGGCATTTTGCTTTCTTAACGTTTCACTATGTCACTAATGAAAGTTGAGTCTGTCTCGTGCTCCTACAAACCAGCACGTCTCCAAAAATGGATAAAAAGCAACATTTCAGCAGTTACATGGCTCCACGAGCAGCATCACCCTCATCTTCCCTAAGCAATCTCTGCTGATCCTGGGGTTGGGAGAATTAGGGGAAAAAAAAGGGGAGGGGGAAGACAAAAGGGACAGAAAAAGGCAAAAAGGAAAAAAAAAAATGNGGCTTCAATTATTTTATTACCTAGAGGTAGAAATCTATGACCAAGCAGATTTCTCCAAGAAAACTTGGTGTCTGCTAAGGCACAGATAATAGTAATTGTTTAAACAGAAGCCAAAGGTTAAAGAAGGGGAAAACCAATGAATAATAGAGTCTCAACAAGAGCAAGGAACTTCCCTCACACTCCTCTTCGCTCTCAGTCATTCAGGGCAGCTAAACCCAACACTGGTTTTGCTCAGAAAAAGCCATGAGGCACTTACCTTGCTTCTGTGCAGTGATGACAAGGACAGGAAGGTCCATGATCATGCAAAAGATGTCAAGCAGGAAGATGGAAGGAGGCTTCTGTGCTGGACCCATGCTGCAGGGCAGAGCACCAGCTCCTCACTGTATGCTCCAAACCCAGCCAAAATATTCAAGAGTCTTCTTGTTAGAATTTAAGCAGGATTTCTCTCTTGTTCAAAGCAGACAGAATTCAAATGCTGCACAATTTAACCTCTAATGATGAAAAGCAATTGTTCAATCTCTCTGTCAAACCCCAGCTGCTAGGGAAGAGAATTCAGAGAGGTCCCTGCATTTTCATCCTGCCTCTGCCACGCGCATAATGCAGATGTTTAAAACAAACAAACAAAACAAAAACACCTTTGCCTCTGCCCTTATATCTGTAAAGCAAGAATCTGAATCAGAAGTGTAGCAAAGTGTGAACCAAACAGATCAAAACAGGAAAACTAAGAGCCCTTTTAAAAACTAAAACCCACTGCCATCTGCTGCCTATTGATCCCCATCCTNCTCCTGATGAGTCTGACCAAAGTAGAGATAAATAGCAACTAAGTCTCAGGGAAAACAGCAAGAAGCCCATTAGCTACAGAAACATCAAACAAAACTATCGTAACAATGTTGAAAACCAAAACTTTGGGGCTTTTGGGGNCACTGGTTTTGCTCAGAAAAAGCCATGAGGCACTTACCTTGCTTCTGTGCAGTGATGACAAGGACAGGAAGGTCCATGATCATGCAAAAGATGTCAAGCAGGAAGATGGAAGGAGGCTTCTGTGCTGGACCCATGCTGCAGGGCAGAGCACCAGCTCCTCACTGTATGCTCCAAACCCAGCCAAAATATTCAAGAGTCTTCTTGTTAGAATTTAAGCAGGATTTCTCTCTTGTTCAAAGCAGACAGAATTCAAATGCTGCACAATTTAACCTCAAATGATAAAAAGCAATTGTTCAATCTCTCTGTCAAACCCCAGCTGCTAGGGAAGAGAATTCAGAGAGGTCCCTGCATTTTCATCCTGCCTCTGCCACGCGCATAATGCAGATGTTTAAAACAAACAAACAAAACAAAAACACCTTTGCCTCTGCCCTTATATCTGTAAAGCAAGAATCTGAATCAGAAGTGTAGCAAAGTGTGAACCAAACAGATCAAAACAGGAAAACTAAGAGCCCTTTTAAAAACTAAAACCCACTGCCATCTGCTGCCTATTGATCCCCATCCTCAAGCAATTAGGCCCTTATTACTTCTGCTTATTTTCACAGCTCTTCCCACCTGAGAGCGAGAACCTACACCTGGGGCTTTGTCTGGGGTCCCCGGGAATCTCTGTGTTGCAGAAATTTGCTGCACAGCCAGCAAGGCTCCCCCTGGAAGCTACCATGAACTTCTCAGGAGCTCATGGTCAGAGCACTGCCCTTTGATGGGCTGAAGATAAGCATGAAATATTGTGGTTTCAAGATGAATTTTGTCAGCATCCTATTTCTGTTAACAGAGGAGATCCATGTGCAAATGAAACAGCTGCACATGTTGCATCTGTCATGAGAACAATTCCTCAGCACATTTCTCCATTCAGCCTCAGATTAGCTCTGGCCCTTGTGTGCATCTTGGTCACCCTGCTGCTCTGTGTCTAACTTCTCTGCAGTCTCCCCATCCTTCTTTTCTGAAGTCTTCACTTCTTATGTTGACTTTCCTGGCTTCTTTTCAGCTGGCCTTATTTAACTCCTTCCTTTGCAGCCATCCTCTCCTGCCCACTCCTTCTCTGAGTCAATGCTCTTGCTGCCAGGATGTTGCTAAGGGACATGAACGAGTTTAGGGCCAGCACTGCTGCCCTGCAGTCCCTTCCTCGCTTGGACTAGTTATGTCCAGACATGGATTAGAAACTCTTGGATAGCAAGATTGTCTACCGTTTTCTTTAAGTGAACTCCTGTGTACCTTATGTTCTGAAAGAGGAATGAGAGAGAGCTTTATTCACAGTCTTTTTAAGAGGACCCTTGGGTTTGGTAACATGGTGGGTCCATCATCAGCTCTTTCCCATTGCATCCTGAGGGGAGGATGTGCTTGCGTTTCATTGTCTTGCCTGTTCCCCCAGAACAACCTGTGACTTTTCTCACCAGCTCTGCAGTGACTGCGTCACCTAAAGAGCGTCATGCTCCTGACCAAAGAGAAAGGTCAAACAAAAAAGTGCAACCAGACTCCAACTCACCTTTAAGACTTTACAGCAAAATGCACAGAAAATAAAACTACAAAGAAATTTACGGAGACACAGTGGGGGCAATATATCTTTAATTTTTTTGCTTTTGTTTTTTAGTATTACAGTATATTCTTATAAAAAGATACAGATAAAAAGGACACTACAGGATTTGTACATTTAATTCACTTATAGTCTTAAACTGACTGAGAATGAGGATACGCCAAGGCATTACAGCAGCACACAACCTCCCACTTCAGTAAGCAGCACTGTACTCTCATGCTTGCCAGGCAGAGGCACCTCCCAAAGAGTCCTGTGAGTTTCAAGCTGAGCAGGCTTGCAGGGGAGCAGAACGACTGGGGGTGGGGATGGTTTGGGAGCGAGTTTTTGAGCACAGAGAGGCTCGAGTACCAAACATTCCCCTACAATTCTAAAAACTGCAAAGAGTTTTAAAGAGCCTGTTTGAGGGCAAGCACGGAGGGGGGAAATGGCTTGTCAGAGAGGATTTTCTAAATCACTTGGGTTAGAGCTCCTAGTGGTGGAAGCTGAAAGGACCAAGCCCTTCATGAGCTTTGTAGAACATCTTTTAAACAGACAAAACTGCCTAAAGGAGATTTTTGATCCAGATCCTACTTTTAATTATGCTGGTGTAAAACCAGAGCAATTTGAACTGGTTACAGTGGATCTATTCCATGTTACCACCCATAACAGAAGAATGGTTTGGAAGCATCCAGACTCTTCATTGAAATGAGGTGCCAGAACACTATGCTAGACTCATGGCATCCTTCTCAGAAGGCACAGTGAGCAAAATCTGGCCAACTTCAGGAAACACTGCTCATCAAAATTACAACTTAGAGTAGTAGATATCTTTTTATACATTACACACACATATATAGATATAAAAAAATTCTATATTTTCAGTTAGCCAACTGTGTTATCCAGGTTGTCCTCTTCTACCTTTATGACAAAAACTAGGGTGGCCAGTGGAGACTACCTGTTTGGAAGGAAAACAACCAGAAATCTATATCAAATATAGAAGCCAAGGAGCCATGGCCAAACACCTGGTGATTGCTAGAGACTCCATGGGCAGAAAATCAACCAGTAGAAAGATTGTTTTTACCCTGGATAATATGAGGAAGAGGGGTGGAGGAGAAAAGCAGGGAAGTAGAGGAAATCCTTAGTCTTTGGCCATGAAGATAGGAAGGAATATTAGCTCTGAGGAAGGAGAACTGTCCCAGTTTGTCTCACCAGCATGTTAACTCTGGTGAGAAGTTACAGGGCAAGGAACACTTCTGGCCATCTATCCAAGCTTCTCTGGCATTATGGACAAAATATGTCTAGACAGCTGAAGACTGAGCTAGCAACTGTGCACCTTAACTCTTTTCAATCTTCTCACCATGGTTCATGATGAAGAACAAATAGCTTTTTGTAGAAAGTGTTCTAAATTAACCAACCTCCATCAGTTCACCATGTTCTTTAAAATGTGTGCTTTCCCACAACCAGGATCACCACGGGCTGAGTAATAATGACAAAAGCAAAAGTGAAGGTTTGTTTTTTTTCCCCCCTTCCCACTCCAAGACTGCTCACATGTCTCCCCTCACCGAGCTCAACCTGTGGTGCAGCAGCCCAGCCAGCTGTCCAACTGGTGTAATGCCCTGGCACGGTCTCAATAGTCTTTGCTGTAATGCAGTGAATACATACAAACATAGCAAACTAAAATAAGGCAAAATAAATAGAGGTGTCAGATTTACAGGTTCCCCGTAGAGATTCCTAAAACCCTTTTTTAAAAATCATTTAACCCCCAAACAAACAAACAAACAAACCCCAAAACAACCAACCCAGAAACTGCATATATCATGTACATCATCTACTGTACAACAGATCTCCTTTACCCTCACAGAAGCTCCCGACACAAGCTTCTCCTATGCAACCCAGCTCAGAGTGTGAGCTTTCCTAAAGAAAAGGAAAGATTCAGCCAGTGGGGCTGATCATTATGAAAATACCTGCCCCATGCTCTCCCACCAGGATCCTTCATGATTCCTTTCCCTTCCTCAGACATTTTGAACACATTACAGAATTTTTTCTGAAGGATATCCAGGTCATATCCCTAGAGAGGAAGTCTCTCAGCCCTGAACACTAGTCCTACTTCTGCTTTCACAGGGAACAAGTGCCTGGACAATAGCTGTGCTGCAGAGCCTGGAAGGATTTGCTGCCCTGAAGTCACTTTACCTTGTAGTGTTTCTAGAGACTTATGATCGCCTGAGAAGAGTGACTCAGATGGGAGGGAGTTTTCTTCAGCCTTTTCTGGAATCATCCTAATGCATCCTACTTAGCAACAATATAGAGGCACAAAGGTGAGTGAGCACCATACCTCTAGGGCCAAAGTGTGGAGAGTTAGAAAGTACCTCTTCTTCTAGATGTGAGGAACTTCATCATTAAGTTAGCAATGGCTACATTTCTGCAAGAAGCAGAACAAGCCCTTGATTATCCCTTTCTTTCTCACATCTCTTCCTCCTCCTCCACTTATTTCCAAAACCAGAGTGTCTTCTCTTAAAATGCTGGTGCTCGGCACAGGTGCAAGGACAACAGCAGACCCCAGCTGTTTGCCAGCTCTCAGTGTGATATTGGACCTCAGACTGCTTGCTACACCTGCTCAGGAATAAGATCTTCCTTTCTCCTTCAGCACTCAGCAACTCTACCACAACTGCTGAAGAACAGACTAATAGATGTACTCACAGTACCCAAGAGATTAGAAGCAAGACAAACTTGGCTTCAGCAAGAATCTGACGCCAGGCCCTACAGCAGAGCCAACTTTTTCCTTATCTTCTGCATGGGCAGCCTCATCTCATACACTAATTAATGGGCCTCTCTGCCTGTCACCACTTATGAAATCACTGCTTGCCTCAATGTGAAACTGAGCTTTTCCAAAACCTTCTTTATGAACTTTCACCACAGAGTCAAGAGCCAGTGGGGACTGGCCAGCACACTGAACGAGGCATTCAGCCACCATCAGAGATTCGAAACAGGAATCTGGGGCACTGAGGTGCTGAGAAAGTTGAGCTGATGAATCAAGGGCATGACTTTGAGCTTTCTATCCATCCCTGTAAGTATCACATAGCTGATTTACTGGAATTGCACAATCTCTCATTATTTATGTATGAGTCAAAGAGGTGGCAAAACTATAGCAGCTTTCTTGGACTCTCAGTGCGGCTGGAGTGCTGCCAGGTACCATCATATAGGATCTCTTGAAATCAGGGCTCAACTGTGTACACAAAGGGACAGAGGGCTTATCACACTCTCTCTGCTTTTGCTACATTTGTGGCCTGGCAAAGTGACTTCAGTTTCAAAAAGCACAGCACAAACCTGGTTTGACAAATACTGGGGCGGGGGGGGGATGCTGTATTTATATTCCAAGGGTTTGCCCTGAGGTGTTTCTTCTCTGACAGCACTGCCACACTGACAGTCTGCCTCATCAAACAAGTACCTGGAGAGCAAGCAAGCAGCTGTACTTGCACAGAGCTATGAGTCACATCACCTTGCACCAGGGCTGACCTTGGCACCACACCTGAATTTCTGGGTGAGCCCTAAACCCAGGGAGAATAAAGAGGGGGGAAAAAAACCCTACAATGTTCTAATCCCTAATAGCATAATCTTTGGAATTCAGGGATTATCCAAATCTAAACTCAACTGTATACCAATTTGGCACATATTACCACCTCTCATATGGCTTACATGGCATAGGTTACATGGCATGCTTTAAAACAAGACAAACAAAAGGTCTGGGATATATAGCAAGTCTACTTCAGGGAGCAGCATGGAGCTTGTTAATATAATTTACAAGAGACATTTCTAAAAATCCATTTCTGTAATTTAAAATAAAAATGCTTTAAAAAGTGAGAGTTTCCTCTTAAACTTTCAAAAACCTTTAAGAAATACAGTCTTTCTTCTACAAGGTGCTTGTGTCCGCTGCAATAGGCATTGCTGTTAATAGCTAATCCCAGAAGAGGAGTGGGACAGTAAGGGAGGAGAATGCACCAGCTCTTGTAAGATACCAGCTCTTTACGATGAGTATTATACAGAGGCGCGGCAGTCTGGAATGTTGTAAATAGGGAAATTCCGGGGTGGGAGACTCAGAATTCAGTAAACAATGAAACATTAGAGTTTGACAATTCTTTTTTGCTTCTTTCCATAGTTTATTAAGTTCTCAAAGTTTTTCAGAAAACTGACACAGTTTGCTTCTCCAATATCGTAGTGTATAATACTGATCAGGCAGCGTGCATTGCGGAGGAAGTTCTGTTCTGCCGACTTGGTGCAGAGCCTGAGGTTAAGTGACATTCAGAGAAAAAAATCAAACCAAATTATTAAAGTGACAAATAGAGCTTTTTTCCCTTCCCTGGGATTACTTGACATTTTGTGCTGTTGATTAATGATGCATAGTTTGTAGATGGTGGGTCCCTCTTCTCAAGTGTTCTCTTTTTTCTTCCTGTCTAGGAAGAAGAATCCATCACTATTCTTTCTTTTCCACTTTTCCTTCTCCAGGGAAGATAATAAAAAAAAAAAAAAAAGACACGATTAAAAACAAAAAAGAAGTATTACAAAAGCCCATGACTGCCCACACAATCTAATTCCTTTCTCAGAGCCTTAAAAACACACAGAATTCAGGCCTCCTTTTGGGTTCTTTGCTTTTCTGCTGTGTGATTCATACACATAGCTTAAACACAAGATCATTTTTTTCCTCATGAATTAACCCATCTCCAAAGCCTCCTGGGCTTGCACAATTCTGTGTTCCCCTGGAAAAACTCTCGATTTTAATCACGAGACTATCCTTTGGTTCATCCTAAATGATCTCTTCAAAATGAAAAAGTCCATGGGCTCCAAGATTCTCCTTTGACACCATTCATGTCTTACTGAGTTACATGAGTAGAGTGTGTGCAGTGAAGGTCAGCCTGTGAGACAGAAAGACCAGTTCATGCCAACAGCAATCAGAGCCAGCATCAAGCAGAAAAGAAATCTCATTTCTTGCAGGCAGTGACCCTGTTTGTTTTTTGCTGCTTGAGACCTGTGGATGATACCAGAGAGCTCCCAATTTCCACTGGACTGCACCAAGAAATCTTGCACAAACAGGTAAGAATTTTCTAATGATTCCGTCCCAGCCTCCAACAATGACAACAGGCTCCACAGTCATCTACTTGTAATTCCAGCCTGTCAGTGGCTGTTTCCTAAGGAAAAGCCAGAGCTTCATTCTGAGAAAGATGCATTTCATAGCTTCAAGACTGAGCCACCAAGAAATTTCAGAAAGCTCCTTCCAGAAAAGCAGAATCCAAAAGAATTTTGCAAATTATTCCATGTTGATCCTGATTCTTGAATTACAGTCTGTTCCAGAACCTGAAGACTTCCTTCTAAGCATCACTTTGGACAGTGTAGGCCACACAAAAATACTGTACAGGACACGAGCTCAAAAGAATTTTTCAGGTGCTAATCAATGGTTTATAAAATCCAATTCTAGAAGGGAACTGGAGACTTCCAGAACCACATCTCAACAAACCCCTGAAGGCCAGTCTAGAACCTGAAGAAGTGACAAGTGTTTACAGGGCTGCCCTGAAATTAGTCTTGTTATCTGCAAGATGGAGATTGTGACTATTTTTTACTTTGGCACACAGAAAATTAGCTTGTTCCAGCTGTGAGGCCCAAGTACGTTCTGTCATCACCATGAGGCCTTTGATGACACAACAAACTCCCAGAATCATATCTGTCAGCTCTGTGTGGTCCAGTCACAAGCCCTGCTGGCTCCACAGAGGCACTTTTAGAATGGTTCAAATTAGGAGCACAGAAGAGGGGTGAGAGGAAAGCTGATCATGGAAAGGTAACGAATCTAGCCACAGACCAAAGAAATCCTTTTGGGCAGCTGTCAGCCAGGCACCATCACACACATTCATCTTCCTTATTTTGCGCTTCTTCATCACCTTCTTTTGGTTGATTATTTTTCTTCCACTTGTAATTAATAATTTAGCTTTGTCACCACCCGCTCCCGGCTTGTCTCTAAGCCTTGGTTCCCCGAACGCTTGCGGTTACGCTTGAGCTTCGATAAGTCTTTGTCAAAGACTTCACCCGACCTTAATGCTGACACCAGGTCATCAAACTCTCCACTCTCTTCAGAGATGCTTCCAGCTTTTGCTTTCTTTTGTCGCCTCTCTTTTTCCCTCTGCTCTTTTAGCTGTGGAGAAAGACACAGAGCTTTAGGATTAGCTAACCAAGATGCCAGATCACTAGGTATGCTGCCAAGAAGCAGATAAAATGCATCAGCACAGATCAGGGAAATAAGAAGGCAGGAGCTTATCTACAAGGCCATCACCTGTGCCAAGAGCAACCAGAGACAATGCTGGACTTCTCTTATGCAGAAAGCAAGCAGCAAGTAGGAGAGATGAAGAATGAATAGCACTGTATGTCTGCCTCACAAACTACTATCACCCTGCAGCAAAGAGGACACGTGGGATCTGTCTATGCTGCTGCTGTTCTGCACTAATTTTACAGTAGGATAGTGCCATCAAAGTATCTGTGCCAGATGACCATCTACGGGTGATGCTGGCATAGGTAATTACCCAGCTTCTGGGGCCTGGCTTGCAGTGACCTTATTGTGGCAGCACCTACATGCTGACTGTACCTAATCTAGTGAGTTGGGATGTGTCTGTACAAATCACAGTCACTAATAGTCAGAAACAGCTTTGTGCTTGGGGCACAGCTAGCTAAACTGACATGCAGAAAGGCTGAAGTTCTGCAAAAGGAGGAAAAGAAGGAAGGGAAAATCCTAGAAAGCCACAAGCAAAACACAACAGAGAATGAAAATTGTGTGAGGTATCAAAATATTAATAGAAACCCTATGCACCAAGCAGCTCATGTTTGGATGGGGGCAGCATGTTGCACTGCTGGGAAGATGAAGACACATTGCCTCGACTCTAGAAAGAGAAACTGATTATAAACACAAAGAGCAATGAAACAGAACTGCTTATTTTACAAATCACATGGATAGGTCCATCTGTCGGTATGACATTCTTGGTCTCCCTAGGGTAACTCCAAGGAGCTTGGCTGCTCCACTGCTCAGCTCCAAAATCAGTAGCAATGCCAAGGGATGGTGGTGGCTGTCAGGAAGCAGACTGTTCACTCTGCACACTAGCCTCACGTTGCAGGAAGACTCTTTGAATAAGCGAACTGAAGCCTCTCTCATGGTTTATTAGGCCTACGAACCCATCCCAGTTCCTTAACAGCATGTTCCTGCACTTTCCAGGCTGACTGAGAGGAAACTTTAGCCTAAGTCCCAGCATTTGATCCTTGTGTCCAGCAGTAAGGCTGCTGGCATCCTAGTGTTTTACCTCTCTCCTCTTCTGAAAGGCACAAACCGGTGCTTTTGGCACAGCAAACACTTTAATCAGTAATTCCCCACAGGGATGCCTGGGGCCATGGTGGCAGCCAGGGCAATAGGGCCAGCAGGGGGGAAGGAGGCAGGGACTTCTGAGCATTCTCAGGCATCACAGAGGCCGAGGTTAGAGTGGGAGGCTGGTTCACATGAACCCCTGGGGACACACGTCTGTCTCCCAGCAGCAAAATCCACAATGCACAAAAGCTCTCTTGCCACGTCAAAGCTGGACACAGCCCCAGTAATCAAGGCCTTAAAGCCAGCCAGAAAGAAGGACTGCTGCTGTGGGCTGCAGCAGGTGCCAGGGCATTTGCGATGTCACTGTATGCTGTCAGATGACAGGCACGCAGCAGATGATGATGGAGTCTTACTGGAAGCTGACCAGCTTGGCAGGACTGATGGAAATCTCTTTTCTTCACTTGCAGCCCAAAAGTAGAATAAATAGTCTGGCATGGGGCAAGGGCAACACCATCCTGCAAAGTGCCTAGGCAGAACTGCTGGGCTAGATTTGGTATCTGAATCTGAAAGTGGGTAATTTAGGAACCAAACACTATGTCCTTGAGCTGACAACAGAGACAGAAGGAAAAATGTAATAATTTGAAAAAAAGAGTGATCCCAAAGAGGGGTAGCAGGGAGAACACAAAACAGTGACAGTGATGGGATGTGAGCACTGGAATTGGCTCTCTTGACCTTTCTCTCAAGACATGAAAAGGCGATGGAAGGAAACACCTTCCTGTGCCCAGATCCTCACCATGGCCTCCATGCGTGCCCTGCGCTCCTCCTCTTCCTTCTTCTTCCTCATATTCTCCAGATCCTGCTTGGCCTCTGCAAACGACTGTAAGAAAGTGTCAAAGATGCCAAAAAACTCATCTGGCTGCATCTTGCCCTCGCTTTCTCCAAAATGCTTCAGTGCTTTGGCATACTGTCAAGGGGACAGAAAACAAAAGAGCAAGAATTAGGCAGGCAGTTTGGTGAAGACAGCAAGGACAGTTTATGAGTAACCACACATGTAATTCAATACCCTCTGAACATTCATGCAGTGAGAGCAGAAACTACCCCCAGCAACAGAAGTACTTCTCCTTAAGGCAGGTGCCTCTTTCCCTGAAGGATCTGCCCTCCTGGACATCCTTTGGGTTACATGGGGCAATGGTGCTGGAGAGCACTAACTGTCCACTTACACAAAACCCCCCATGTTTAGTGCCTGAGGGTAATAATTTCAGAGGACAACCACCTGAGCACCTCTCAGCTGCAGCTGTGGGACAGCCAGGGTATGAATGACAGTGAACTAGGTGGAGAAACAAGAAGTTTTAGTCCACCCTTTCCCCTTCTACCTTCCCTTCAAATTCACTTTTAAAATGTCTGGAATTCAAGGGGTTTTTGCAATAAAGTTACAGTCTGTCCTCTCAGAAACCTTTTGCCATGTCATCCATCTCTCTGGAGTCCTCTGAGTCAGGGTGTTGCCCGGGAGAGGAGACTATAGACAGACAAGACATGAGAGAGGGCAAGGAAAGCAGCCAGGGCTCCCGGGCAGACTTAAAAGAGAGTGAATACATCACAAGTGTTTTTTATTTTAAAAGGCAAATGTTGAGGCTGCAGGATGCATTTAGAGGCAGCCAACTGGCAGGACTTCAGTCACAGGGCAGTCCTGATTGGGATATGGTAAATTCACAGTAACCCCTGGCTCTTGGGCATCAGTCCTGCAGTAGCTGTGCTCTCTTCTTTGCACACTCACACTCACAAGCATGCCTTGTTACTCACCAAAGTGCACTCGAATGCAGGCACATATAGTCTGTCAGCAGCATGTATGCACACATACAGTAAGTGCTATGTAAGGACACACAGCCAAAACCTGTAATGTTGTCCAGCCACCAGCACTCACACACCTTTACATTGCAACAGGCAGCACCAGAAACACATTCCTGACAGTAGTTGTGTCCTCATGCACAGCTGCCCTGCCTTGCACTTTGGCACACCACCACTGAGCACCAAAGCATCCTCACGACCTCAACGTTTACCAAACCAAACCCAGACTCCCCCAGGCTATAGACTGCCTTCAAACTCTCTCAAGCATGTATTCAGCTCATACTAACTAGCCCAGTTTCCCTCTTCTTATGTGGCTTCTCTTCAGAACAGAAAAGACAGTAAGAACTGTTCAGGCTCCAATCCCAAGCACAAAATGAGTCTGGAAGCAGGTCTCATAAACCCCTCTGGCCCTGTACCAGGTAAAGCATAAACAATGTGGCCCCGTCAACTTCAGGGGGAAGAAATCTCCAAGGAAAGCAGCTTCCTTCTGGCACAGCCTTAGAGATTCAGCATCTCTCCTTCTCTGCCTTCCCGGCCAGGCCCACAAAGCAGTTTGAAGCAATAGCTTCTTTTTTTCTTTAAAAAGGCTGTGTTCTCAGCCAGAAACAAACAAAGAAACCCAAAGAATCTGGGGGGAAAAAAAAGTGTTGGAAGAAATGCAAGTTGCCTTGAGCTACCAAACATGGCAGAAGTTGAAGGAAACTACATGGAAAAAGCAACGGATTACTTCTCTGTTTAACTCCTTTACTCTGAAACCTCTGCAGACATACACACAAGTATGCACACCTACACCCCTCCCCATCCCTCTCTGTAATTTTATCTGTATGTAATGTACACACAGGCTGTTTGAATATAGGAAAATGCAGCAGTCTCACAGTAACCCACACTGAAACAGTACTAGCTCTTCATCAGAGAGCATACAGGCTGTAAATACCACAGAGGGAGATAAAGCATCTCCATGTGCTCTATTTTCTTGTCTTTCTTGCTCCAGTGTGACAGTCAGCCAGAGAGGCAGAGGAGAGCCAGAGAAAGACTTCAGCACAGGCATTGCCCCTTCTGCTTGAACATACAGAGCACCTGAAGCTCATTGCTTACAGGGGAGGTGCTACCTGGAATCTCTTCCCACTTAATCATTAACTCCTGTGAAAATTGAAAATAAGGCAAAAAATAAAAGCAGTGATTAGTGCTGCCAGCTAGAAGGAAGGTCTGTTGAACTCCCATGAAGCCTAAAGTCCAGGTGCAGCCCAAAGGAGATGGCTGTTACCCCTTGCAATGCACTGTGTCCATCCCCTGCGTTCCTCCTGTGCTCAGCAAAGGTGACTGAAGGGACACATAGCAACTGAGCTGCTCTGAGTTCATGAACGCCCACAGAGGTTTCCTAATCTCTTAAGGAAGCTGGGGGGTTGAAAAGGTAGGGGTCCTTGCTTTGGGGCTCTCAGATTCTACATATGTGAAGTCTCCATTAGAGGGTGGTGTTGCCTGCGAATGTTCTATACGTGGCCTGTTGCCACCAGCTAGTTCTTGTCACACTGGCAAGAGGGGCTTCGCCCCTTGCCTCCCCACTGCCACTCAGAGAAAGAACAGCGTTGTTACGCTGAAAAGACCCAGCAGCCTGGGAGCCTTCCAGAGACACTCATGAGTATAAGGTGTTGTGGTCTCTAAGCAGCAGCAAGGAGTCTAAGAACAGCCTGTCTTTGGTGTCCCATACCATAGGGCTTAGTAGGTCACAATCACTTACTGTAAAGCCATGAAAGACAAAAAGCAAAAAATCTGTGAGCTAGATGTACTAAAAAAACCTACAAAAGAAAGATCTGAAGTTCACTGAAGTAAACACTTTCCTTCTTTCTCTACCCCCTCTGGAGAAAAAGCTGACTGAGCAGAGGAAGGCAAGTCAGGAGATCCAGCCTCTGCTGCCAGCTCTGCCCATGATGTGGCTTGGGAACTCATGCTTCCTTTTGGAGCCTTCTGTTCTCCATTCATTACAGACCAGAAAGCATCGCCCCACTAATCTGATATAGGAAATGGCAAAGAACCAGTTGTTCATATCTGTAGGGCACTGCATCAATTTAATGCACTATTGAAAAAGCGGGACGTGCTGTCTTTTCACTGTTTAAACTACTACAGACCCCTCTGGCTTCATGACTTGTTCTATTTCCCTATAACTCTGGTTCTGCAACCACATGTGCTTTTTCATAGCACTGGTGCTGGGATGAGGGACAGTGAGCTGCTGGAGATGTCCTCCCCAAAGCTCTTACAAAGCCCAGGCTCCTGCCTGCCCGCAGTGGCTTAAACTACACTGTCTGCCTTACTCAGGGCATAGAAGCGTAGACCAAGTGTGGCACAGACCAAGGAGCTCTGGACCCCAGCCCGCTCTTCTGCTCCCCGTCACAGGATTTGTGTCACCCTGCACAAATGACTTGACTGCTCCATGGGCAGATTCCCTGCCAACCAGTACCTGCTGTCCTGCACAACTCTGAAATCTGCAGCTAAATCTTCATGCGTCCAAAACACTTCTCGGAATTTTGCGACGTGCTGCAATAATGTGGAACAAGGGCTGAAACTTGCTTATTCCTGAAGTCATTTGGGGACAGATGAGATGGGCAAAAGCAAGATGGAAAACTATGTTTCAGCAGGTTTTCCGCTGTAAAACAGGATGGTATATCTTTTTTTCATTAAAAAATTCATTTCCACACCATAAGGGCCCCCAAGCTCCATGATATAACAGGTCCATGAGCTCAGTGCCAGCTCTACTTCCTCTGCCAAACTTTCCACTGAATTTATCCTCTTGCCAAAGCAAATCGTTTAGACAGTTGTTTATTTAAAAAAGCCATTTTAGCAAGGAGAGGGAAAGCGGGGCAGCAGCACATACAAACTCTGCTGTGCTTGCCAACGAAATGTTAAACAGTGGCAGAAGAGCTCTGGAAACGACAGGAATAGGGCTCTATGAGGAGAAGGAAAAACAGCCATGATAAAAATTTCCTGCTGTCTGTGCTGTCTGCTGTTGCATCAATGAATTATACCATGCATCCATGCAACATGAAGTGTCTCTCACTGAGAAATAATCTTGAGTTTGCTGTTATGAAGACACCATCTCTGCACTGAGACAGTTCAAATAAATGTCTGTTCTCTTTATGGGACAGATTCAGATCAGTTACTGGAAAAAGCCCTGCCAGTTTCAGGCAGGACTGAGTCCAGCATTCCTTGTGCCTAAATGCTCTTAAAGGATTCTCCCAGGAGCTCAACAGGAGTCTGGCAGCCTCAAAATTGAGATACAGGTGCTCTAAACATTTCTTATATGTTAGATGCCAACCTGAACTGCAGCATCAGAAGTTCTAAGTTACTGTACAACAGCTATGTGATTTATTCACCAAATGGCTGTTACTGACAGCAGGCTGTGGTGCCTTTTGTAGCACACCTTGTCTTGACTTCCTCAGTCTCTGTCTTGGTCCATTCCTTATTCCTTACCCCCGGTGGCTGAGACAAAATTCCATTCTCCAAAATGAACAACTGAAATGCACAGCCTGGAACTGGCACTTGGACTACAGCATTTCTGTGTGCTTCACAGCACTCTGACAGTAATGACTATTTTCTTAAAGGGGTTTTTGTTTTCACTGCCTTGCTGTTCTTCAAAACAGTTACTATAGCTTCTAAGCTTATTAAATGTGTGTCAGATTCTGAATGCCTTTCTTCATGATTATAAACACCCTGTTTGAGAGGAACTGTCATCAAAAAGACTAGGAATGGACACTTTCCTACCCACCTCATCAGCCTTGCCCCAGCACTGGCCTCTGCTGTGCCTCTGTAGAGAGGCTTAAGTTTGACATTCAGCACAGGAATGGCATATATCTGACTAAGTAGACTTTGTTCTCCTAAGATGATCCAAAATGTTTGAAAAACAGATTTGTTATAAACCAAGCACAAATTGAAGAATTATGAAGCAGTCTAGTGATCTAAGTTCATACCTGTCAATATTTAAGTATGTAGTAAAACTTCATATAGGGGAAATGTCACCTTTTTCAAGAAGGAAAATAAAATTCATACCATGGGAGGTTACTGCTTCAGGATTTTCATTGCTCCCTCATAGGAATCAGAAAAAATTTTCACAAACAAAATTCAACTTCATCTTTCTTATGTAAAAAAACAAAGTCAATTTTTTGATGGTTCAAACACGTAAAAACTGGTGAAGGATTCCAGGGCAGAGTTTCACTTTCTCTTACCCCCACCTTCAAGTTTATGGGAAATGGCAGAAAACATTATCCCTTGATCTTATGTATATACTCCCTTATAAAGTGGTATTGAAAGTGAGAAAAACACAAAAAGAACAAGAACCAGCTGTGCTAGGGAGCCTGTTTAAAGAGTTGGTCTAAGTTTTCAATCAGTTCTTAACCAAGCCATCTGTTTACTGTAGGAAGATAAGTACAGTTACAAGGCTCCCTCTGCAAACAGGGATGCATGTATTTGACAACCTGGCCCTTTAAATTTAAATATCACTTCCTCCCCATGGCCACTGACTATGAATGGTTCTGTTTAAGCAAAAAGGCCAGAAAAAGTACTGCATGGGACTGTCAAAAATATCATCTGCAGAGAAGGCCAGCACCACACCTAGGTAATGGATTGTTTCCATAACTGGATAAATTACTTCTGCTAATGCTGAAGAAGTTTTAAAAAAATAAAAAACTTCCTAGGTTTGAAAAGATAGCTTATATTGTTTTAAATCCCAGCTGAGCAAACATGGCTCTGATTAACTCACGGTAATCAATTAGCCACATCTATATTTAGAAGGATATCCAATTCCAGCTGTTAAAACTAGGCCTTCATTATTAATAATAAATCTTTGAATCAGACCAATTCTTCCTAGTCTCATTAGGATATTTTTCAAAGTCTTCCCTGTCCCCCTGACTTTCTAAACTCAATTTGCTTTGTTTTGAGAGATCAAAAAAGAACAGGATAATCAGATGTCTTGATCCCTCTCCTCCTTTAATTGGCTAGTAGATTTCCATGGTAAAAAAAAAGAAAATAGCACAGAGAGCCCATTGAGGTTGGAAGATGTTATAGGTTTTGCAAAGCACATCTGGTTTGTTGAAAATTTCCAGCTTTCTTTTTCCTTTTTTGTTGAAGAAAAAAGAGGAAGAAGAGAGGGCCAAAATTATAAGAAGCAAACATCAGAAATAGCTCAACAGTGGTAAGGACAGACAGTTCCCTTACAGGAGTCCAAAAGCAGCTTTTTGCCAGTGGAAGAAGCCATAGGTTGAGCAAAAGTTGGAATGGCATGTGTTCAAACATAGTAAGGGTGTGTGAGGAGAAGGTAGAGTAACGTTTCCTAAGCATGTTATAGTCATTAAAATAAAACATCTCTTTACGTTGAGTGCTTTACATTGGCTATGTCTAAAAAAGCGTGCAACAACTTCCAGACATATTGGTCCGTCTGTAGGGAGTTTCTCTGGTTAATTTTAAAGCAAAAGAATGGCATTTTGCCTGCAAGTGCCTGATCAGGAAAAGTTGCATTGCTGCGCTGGACATGCACCACTTGCTGGTTTTTAATCTACAACTGAACCTGTAAAGAATCTGCATTGGGCTTTTGTCCTAGTGTGCCAAAAAGAAAGGAGCACCACCATCTATAACACAAACTAAAAGCATGCAATCTAAGCCACAGATAGAGTGAATATCCTTCCAGAAATGCATGCCTAACTATAATGAAATTGAAAAATTTACCCACTCCTAATAGAGAAGCCCCCAAACCACAGAAAATGGAGTTTTTCTCAGTAAATTCAGTGGTGCTACAGAATGTGCCCCATTTTGTGATTACATGTCAGGACGGTGTCAACATCATTATACTGGAAGCAGTTTAAATCTTCTCAAGCAACATGACAACAATGAGAAATGGAAGTATTCAAGGCCAGGCTGGATGGGGCTCTGAGCAACCCAGTCTAGCGGAAGGTGTCCTTGCCTGTGGCTTGTGGGGGGGGGTTGGAACTAGATAATCTTTAAGGTCCTTCCAAATCAAACCACTCTATAGATCCTATGAAAAAATTAGTCACGTTATTTTCCTCAGAATTTCTTTACACAATTAGTAGTGTTAAACTGCCCAGCTTTGCCTTCTAAGTGTGGCAATATGTGCTGCCTCACTGGCATTTGCTACGGCAGCCCTCACTGACAGCCAGTAGCTTCTGGCATTGGCAGTTGCCAGTCAGTATTATCAACTTTATCTCTACAGCAAGGAAATGCTTTTGAGTCACAGAATGACACTATTGCAAAGTGACACGAGTGAGGAGTCTTACTGTTCAGATCCTCAGCCTATATTTTCAAAATCTAAAGCCGACTGATCCAACAGCACAGCTTTCATTAATAATGCAATAGGTCCCTTAATGCTACAAGGACTGACACTACAGTGGAAACAATTCAATCCAAAAGAAATAACACATTTGCTTTAGAAAGCCAAGCACTTTTAACATGCCAGCCAACAAGGGCAGCTTTGCCATTACATATCGTTTACTTTAGAACTTGCTCTTCTCTAAACATTTTCATATGCTTATGATCTTTTCATATAAATTCTTCCTCACTCAGCTGAGAGACAGAGGGATTAGTGCCAGACTCCAGCCATGAGCAAAGAACAAGCACCTCCTTAACTGCACAGTTCTGGTAACAGAGATGCGGAGAGTGAAAGGATAAAATGATCACAGCACCACCTGAAGAGTAACACACACGACAGTGGCTGTGTAAGACAGATCCAAGAATGTCAGACAAATCATGCATGCTGGAGATTTCTATCCCTGTACTGAAATGCATCCAACAACAGAGATGTGTAAGTGGAAAAGATCAGGTACATCAGCTACAGCACTGTACCAGATGCTATGAAGAAAATTAACTTTATCCCAGCTGAAGCCAGGACACCAAATCACCTAGAGGCGCATTTTCAAAGGAAAGAAATAAAGCACAAATGTCCCCAGATGAAATAGCAGTGTGGGATGGAGCTAGAAGAAGGAGGTAAAAAGATATGAGGTCAGTATCACTACCCAACAAAGGGCTCCTTTTTCAGTGATGGCTTAATAGGCATTCCCTTCAAGACCATGGCAAGGTGTGACATTTTGTTGTAGACCCTACCATCACAATTCTAAGCCATACAAGAACAATGTTAAGGAAGATTAGCAAGGAGTGGGTAAGAGTTCTGAACCTTTTTTAATCCTAAAATATATTCTAAATGGATATAGACCAGATTAGGAAAAGTAAGAAACTCTAGCCTAAACCATTTTCAGTGTCTACTAAGTCTTCACTACAGTGCCAGGATCTGAAATTGCTGTTTCCAATTTAGAATGAACCAGTGAAACTCGCAACACTTCAAAAGTTATCCTACCTTGTCTCTAGCCTCGTTGAGAAGGTCTTCTAACTCTGAGAAGCTGAAACTGGCCACAGTGATGAAATCGCTCATGACAGGAACAAACCTGTCCCCTGATTCCCGCATGCGTCTCTTCTGATAATCCAGTTCCTGGAAGAGAAGCAAGAGACTCAGACAGGCAAGTGTCAAAGATTCCTTATTAACAAGGAAGGGAGCACGGAAGCCCATCTCTTGTTCTCACTGCAGAGCATGCTCTGCTTCCTCTCCACACACTCAACACATTCAACCAGAGCTGTAACTCAGAAACCACTTCCTCACAAAGTCAGACTTTGCCTGTTATGGGAGAGAGGGCAGGTCAAGATGGGATGAAGGAAGGTCTTAGTTACAGTTCCACTTATCCTCAAAAAACAACCACTCCCAACAAAGCCATAATCATGTTGAGTTTTTAAAGCAACTTTATAATTTAAAAATCAAGTACATGAAGTGCTGCTTTTTTTTTTCCTACCCCAAATGATAAATAACAAAAAACTCTGTGTAGCAAGGAAATTAGGAATTTTTAATAGTGAGCTCCCCTCCATCCTCTCTTCCCATGGTGACTCAAAGTGCTGTACAATTGGGTACATGATCTCCCCTTTATTTTTCTGAAAAATACCAGGTAAGCAGCAAAAATTAGTTCTCTCATTGAAGGATGAGCAGACAGATTTCATGTGCAACATTTGCTAGTACCATGCTATCCAATAAGCATTAGCTTGAATGTCATAAAAATCACAGTTAGAGGCTATTGCAAGAAGAAGAGTTATGGTAAAAGGAAAAAGAAGACATAAAACCATAGGAAACTAAGTTCTATTTGTCTGCTACCTAGAGAAAGACCAAAAAAATATATTGTCAGATTCTTTCTTTCTGGCTCAAGTTTTTCAGTTGTAAGCCAAGATTACCCATAGCTATTTCTTCCCTTACTCTATTCACTGTGCTTGAAGCATGAAGAGAGCTATAGAGCTCCTCAAACCGACTCGGTTATAGTGAGACTGGCAGTCCCCCATGCCTGTGCTTGGCTTGCATGCTGTTGGCAGTCTCATGGGGACAATGAAATCATAATCTGGGCCTCATCTTTATTCTCAGCTGCATAATCAGTGGGAATGATAAAGCATTACTTTCTCTGTAGGGAAAGCAGCATGAAACAGCAGGTCAAGTTACAGTCCGACCCTCTGTTCCCTTTGGAAAAAAATATTTTTGTGCTGGCTGCAACTCCAGTTTACATGCATGTTGGGTGCTCTCTGTTACTGGTTGTCAGAATAGTAGTTCACAGCGCCAAATGGGTAGGTTTATAAGCATCTATGCTGCAAAACACCTTGGGATTTGCTCCACATGGTGCTGCTGAATGCCAGGAATTACTTTGGCCATCAACAGTCTAAAATCAGATGTGATGTATCTTCTGGTCTGATGTGAGTTGGAAAGAGAATGTAACCACTACAAGGAAAGACCACAAGACAGAAAAGGGGCAAGAAAAGCAATGAGCAGGTGGCCAGAGGAAGTTCACTTTAAAGATGTGCTATTTCCCCTGCTTTATATTACATCCTCTTCTCCACTGGTTTTCCTAACACTTCACAAGGGATGGACTTGGGAGCACTGCTCAGTACAACACTTTGCAGTGAATTGTTTCTGTGTTACAATCACTTTGGAATGGATCATACAAGAAATGTGTCTAAGAATTAGATATGCTTCTAAGAACTATGCATACTTTTATCAGCCACACTTTCCCATTCTAATTTTTTAGCTAATTTTAGTTGAAAGTTTCTCTATCCTCTCCTCCCCCACCTCAAGCAGGTGAGTGTAACAGTTCTGTAATTTCTGTTGAAAGCTATGGCATTTGGGACTGTTACTGGAGAGCAATGTTTTTCAAAGTAAAATTAAGATTAAGTGGTCTGCTCTTCAATTTCACGTTCAGTTCTTCCCTGCAGAATAATTCTCCCAAATGCACAAAAGCTCTAAAAACCCACACAAGAAACCAGCATGACTTTGTAATCAGCCAGAGAGCAATGCCAGAGAGTAACAAGACTCCTCTGTATCTTCTAAAGATGGTCTCTACTAATCATAATAGCACAACAGCAGAGGTCAGAACTGCCCCTGGTGGGCCGGGCTGTTGGTTCTCTAGAGGGATGAAATGATTCACCCATGGCAGTGGTTTCTGAAGTGGTGGTTATGATCTTCTTCCTGTGTGAGAGAAGGGCTCTTCTGACAGGATTCCCTTCCACTACTTAGCTGTCCTTCTGGGAGCATCCTACATAAAGGCAACAGCTGCATGAATGACTTGAAAATGGATGTGTCTTATTTTTACAAAGAAGCTAGCTGCAAGTCCAGCAAAGCAAATTGTTAGTAGTACCTTTAAGAACATCTGACTGTGAAACTATTTTTAGCTTCCTATTCTTAAGGGGCCTTGAAGAAACACCAGTCACTGAAGCCAAGGCTGTGGTGAGAACAGGCTGGAATGGAACCAAGAATCGCACCTTCCCCTCCTCCCCCTTCCACCTGACAGTGATCTTCTATTGTTGCTATAGTGCTGCTTTTTACACGCCAGAAAACCACGAATTGAGCAAGCAGACTGGGAGGTGCTGGCAGCCCCATATGAAAAATGCCATGGCAGGGAGAAGGCTGAGGCTGGAAGATGATGATTTTATGGGAAGGAGAGGCTGCCCATGGAATCCATGTATGGCAAAGAGAAGAAAAAAACGACTGTAAAGGCAAAAGGACAAATAATCTGATGAGAGAAAGCAAAACAAAATTAGCTACTCACATTTCAAGGGGGTGAATTGCCTGTCCCAGCCAAAAACTGGGCCTCTGTCCATGACATGAAATCCATGTCAGCCTTCATTTACAGGTACTTTTAATTCCAAAACACTGTACTCCATGTATGCAGCAGTATTTCTTCTCTCTGCTTCACTCTACCTTACCCCAGGTAGGGAAATTTGTGTTTTGTTTTTTTTTTTTTACAGGAGGATCACTGGCTAGTTATGATGAACTACTGGTGACAGCCAAACAGCCTGGGGGTCATTGGCAGGAGAAAGATCCCTTCCCCTACCCTCAGAGGCAAAACATACTCAGTTCACACAAAAGGAAAATAAACTCATCCTTGTCTGTCTTATGGTGAATGAGAAGGACAGGAGGGTTCTGTGTTAATTCCTTGTAGATAGACAATTTTTGCACAGAAGCCACCCAAAGCAATTCCCAATGATTGGCTTTTATTAATAGCAGGAAAAAAACCACCACTGTTGCTTTGCCTGCCAGCTCAGCTGCTTCATCTCCAACTAGTGTCTATCTTTTCCTCTGCTTTCCCAACAACTACTTGGGAGAGGCTAAGGTTGTGTTTAATAGTTCACTACCTGCTGACTGCTACTCCAAGGGCCAGTGAAACACTGGCTCAGCACCCATCCATCCCTCAGTAAGAAAGAACAAGATTTCTATTTCTTCTTTCAGTCCATGCCATTTGTCAAACTGTCCTTCTACTTTCCAGGCTGAGATCAAACAAGCTTTTCATTAGGCTTAACTCTGCTAAGATCATCAGCAGGAGCTCCACATGAGGAGCTTTTATTTGTTTTTTCTTGGTTAATGCATTTGGGAAGGGAATGAAATGGAAAGGAGTGAAAAAAGAAAGCCCACTTTCTCTTATCATAAAATACATAGTGCCGCTGATTCTGAGAGAGATATTTTAAGTATGGTGCTTTGGAAATCTTCAGATACTTACAGCTTCAACAGCTTTCAATCCGGTCTTTATGTTGTTGACTTCCTTCTCCAGCTCTACCAGGCTGCACAGGAGACAGAGGAAGAGCAGATGAAACAAAAAGAGCAGTGTTACACAGCAGTACAGGAACTGTGCAGCAGAACAGGCTCATCGAGTCTGGTATCCGGCCCCTGGCACCAGCCACGTCAGATGATCAGAAATGAGGGGAAGGGGGTCTGTTAATGCTCTGTGCTGCTTTTTGTATGAGATGTAAGATGAGGCAGACCCTTCTTGCCCGTGGTCACACTAAAGATTGGAATTTTCCTGGGAAGAAGAGGGGGGTTGCCCTCAGAACATCTGCCCTGACCCTTCAACAAGGAGCGCATGCCACATGGCCAGCTTGGAGTAACCAGCTGACACAAAAGCAAGGACCCCAAGCTTTGGCACACACATTGATGGAGTCTCAGATTATCACTACATGTGATTCTTGAACCATATAAGCGCTAAATACCATTAGCAGTACATTTACATGTGATTTTTGTCTCGCTCACAATCCAAACATTGTTTTTTCCATCTGCACTTCTACCATGTGGCAGTCTGGGCTAGCTTGCACTGTAACTGAACATATAACTGCACTGTTAACATTAACAAATGCTTCGCCAGACACAAGCAATACACTGAATTTCTACTTATCACAAGCAAGCAGGAGTTTCTTTTTTCTAGCACTTGTAAGCAAAAAAGAGAGTTTAATTTCCAGATAACTAGTTGGTACCTATTTGTGAGTCAGCAGGCATCTCATCCCAGTATTTGGTGAGTAGTAGCTTACATCTCAAAAACACCACAACAGCTCTAAAAAGTACCTTCAGGGGTGAAAATATATTTATTTTTCACTTGTCTTTCAATAGTTGGACTAGTTCCTTACACAAGGAATCACGGCTGGGCAAATAATATACAAAGGTATTTTTTGAGCAGTGTTTTGGAAAGAAAAAAAATGCTGGTATATTGGGGGATGGTTTCTGTATTCATTTTTCACAAACACCTCCAGAAATGAAAAAAAATACCCCTAAATTTCTGCAAAAAATATGATGCTTTCCACATTTATATGCAAGACTGATTTGTGCAGAAGTCTGTACAATGTTCCTGAAAAAGGCTTACTGTAGCCTCTGTGCCTAATTGACTCTGCCTTGGAAACAAACCTGCAATTACGCATGAAAAACAGCATGATTTAGATGAACAACCATAGAATATGGTGAGTGAATTACAAACAACAGCCAGTGTAGTTACAATGTGTGATTCAGAAACAAAATAGATATAGGCATATCTGAGTAAAGCTAGCAATTTAGTTATCTACAACAAAGACATTTCCACTGTAAGGCTGGCCTTGAGTTTAGAAGACAGAAATGAAAAAACGATAATTAAGCCAACAGAAATCACTGGGAACTCTGGCTCTGGGAACAAGCAGTACCACTGGACTTACTTGACTTTTGCTGCTTCTGGAAGATGCTGCAGCTCAGACTGAATATCTAGGATATCTGGATAATTCTTTTCAAAGATCATAATTAGGTAGTGCAACAGTGTAATGTTCCTAAGGGGAGAAAAAAAGAAGGGAGAAATGAGAAGGAAGATGGCCATGAGAAGGAAAGGGTGGTGGGAGGATTGTGACAAATCAGTCAAAAAAAGTAGGAAATGTGCTTGACTGAACAAAACAAACAACATATCATCAGTTAGGAACTCTGTTACTGAAAGAAAAGTATAACAAACTAAAATAAATTAGTTCTTTATGAACCATCCTTCCTAAAACCTCAAGTAATATATTGTGTCTTAATTTATTCTGGAAGCACCAACATGCTTTCATCCAGCTGGTAGATGGTGTAACAGAAAAGAAAATTGCATAACACAGTACAGCATTTGTCCCCGATACTTCAGTACTAAAGTGGCATTAACTGGTAAGGGAGAAGCAAGCTATTCTCAGGGGCAATGTGGGAAAAAATCTGGGAGTTAACTATGAACAGGAAAAGGTTGCTGAAGACTGAAGAAGCTGCAAAAAATCTCCCGCAGTAGTGAAACATCTTAGCTTACAGTCTGGCTTGCTACTACACAAGCAGAGGCAACTGAGGTAGAAGCAGATAGAATTGAGATTTATGAGGGATGTAGGAGAAGGTTTAAGAAAATTTGTAAAGTAAATGATGAATTTTGCATGTAGAGAGAACAGCCAGCCATAACAGCTACTTGAGGTGGGTGTTATGTGATTAACTGACAGGGAAGAGAGCAGATGGCCACTGCTTCACACAGACTGGAGCTGGGAGCTGCGGACTGGTGAGAGAAAAGAATCTGCACAGGATGTTTAATATATGAAAAAATCAAGCCAAGCTACAGTAAGGGGAAAAAAATAGTTGAACACTGGCTACACAAGTGTTAGCCTTGGAATACGGAAAGGACATTGTGGTAGTCAAAACAGAACTCTGTTAGTTCAAACTCTGTTTGTTATGTAGGGATGAATTTCTTATGGCTTTTTACTGCCATTATTCATTCTGTCACAGCCTGAAGTCATTTCACCACAACTATAGTGAAGCAAGAACCAGCATAAGAGATCCCCAAGGAAAACCATAGTGCTCCTAGGGTCCAAAAGTCATTCTCTCCCCAGTCACAAATACATTAATTTCCAGAACCAGTATGGGGATGCGGGACAAAATATGGGGTAGCACTGCAAAGACCTGCGGTCCATGCCCATAAACAGTGAGCTTCACCTTCCCAAATCAGCTGTTCTCCTTATCTGCTCTAGATACAACCAGGATCAGTCTCTCTGAGGTACGCTAAGTGGTTCCATTACTTGGTGCAGGTAGAGAGACAGTTTATGGCAGTCCTGCATCAGAAACATGCCATGTTTCACAGGAGACAAAACTGTGCTCAGAGTTTATTGTGTTTTCTTTTTTGCAAACCCATGGCCATAAAACTTTGGTATAAAGGGCAAATTCCATAGAAATTCTCCTTCTCCCCAAACTTATTTCAGTGATTTTTGAAAACCTGCATTTTGTCATCTTTGCATTGTGTTGCAGAAACACAATCCAGCAACAGATGTGCATTACCCAGAGAAACAGCAGAATTTTAGTTCTGTGTTAATAGCAAGTCTTAATTGTTGCAGAATCTTTTAGAGTGAAAAGCACTACTCAAGTTCCAAATTAGACATTATTCTCTGTTGTTTACAGAGCTAAAACCAAACAAAATCCCATTTTCATTACTCTAAGAGATGCAGCAGCACAGTAACAGATGCATTTATGGCCTTCTACCCTACCTGTCTATGCTGGATTTGGTGTCTGCAATTTTATTCAGGCTGGAGACTTTGAAGCCATAAGCACTTCCTCTTTGGCCCTTGTTCATGTAATTCCCAAAGGCCAGAACTACCTCCAGAAGTTGCCTCAAACGCTTGCTTCGGATGAGTTCTTTGGATGCCAGAAGAATGGCTTGAAAAGAGAGAAGAAGAAAGTAGAACAGATTATTTCTTAGTGGATGTTTTGAACACATTCAACCCTACAATTTGAAGTACCCTGAATACCCATTTGACTGTTGCACAACAAATGCTGCAAAACTCTCTGTGTGTATACTGTTCTTCCTGCTTCCTACACACACACAGAATCAGGACAACAGTAAGGAAAATACATCTAGTTCCTCTGAATACAGGATCAAGCCTGTTCTGGACCACACACTCTCAAAACATAGCCAGTGAGAACAGGGGCTCATCTGGAAGTGCAGAGTAGAATACACTCTTCTCTGCAATAACCATGAATGTGGTACAGAAGCCATACACCTCCCCTCCTTGTGAGTTACACATTCCCAGAATATCAGTGTCCTGAGACAACTATTCTAAGTGCCCTTTGGAGAGGGAAGGTGCAAGGACTTGAGGTGAGAAGGGAAGACTGACCTGCACAGTTTTAGGCAGCTCAACCCAGCCTGATAGCACACTGTCACACCTGTCAGGTCATATTTACAGTGTAACAATCATAAAACTGATTTGATTAAGTAAATGAGTGCAAGAACAGTGTCAGACAAAATTAATTTCTTAGCATATGACATGCCTTGGGGTCACTGGCTCTACACACATAGCATGCATGTAACAGCACCTCTTTTGGAGACAAGCTTCTCTTGACCTTCCCTGCCCCTCTACCCAACTCTTAGCAAAAGCTTTAACCATACCTTCCACTTTTGGTTTTGCTTCTGCCAGCCTCTCTGGAAACTTCTTCTTAAAGAATAATGCCTGCAGTCGTTGCTGATAGTGGTCAATCCTGCAGGAAGGGCAGAGGAAAACCAACACTGAACTACAACTCTTGAAGCGCGGGGTCAGTATGCTGCCCACATAATCTAATGGTTGCATGTTCAGTCCAGTGAGGCCCAGGCATGGGATTACGGACATGGTTCAAACATACATATAACTATACAATCAGCCTTGTTATGAAAATGAAAGACCTCAAGTCATGTTTTGATTTTAGCTGAAAAGGAGCTGAAAGGATTCCCATTACTCTCAAAATATGAGTCATGGGAGATGCCAGCTGCACAAGATGTTAATGCTCATCAGGGATGTAGCAAAACTGGAACAAGAAAGAGGGTCAGATCATGAGGAGATGGAATAGCTGAATGGAAAAAGGGATCTAGATGAAATCCTGACCCCTGGCAATACTACTTCTAATACTTGGATCTGAATTCCTTGGTGTGAACAAGTTTAGGCAGAGGAGACATATTTCTGCTTGTCATCAGAGGACCAGTCCTTACGCAGAGGGTGCTTATTGCCAATAAAAAATTTGTGTCATGAATGGAAATATTTGTAACATTTTGGGCTTCTGGCAAGTGCAGAGTGTAATGCTGGCCCACAATCTCTTGCACATTTACCCCCAGTGCCAGATGATCCATTTTCAGTAACAATTACAGCTGTTTCCAAGAAGTCCTGCGGGAACTTTCGCATAATGTATCAAACAGACCTGCTCATCTCAAAGAGGAAACGATCCGCCCGGGCCATGCGTTCAATTTCATGTTTGTGCTCCTCCAGCAAGTCAGTATCACTCTTCTCAGGAACAAACTTCAGTAGCTACAGTGAGAGTCACAATCAAACACTGAGATGAGAGATCCAAGGAAAATGACAGGGGGACAGAGAGGCACAAACAAACCCTGATGGAGAGAGAGGGTCCTCAGGTTTCTCTGCTACCATGCGGAAGCATTACATTGACTCAGCCATCTGACCATAACTTCAAAAAAGTGCAGCTGTGTCTACAAAACTGACCTTTTCTAAACCTTTGCTTGCTGTTCTGCCTTTATCCTTCACTGACCCCGTTAAGATTAACTTTTAATTCTAAGGGGAATTTCCCATTTCAAAATCCTAAAGGCCAAGTGCTACTGCAACTTACCCAAGGGGAAGTACAGAGAGAGCTTCATTCCAACAGCATTACTTGGAGTTTAGATTGGTGCAAATAAGAGCAGGATGTGTCCCACACACTGTGAAGTACCCATCGCGCGTACTGTAGAGTACACACAAAGCCTCATCTATCTCTCTCTTGGGTATGCCCTACACTGCTGAAACAATAAACAATAACCAAGCAACTGGATATGCCTCTGACACTGGCTGCTATTCATATGCTGACCTTAAAAGCTCATACTTTGACAGATTTTTGACATATCTGGTTGTAGCTGTGCTTTAGTATGGTTAGAAATACTGCCATGCACACAGCCTCAGTGCACACCCACAAAAACTGCTCACAAGGCATATCAAGCACTTTGCCTTTTACCCTTTCTCAATATTTTACTCCATTCTGTAAAACTGAGATATTCAAAGGTGTGGAGCATTAGGAGTTACACTGTAGTTACTTCTGGAGCAGCTGTGAACATTCAGATAATGTGACAAATAGGCTATAAAGTTCCAAAATGGAAAGGCTTTTTGTATATGATGAAATACTGTGACTGCACAGAAAGAAAGAATCATGTGTTAGTTCATAATTACAACATTTTTCACACCACTAAGGAACTTTATCATCTTTGCATCTCTGGTCAAACATCATCTGTCACCATCTGCAAATGGAGGAAATAGGCCACTGGTGGTTTAACTGTGAGGGCGTTTTTTCTCACAAGTTACATAGTCAACCAAGTTCTGAAGACATAAATCCCTGACTCCCTTTCTAACAATTCTAGTCAGAATTCAAGTTCCCTTCTAGTCATGGTTGTAACCACTAACCTATATGGCCTGGGTCCTGGCATTTCCCAGTAGAAAAGAAGGGAGATGACTAAAAGGGAAAAGAAGAACAAAAAATGGGAAAAAATTATGGGAAAAGACAGGATGTGAAAACAAACCTCATGCCAACTGTAATCATTCATATTTTGCATCAAGAAGAAAAAACTTATGACATCAGCCTGATACAAAAACAGTTACGTGACAGAGGTATACCCGACAACACTGGGAGAAATACTTTTCTCATGCTCCCAATGTGCAGCTCCGATGACATGACAGGGCCAAGTTCAGATCTCCAGACATACCAGCACAGCCTGTATATATATCTAATTGAAAAAAAGGCAATGAAGGACTTAAAAATAAGGTATATCTGACTGCAATCTTTCTCACCTGCTCAAGCATATCTTTTGCTAGGTCTTCTTGTTCATCCATCTTCAAGATTGCTTGTCTGATTTCTTCATTAGACAGCTTCAGCCTTTCAAAAGGATCAACATTGTACCATTAGTTCAAAGTGACTCTGACAATTCAGAAAGTAGGACTCCTGAAATGCTGTATTAAACAGGCATGAAACAACCCTGGCAAGCTCTACTGTGAAGCTGATAAGACTATTCAGTAAGATGAACAAATCAGTCCTAAAGATAGAGATTTTATAGATCACATATTTTTATCCTTTTCAGCTAATCAAATACACATCAAAAATCAGATGGTGATTAAGAACAATCAGGTCCTCATAGATCAAAAGTACTTCCAGTTTCCCCCATACCGGATACCTCCCTCATCAAGAGTTTTTTACTATAATAAAAATCCTCAAATCCACGTGAACCCATGTAACACCCCAACTTGTGAATATCAAACCATCTTGCAGTGTATCAAATAATGGGATTGAACATTCCCTTACTGAGAAGAGGGTTTCTTGCAAGAAGACTTTAGGTAAGTTCACTCTGTCAGCAGTGACAGCTGACAAAGGAACAGACAGCATGTACACATCCATGTTTCATATCCAATATGAAACAAGCTCTGAAAACAAGAGTTTATTAATGTTATCTTAGGTACTGAAGTTACACTCTCCTTACCACCTACTCCTGTCCATCTATTTGCAATGAGTAGAGGTCATCAGCTACAACTAAACACAAAATCAACTGGGAAAAAAAAAAAAGTCTCGAGGTCTCCACTTGAAATTCAGGGCAGACTAGGAGGAGTCAAATTTGTGATCCCTGAGATGTTGCTGGATGGACCCATAAAATGATCATGGTGGTCATCAGAGCAGATGTCAACAAAGAAACACATGAATGAGAAATTCTACCCCATCACAGTCTCATCAGTCATTTCAGAAGATTAGGAGAGGTCAAAATGAACCATAAAGGAAAGGCTATCCACAAGAAAATCTGATTTTTGGGACTGAAACAGGACAGTGTAAAAAGAAATAATTGAGGAGTGAAGTCTATTCTGTCCATGGATCTTCTACAATCAACATAATTAATTAACATCAGAAAGAGAAAATGCAAATATAAATAAGATACCAGCTGATACATGAGGCAAAATGTTTTTGTCTTCAGTGCTAAAAAATTCCATGTTGAAATTTCACATTACCATTGACATTTGGAGAGAATCATATTTTTGGAACTAGGTAAAAGCAGAAGAAAAAGCTTTATTTTTACAACAGGAAATATTACTAAATCTGAAAAACTTATAACAGTTTAAGATTGCCCAATATAACCAACAGCTGGAAACTAAAATATGAATAAACAGACATTTGAAAGCTTTTATGCCTTACATTTCTGAACTAATTGTTCTTATTCTGTTTCTAGCTGGTCATCATGTCTTCTTTTGACAAGGAGGGCAAACTGATAGCAGCTAAGCAAGACAGAGTACTGAACTTCCAGAAAGCTACATAATTGGATTATATTTGGATGAGATATAAGGATGAAAAGTTTCATAAGGAAAAGGTCCGAAACTTTTTACTTCAGGTCTTCAGTTTGATCAAAGCAACAAACTTCAGTCCCGAGGCTTCTGCATAAAGCTCTACAACCTCAATCAGAAAATGGGTTACGTTGGGCTTTAATAATGAACTGCAAGGGCCATGGTTGTGTGACCCTGAACTGATTGAACACTGTGACTAGACAAGGGCTGAAACTGGTGGCTGTGGGCCTGGTTCATAGTAGACAGATGTACACATGGCCAAACAATTTGGTGCCTGCAGTTTTTAAAGTGTTACATTTTGTTGCTTATTTTTCCTTTAGAGAGCACCTTTGCATTTTTCAGAATCTGGAGTTTGAAGATTAGTTTGTCTTGTAACACAGGCACAGTCTGAGAAGGAATGTGATAAACCAGCCTACTAATGCCAGGGTGGAGGTGTATTTTGTTGCTACTTTTACCAATGTTAAAAAGATTGAGGGTGAGTTTCATGCTTTTTCCGTGCAAATAACTTGAGCAATTACTGCAGTGACCATCCATTACACAGTGCAAGCACCTCTGTGTGTCTTTGGGGACACAGCAAACAGGACTAAACAAGCAGGTCTGAAGTACATCAACACAATGACATGGTGCATATTATTGCTGATCTTGCTGTTCTGTTCATTAGCCGGAGGACTTCAGACTCCAAGCTTCTCTGTTTGCTGCCATTCTTCAGCACTAAATACACTTGAAAACATCTTCTGTTCAAAAATAATTGAGAGCCCCAAGGACAGGCAGTTATACAAACACACTTGGATGATTTTGTGCCCTGCCATCAGCAGAAAAACATCTGGCTGAATGGTTTAGTCCACAGTAGAGAGAAGCAGAAAGCTTGCCAGTCCCCTGCTGAGAAGCAGTTTAACTTAGTCACTCACAGGACTGTAGCAGGGTCACGGTGCCTGCAGGTGTGCATCCTAGATTATTACCAATCTAATTACAAGTATGGAAGATTCACAGCAAAACAATATTACTCTTCCAGAATGGGCTTGTTCTTCTGCTGGGACAGGATGCATTTAAATGACACAAAACTCGGATCTTTCCACTTAAAAACTAGCTGAATAACTGGCCAAAGAACTGTTAATCAAGTGATTCTTCTTGTATTTTCAAAACTCATGCCCAGCCATGCAGCAGATCTTAAAGATGGCCAGCAGTAATGTGAAACAGATGTGCTGCTTTTAAACAGAAACAGGTGAACTGATTAAAGAAGAACCTAAAGCAGATGCGTAAAGTCTTTCCACTTAAAACTGGATAGAGGCATCCCTCAGAGCCTAAAACTCATATGAGACAGACAGCAAATTAAAGTGGGATTATGGCCCAAAAATTTACACTACAGAAATTACATTTTGGTATCTATTGGAAAGTTTGCAGTGACTTTCTTACAAGCTTTGCAGATCCAGGCACTCCTCATCCAGTTCCTGGAGGTAATGCAATTTGGAATAGCATACAATTCAAGCTATACTGCCCCTGCCTTACACTCCTCTAAATCATGTATCCTGGGATCATGATTCAGGAAGTAAATGTGACCAGAACAAAACCCACTGCCCCTTTCCTCAGCTGCAGCACATTCATTCATAGCATAGATACTGACTGGGTTTTTTTAAAAGAGCAGCCTGACACTGGTTAGATGACAAATTAAAAGGATCTTTACCAAGAATACTCCCTCCTTCTTCCCTCACCCGTGCATCTGGTGGCAGCATATGGAAGTCCAACTGCTTGAGTCATCTTCAAGCAATGTTAAAGCTCAACAAGTACCACGTAACTTCTGATATGGTACTTAGCCTGCCTCCCTCTATCCCCTCTGGCTTCATAAATAATCTCTATTGACTCTGCAGTGTAATTCATCACTAATCTCCCCAGGACACCTCGACTGATTTAACACCAGCTTCACTTGCAGACATCAAGTGGTTTATTGTTTCGTCCTCTTGGAGAACGCCAGCAGTCTAACTTGGAACATGCCTGGGAGACATGCTGCAGTTTTACATCAACTTCCCTTACAGACATCCACTGCTCGCTCATTTTTCCTCCTTAAATATACCCATTGATTTAACTCACAGTAACCTCCCCCCTTAATTTCTCCCTCACATGAATCAATGCAGAATACTTGTCACTCATTAACCATCTGCCCCTCTGAGGAAAAAGTGAGTTACTTCATGGGCTCATTCCTTGGATCTTACTTAGCTTTGGAGAAAGAAGCATGCTTGCCCACTAAGAGAGAACCTGGAGTTTTGTTGCAACTATGTTAAGCTCCCACACCACAGGGAGCTTAACTCTTCAGAGTTCCCCTTTCTTCTTACTTTGGAGAAGAGGACTAATTATCATGTATCAAGGCCATTTCATAGCTCCTACTGAACTACAGTGCTTCCAAAAGATGCCAACAATAGTAGTTGTGACAGTGAGGGGCACAGATTGATACTCAGCTACATCCTAAGGCCATCCAAATCTTTTTCCTGACTGCAGAATTCTCCGGCTCCAGAAGTCATTTTACACATGCTAGTAGTTAATTAATTCCCAAACTTTTTCACTGAAACATAAGCCTTCTCTAACTCCTGAGTTCTCCTAAGGCTCTGTACAGCTGCCAAGCTGCAGGCTGTTTAATATCTATGTTTTGGGAATACTCACTGTCACTATCCCACAAAAGCCTCCTCTCAGAAGCACCATTCAGGAGTCAGGCTGGTCTAACTGCACATTCAGTCAGAAGACAGAAAGAGTCAGCCACTCTTTCTACATCCCCTTATCTCAGTTGTCAACTCATCCTGTACATGAAGACAAACAGTGCTTTAAATTTGGGGGGGGGCAACAGCTGGGACATTTGACCAGGTACGTCTTACACCATTATATGAGCATGTTGGGAAAAAATCCACTAGTGCCTTTTCAGCACTTCACTATGAAAGTATTCTAGCAAGTGCATAAAGACACATGGTTTTCTTCTCTTGTCCTCCTTCAGCAAAAGCTCATGAGTGACCAAGCCACTTTGCATCCAAATACTCTCAATTTCCTTCCAAGAAGGACCTGAGAATGGCCATCTTTCTGAGCCAAGAGGACCAAAACAGGGCTAAATTTAGGAATCCCCAAATTACAGTGAGATATGGATGACGCAGTTGTTCATCTTTTATCACAACCCTACCTCCTGCTCCCTGGTTGTGACCTGAGACAGGAGGACATTGACTGACATGTTCAGTTTGCCTAGGAGTATCATACTCAGGATAGCAGGTAAGGCCATTTATTGCAGACCTTAACTTAAAACCTGAAAATCTCTCTGGGAACCCAGGAGACACTGTTTATTGCCCAGTATTTTTCAAGACAGCACAATGAGGACCTGAACTGCTGAGTCTGATTAGCTGTTTCTGTATCAAGATAAGAACTGTAGCCCAGAATATCATACTGCTTCGAATCTACCTCGAAATAAGGGTGAACACTGTACTGTTACATGTCAGAAAGGCACACAGGGACTGGGGGCGGTGCAGAGGTGGTACATAGAGACTAACACTGGCTGAATAACTTGTCCTCTTAATGTCTGAACTGAAAGGGTTTAAAAGCACTGAGGAGCTACATTGATGTGAGAAAAAATATTTGATCTCTTTACTATTCTCTTTGGAAATTCTACCCAAGACTCTTTTTATCTTTCATATTGATGTTTGAATTGAAAATCATGAAAGCCACAAACATTTGGTAAAGCTGCCTGCTAGTATCTATCTACTGTCATATTCACATTTGAAACTACTATTGTGTAATCAGATTCTGCATTCTGCTACTACTGGTTTTACGACATTTTGCTAGCACTCCTACTGTTTCCAGCCTCTTGAGAAGGTTACTGCTGACTTGCTGGGCCACAGGAATAATAAACACATCTAAGAAGAACACTGACATAAATATTTTGCTGGAATTCATGCAAAATAACTTGCACAAAAGAACTTCCGTAAGTGTATGTTCAGCCTTCTTCCAAGCAACATGTGTCATAGAACTGAACCTCTCCGGAGCAGTTCACAGAGCAAGACAGTAAGCAGTACATACATTTGGCATATTCTGCAAGAACATTTAAAGAGATGGCACTACAAAAACATGAGAGCAGTGAAAATATTAATCATTACTTAAGTAATGGAAGCAGGAAGAAGTCATACTGGTGAGAGATTTCCAGCTGCTAGGTGAAAGCAGGGGAACACAGGGATCTGGGATGACTCTTCCAGACCACACAAGTCTGACAGTAAATCTTCTTGCTGGTGGAAACTGAAGGCATCAGGAAATTCATGAGAGATAGCAGCTTTCCACTGTGACAAAAGTAACTGTATGTTTAAAACACCATTAAGAAAGCTAAATTTGAAGCTAGTGGGTGCCCAAACTCACCACAAATAGATGGTTCCATGTCCTGGTTGAACTATGGCCTGCTGGAAATACTGTGAGATAAAGTCATTTTGTGCCTGTTCAAACCTTTAAAGTTGGCCTATGGAACAGAGCTTTGTTTAAGATCCATCAGGCTCTGTTCAACAAGGACAATTTAATTCTTCCTCTGCAGGAAAGCTAAAATATCTACTATTATTGAGTTGAGGAAATAGAGCTTTTTTATGGGAATGGGGAGGAAGGCTTATAAGTCTATTAACTGTCAACAAAATCAACTAGAAATTCAAATTTCAACTCTTTTCAGTCTACCATGCTGCAGTCTCTCTGCAAAAGAAAGAGAGAGACATCTATTTCTCGTTCTTGCTAGGTTTTGGCTTGTTGGACCATATGAAATATGAGCTCTGCCTGACCCCTTCTAACACAGTGTTAGTAAAACAAAAACATTTGAGTAGGGGAGGGAAGGAAAACCCAGCCCATGCAGCTATTTTACTTTAAAGGACACGACAGTTTAGTGTAAACAAAGGGGGAATAAACTACAGGGATATATGCACAGTAAGAGTCAATTGGAAACAGCTGTTGGCAGATAGTGTGGTAACCTGAAAGCTGGGGCTGCAGCTCAGGGCTGCACAAACTCTCTTTGTTTGTCACCAGTGTTAAAGCCCTTGTCATTGCACGTGTGTGCACACCCACATTCACATGTGCGTGAGGTGTGCTGCAGAACCAGCAAGGGCATGGCAGCACACAGGGTTGATTTGGCTGGGAGTGTCTCTCCTTCAGGGTTTAACCTCAAGGAGGAAGAAGTGGGGCAATGAAAAAAAACCAAAGAAGTCGTAAAACCTTTTCAATTATTGTCTGCGGCAAATCCTCCCAGTTGCTGTTATTAATAATAGAACCATAGAAGCACAAAGAGCAAAAGAGGCATGAATGCAGAGGTGCTATTTTAGTTTCCAAAGATTTCTGCTTTCTGGTTGCATTTAAAAGGGAAATTTGGGGAGGAATACCAATCCTGGGCTGAGATATTTTGGATATTCTGGGTGTAATGCTGTTACAAACTTTAAATGATCTAAACTAGTGATAGCCCTGGCGACTGAGGTTTCCAAAGCACAGCACAGCAAAGTTACCAGAGCACAAGGCAAACTGACAGGATCCTTAGGGACAACTCAGTCTCCAAATCTCGATAATCCAGTGTAGGTCTGCTAACAATAAGAGCAGGGTATTTTCTAGTGGAGAAGCTGACAGTCACAGAACCCCATTTTTCACCTGTGGTTTGAATCCAGAATAGTAGTTTGAGGGGGCATACCTGGAGAGAACACATGCTGTGTATCCTGAAGTGCAACGTTCATGCTTCAACGACACTGCTGCTGCAGACAGCAGAAGGGAGGACAAAACACAGAGACTCTATAGAGAGGATTCTTTTCTGGTAAGAATTGCCCAGAGTTGCATGGCAGAAGAGGTGAATGCTAAAAAACATGTATTGCTGCTGTCTGTGCCATACCAAGTCAAGGACCACGTTCCTGGATCTTCCTCAGCCCAGCCAACTGCACACATCATGTTACCACTTCTAGGAAATGTTCCACCTGCTTACACGAGTTAACCTGAATCCCAGACACAATTCAGTAGGTCCGTGAAACAGCATGAAAATCCTGTTGCCCCTGTGCCTCCCCGTTCCTCTGCCCCAGCCTCAGTCAGCCGCCAACACCAGCAAAGACATGCGTTGGCAACTGCTGCAAAGGGAGAAATGTAAGCCTTCCCTCGCTGAAGGTCTGGGTGGTGGGGGTCCTGCTGACATGTAGGCTAATGCCACAGAAGAAGCATAATGAGAGCCTCCATGGGTTTGACTAAGCAATGGAAAGAAGTCATTCCAGACCTGGTGGTCTGGCTGCAACTTTGTTTTTAACTGTGAGCTTGCTGGAGCAGACAAACACCACATCCATATGATCCCGAATTTTCTACTGAACAGGTTTTCTACTAAGCACTGCCAGAGCTTTACCAGGTTCTGGTATGGTATGTATGTCTCCAACATTGCTGTCCCTCCTCTGGTAGTAAAGGCAGCTTTCTCAGATTGATCAGCATCTGCATAAATTTGATAGCTAATGACAGACAGCCACCCCGGTACTCATCTTGGTAGAAAGACATGAAAAGATATAGAGGGCCCTAATGTCACTGCATTTGAATGCATTAGTCATTGCAGGAATATGCAAAAGCAACTGCTGGCTTCCAAAACCTAATTTACAAACACAAGACATAATTCTTTAATATGTCTATCTACGTTTGACTTGTGTTCTCACCACAAGTCAAAAATGACAAAAATGAACATCAGTCCCAGCTCTGCTGTATTCCAGGGAGATGCTCAGAGCAACATTTAGAGAGAAACACAGAGAACAGAGACAAACGACAGACAGAGAACAAGGGGGACACATCACTTCGAGTGAAGTGCAAGCAGTGCCAAAGATCTGCTTTCATCTATTGATGAGCACGGATAGTTTTCTGGTGATGTCTTCAGATACATGCTGGTGTCCTGCTGTTTGAGGCACAAAATGTGTCTGCACACTTCTTTTTATTAAAAAATTTAGTCTTTTTAATAATTAAATAAATATTTAATAATTAAACAATTTAATTAAATACATTAATTTAATTAGTTAATTTAATTTATTTAATAAATTAAATAATTAAAATTCTTTTTATTTATTTATGAGATAACATGTCAGAGAGATGTGCCTTTATGACACCATAAGAGGGGTTTATCTGAGGCTCTGCAGGTATTGGCAGGGCTAGCTGGGAAAAGAAATATGCCCATTTGTTTAATTCCATCCCCTCTTGCCTCTACATTGACCATGGCATACCCCATGAGCCAAAGCTTAGCACACTTACTTGGAAAGAAGAATGACACAATTCTGGGCCCTCCGGCCATCAATCACAGAGAGCTCTTTCACCTTTCGTGTGGAGAGGTACAGATCTTCTGTTGAGCCCATCTCTTTCTGCATGTTTTTCAAAAGGGAGGGAAAACAATCAGTATTATGTTTCTCACCCAAGGCTGAAAGATTTAACTTAATGCAATGAACAAACCTACCCCAACCTAGAAAAATCCACCCACATGGTAAGAAAATATGACACAAATGGTAGAAAGCATATTAGGTAGATCCTGTATTACTAGAAAAATAAATCATTCATTAACACCTATGAGATCATCTTTGATCCCAAATACTGGACCTGATTCTGACCTACTGGACTCAGTCTACCAATAGTTACGTATTATGCTAATGGGAAAAACTGGCATGACAGAAAAATCAGGCACATTATACTTAAGCCCACTGCTGTTACAGCATATCCTTCAGCAGAAACCTCCTGCAAGGGTTACACAACACTCCTGAAAGGCTGCAGCACAATCAGTTAAAATCCTTCTGTCATCCCTTAAGGCTGCCATTGGACCTGACCAATACATTTTATATGTGAGATGCAAACAGTAGGGCATGATGGCATTTATCTTACTAAATATATCTTACTAAACAGTCAAAATCTACATTTAAACTATCTTCTCTTTTAAAAATCAAGTAGTACATTTAATAGTATGGAAATATTTTCCAAAGTTCTTTGTATATCCCCATTGCGATACTTATCACTTGAGAAAACCTCTGAAAATCCTGTTCAGAATGTTTGTCACAGCACACAGAGAAAAAATATTTGCAAACTCAGTCTGATCGTCCAGAAGTCTCTTTCTGACTTCTTGTTCTGCCTACACATAAGAGCCGTGGTATTTCTTTCACCCATAGAGATTGGCTTTCTGTAGTTACTTGCAGTATCTTTTAACACCATTCCTCAAAGGGTAGTAGAGGTATTGAAAAAGGTTGTTGATCCTGGATAATAGCAGTGTAGTTACCAACAGAGAAGAAGGAATTTGAAACAGGAGTTTTTATTTTCCCAGCTAAGCACCGCTGGAAGCTTTTTGAAAATTATATCCATATTCTCAGGCCTTGAGATTTTGAGATTTATCAGTACAATCTAGCTTTGAACGCATCTGTCAAATAAGCAACGTGATTTTTTAAGGACTGAAGCTGAGTCAAGCTAAGTCATATCAAAGATCCCAGCATCCTGTTGCTGAGAGTGGTCAACAGCAGGTACGCAGGGAAACGTGTTGGATCATGGCAAGAATACAGAGGTGCTTCCCAGAATTCATTCTCAGGACTCAAGGTTCTGCAGCTCAAGGCTTACTTGTATCAGCATGACTAATCCAAGAGATTTTGACACCCAAGTGTTGTAGTGTTTAATGTAAACCGTAGGTTCACATTGCTAGTAGTCATTTCACTTATAGTCACAGTTAACTACAATGAATCTGTGTTGTCCCTGGTTATATAAAGGATTCATACACCCATGTCCAAATGTGCTGCAGTGAGCCACCACGAACACCAAGTGGCATTTTTAAGCAGGTACAGTGCACCAGCTGAAGACATGCACATGGTAGTTCTGCTGGATGTGCCCAAAGTAGCTAGCTTGGTAGGAAAAAGATTGCAATGTTACTCCATACATCAAATAGTGTTTTCAGAAAAAGGAAAAAATTGCCATTGGGTAAATTCATTATTTCTGAGAGAATAACTAACAGTGCAAAAAAGCAGAGCACCCCCAGTAGAATCTGGCACGTAGAGATTTCAAAGTTTTCCTGAGTGTCCTCAGTTCGTGGAGGACAGGGGGTAGTGGAGATGGGCAGCTGTTAAAGGGAAGAAAGGCACCCGTTAGTCAGTGCTCTTGGTTTAAAAGTCCCACTGATCCTTACTAGCTAATGTTGCCACAGAAGGACACCTGGACTGTAATAATCAGCATCCATACCAAGGGGAAAAAAAAGTTTCAGCACTTGGCTGAGTATGTGGGGTGCAGGTTTAGTCAGCTTCCCTTAAAGCCACACAGCACAGATTGGTACAATTGTATCGATGCCATTTCCAATTCCCCAACCCAGAAGGTTCAACGAATAACTTGAACTATTCAGACTTTGTCTGCTCCTTGGTCATAAGGAGTGGGTAGTCTTATCTAAAAATATATTCTCTTCAACTGATATTGAGGAGAGAGATATTTACAGATACTTGAAGTTATGTGTAAGCAAAAGCAGATGAAGCCTCAGGTTTTACTGGAGCAAGATTCCAAGCTTAGACGAAGGAAAACAGATTGTATATGGACTCTCCACATTTTCTCAGACCCTGAAAAGTGGAGCAAGGAGCAGTGGTGACTAACTTTTGTGACAGAGGCCAAGCCCTGAAAGCAAGAACAGTTGGCGCTGTTGTCAACCTGACAGACAAGATGCCTAAGTTTTATCCCATCATTCTTTATCAGCTTTCCATCTGGGTTAACATTATGTTATGTTCTTCAAAGAGTATTTCAGAGTTGATATGTTAATTGCAAATTCAAAAAATCAACTAAAATTTCAGTTCTGGAATGACTATATATGTTTATCATATTTGTGCCTTGTTTCAAATACAGTTTGATTTTGGTAAGCTGAAGAACTTGTGGACTGGTACCACCTAGGTTCAAGTAATTATCTGTACTTTGTGGAGCTATTTCAACCATATTGACTTGTTTCTTGCTGTGCTGCCATGGTAAAAGGCCCAGAGACATGCATGAGACTCCCCGAGTGGCAGAAGTCCTGACTAGACTTTCCAAATGCAGTTCTTTGAGAACTACCTTTTTTCTGAAGCTACTAGAAATACTTGTGATGATATGTGAACAGCCCTCTCCTGATAGCATTGCTCTAACCAAAACTGTTGCCAAGAATTTTGCTTAGGATGCTGAAGAAACTGAGAGGTATTCAACTTAAAGTCATATGGGCAATCCAATATCTCTACTTCATCTAAACACCATTTTAGTCTTCCGCTGAATTTTGTGAAGGTTTCAGCAGTCTGAAATGAAACTTTCCTCCATTCTGACCCTTTTGCTCCTCACATAGCACAAATCCCTCTGCCAAGAACAAAGTGCCCAGTTCTACACAAAGAAATACTTCCTTTATCAGATAGTCTGTGGCTAGTGAATGCATCTGAAGACTTCAGTACTGTCCAAAGCAGATGGACCACAGATGGGAACAGTGGGAGTGAAGGCTCCCTGAGGGTACCTTTTGTCCTCCACTAGAGAGACAATTACTTTGGTTAAGGAAGAGTTCACACTCATATTCTTTGTCTCTGGCCTTTTTTTCCTTGGGATCATCAAAGGGGCTACAGACATCAGCAGAAACCACAGTGAGATCATAACTAAGTGAAAGAACAGGAGCTGCTTCCTACTCTGGAGCTAATACAACTAACGGAATTTTCTGTACCACCTTCCCCACTCAGAAGGCAGAGTGCAAGGGCATATGAAAGAGTAGCATGAGACAAGTCTTGACCCCATAATGCCATGGTTCAGGACTTCACACACACTGCAAGAGGATCAGGAGGCAGACAATGATACTCACCTGCTTACAGGAGGAGGGGTTAGTTAGCAGGTCCTATGCAGGCAGCAGTCGCAAATAACGAAGAAGAAAACATGCCAAAAATTAGTCACAGGGAGAGATATCAAGTTTAACAAGGCAGCTGAATTTAGACACACACTGTTTTCTAAGAGCATAAAATGCTTAGCAAGTAATACTGGCCCAGATGGTTCAAAGGTATTTCAGCATTCCTTTGCATATTTTAAATCAGCAGATGTTGAGGAACTAAGAGTTCTAGGTCTTTTCTGAAAATAATAAATTTAGTCTCCAAAGCATAAATCTCTTAGGTCTTGAAATATTGACGAGGATAATGCTTAAATACCTTTACAAATCTAGTCCAGAGCCTTACTGAAAGAACTGCCAAGGATAAAACTTGAGGGTCAGTTCTCCTCTCCTGATGCACAGGCCCAGTTTGCGTTTATTAACAAGTATAACAAGGAAGAACTTGTTTCAATCGCAGCAACAACTTCTAGCCAAGTATTTCGAAAGGACTCAAACTGCTTAGAAAGCCTTACAGCACTACTGAGCGACAGACACCAACTATTTCACAACATATTCCATACTCCAGGAATACACCAGATATACTTAATCCAAAGGTCAACATTACATAGTAAGATTGGTGCAAGGTCAAAAGACAAGTGTAAGAATTTTTGGTCCAGCAATTTGTACACTGGACTATTTGGCTTTCCCTCATAGCCACCAAAAGTAATACACTGGGCTTGAGAGAGGAGAAGAGATCCTTTGTCATTTCAAAAAAAAAAAAAAAAAGAAGAAAAAAGCTGTTTAATGTAAATGAAATTGGAAAAAATTATGAAGATCATGTTAATAACAGCAAAGAAAGAAATGTCTTTACTCATTCAACGTTTCAGATGCAAAAAAGCAGTGCTTTGGATTGACATTTTTCTTTACAGACATTTGGATGAAGTTTAAAAGTCAAAAACCCAGAGCAAACACTTGGTCAGAGTGAAGTATTTCCAAAAGCAGAAGAGAAGAAAAGAATAAATGTGACCTGAAGAAATTTTTTTAAGTTTTTAATACAAACGCAAATCTGGTTGCCTGGTCTTAAAAAAAAAAAAATAAAATAAATTATGAGGACTTATTGACTGGAATCCAGTTCACACTGGAGTGAGTATGGATGAAAAAGAAAGTATTACAATGGAATATTTAAGGGAAAATTTAAAAAACTACACCACAAGAGTCTTAACAGAAGCTGGAAGGGCAACAATGCATCTAACTACACAAAAGTGTGAGTAGCTTACATAAGTGTTACTCCACTGTCCAGAGGCACTGTCATAAAGTGTGTTTAATGAGAATGGAAGAGTACTGTTCTGAGACCCATGGAGGTTAAGCTCTGAGATGATGGCCCCATGCCAGTGAGTAAGGGTCAGGTTAGTTTATGGTTGAACAGGTCCGATTGCTTTTCAGTGACTGTTAACATAGGCATAAATGATTCCCACTGAGAGTCATCAGACCAGGACAGCTTTAGCATTGAATTCTGGGGCCAAAAGGAAGCAAGGCTTTGCAAGGTCATTTCTAGTGAGGAAGCTGCAGTGTTTGCACCTGAAACATTGGAATGAAACCTTGATGCTGCAATGGCTACTCATGCACACAGATGACAGTCTGGCTACTTATGAGACAACTGAGAGCTAAGCTGTTGGCACAGCATCTAAATCCAATCTTGTAACAGCACTGAAGTTTCATGTGCCTTTCTTCCCCTCTATGAACTAAGATCTTGTTTCAGGGAATGGGACTCAGAGAGAGACACCCACTGAAACAGCAACAGCTATTTGCAGGAGCTGAATGAGAAATGAAATCTCATCATGCAATAGGTAACATCACATTCTTCAGAGCTGAAGAGGAGATGCTTATCTACGTGTCTGTGAGCTAGCAAATTAGAAGAATTATTCATTATGCTTATTGGATTAGATAGAAAAATGAAAAGGAGAAGGGAACAAATGGAAAGTCCAAAGACAAGGGAGTTTGTTTGTTAATTTTAAGGTACTCAATAAGTTAATGAAATAGTCATCATCACTGTAAGACATAATCATAAAGGTTGTTTATGGCAATCATTCTGTGTCTTTTCTTAAAACTTCAGAACAATGATCCCATTCTGCAGCATACAAAGGATTGGACGTATTCCAAAAGCAAAGGAAAGCTGGGGGAGTTGAGGGAGTGCAAGTACAATCCTTCTTCTGCTAAATCTCAGCAGAAATAGACAGATTGAAGGTGACTTACTTTCCAAGAAATAGAGGAGGGAAAAAAGACATTCTAATAAATGGCCACCTTTAAAATATGATGTTTGCATTATAATCTGTAATTCACAGTTTCTGTCACCTAGCCAGCTGGGTCAGTTGGCTGTTTAAGAAAAAACAGACCAAATAAAAGACAGATAATTCGGTCACCTTGCTCAGTACTCAGGCAACTACAATCTTTTTCTCTAGATAAATGGGAGAAATAGAAAGATTGATATGTAAATATAAATATAAAGCTCAGGGACTTTTGGAAGTCAATGTCTACTGAGATTAAATAGAGCATTATCTGTTAGCAGCTCTTGTCTCTAACAGCTGCCTTAGTATGAAATCTGTCAATAACAGCAGGTTATACCCGACCCTGTACCCCACTTCTTTTAGTCTTGTGATTTTCTTTGAACAGTGCAGAGTATCAAATGATGCAGCTCAACTGCAGGTGGAGAAGGGCCCAGATGTGTCGTGTGTTCTTTTCTCCTCCAGAAATTCAAGGAAGACAAGGTATGGAAGCTTTCACCCCTACCTGATGTCTCTGGTATGCGGAGAACATCTTTTCAAAATCTTCTAGATCCAGCACCTTGAATGCCTTTAAATCGTCAATCTCATTCCAGATTGTGCCATGGATCCTCTCCTGAAAGAAAAGGTCATATTTTAATGAGATAGCAAAACGTAAACGCTAAGAACATCCAACCCCATTTGGATAGGTGATTCTTCTCTATTCACTGGTCATATTCTTATGCACTACTTGTTTTAGAGGGCACACTTCATTTCCAGAGTCAAAGGAGAGAAAAAATAGTGGGGTTTTTTGTTTGGTTTTAAACATACTATTTGTATTTTTCATCATAGCAAGCCTCTGATGAAAAGACTAGCAGACCATAACTCAAGCATTATCCATGATCCCACAGCATGTTTCCCTTCAAGAGTGGCCATCTGCCTAACACAATGACTGTGGTCATGCTGAAAGAAGTTTCACCACCAGAAGAAAAAGGCTTAGGAAAGGCACTGATGCATGACAAGCCCCAGACACATCTTCCCTTTTGCACATTTTGACAGGATCTGTTGTAAAGTCCAAAGGGTGCGTGGTTTTCATTCTGCCTGCCTGTGAAAGTAGTTTAAATTTTTATTTTATTTCACTTTTAAGGTTTTGAACCTTTGAAGTCTAATTATTTCCTATTACATGAACTCCCCTGTCTACATGAGGTCTTTGTCAGTTCAGTCAGACACAGACTATATCCAGATCTCTGAAACAGCATCATTCACACTAACTAGAAATGGTCACAACCCTTGTGATGATAGATTATCCTGAATACCAGGGAATCCTAGCTGTCTGTCAGATGATTAGCATGGAGGGAGACAGGCACAGACGACTCCTGCTTTGCTGTCCAACCCTGGACACAATAGGTTCTTGTAGTACATCAACTGGCTAATCAGCAGTCATCCTAAACTAGGTGAAGGTCTTTGGTTTACTGCTGACGTTCTCAGGACAGATACCCTTGTTAGCAGAGAACACAAAGATTGAACTGCCTTCTCCTTCCAACTCACTGTTAGGGTGCATGTTGTGTGGGGCAAGCTTTGGGCAATTGCCCATTCAAAAAAGGACAGCTTGCTCTTCGCACATGACACCACAGTCTTTCAGTTCAGTTAGTTACTGAACTTTTGTACTTTAGTTATTTAGTAGTTATTGTACTTTTTTGAAAAATATGGAAGGTGTTGATTAAAAGAAAAAAGAAATGGCCAGAAGGGATTTTAAGAAAAGCCCAGGAGATGAAGAGCCAGTGGTGAAGAACACTGATGCAGAAAAAGCCAGGAACAGCAAGCAATAGCAATGAAACTCTCACACATGTTCCAGCTCTGAAGTACCTGACTTGTACCTCCACAGCAAAGTGCATTAACACTTCATTATCAGAACTAATTAGGAACAGGCACTACTTCCCATTCAGAGTCATCAAAGGAATGAGGGAAATGTGGTAAGCCACAAAGCTCAAGGAGCAACGAAAAAAAACTGATGGGAGGATAAAATGAGGGAGAAATAAAAGTGTGAAGTTTTCTGGAGGAAATTCCTGGCAGGGCAGACACTGTGGAGGAAAACCAACACTCTCTCTCCAGAGGCAGCCTATGAGCACCTGAGGGCAAGGAGGGGTGTCTGCAGTGCAGTTTACCGGAAGAGCACATTCTAGATGGGAGCATCACCCATCCCTGAGCAGGTCCACCGATATCATGGTATCATCCCTTGCAATCAGTGGGGCTCTTCTTTCCGCAGTGGGAAGAATGTCATGACTCTGTGACTGTAACATGGCAAACAAGTTTGGGAGGCTCATCTCAGCCAAAGGAAAAGGAGACAAAGTTAATTTCCATTTTATCCTAACCCCGAACTCTGCTGCCAATCTTAGCCTGAAGCATTCAGACAGAGTGATCATTCTCATTCAATTTCCAGGCTGGTTTTATAAACCATGAATTATAAATCCTGAGGGATGTATTTGAACAGCAGAGTAGTTCTCCAAGTGCCTCATTGTTTCAGACTGCCCCATCAAACACTGAAATGGAACAATATTTCTTGACAGGGGCCAGTGGACATAACTTCAGGAGCAGTCTTTAGAGTCACCATTGGGATACAGCCCTGAGGATGCCAAAAAGCTGTATGCTGTGTTTGGCACAGGCTGGATGTGACTCTAGAGACAGCTCCTCATTAGAGCCTTGCACATCTACCTGTCCAGCTACAAAACTCTCATGGGAGTGAAGTTTCCTTGCTAATGGCAAGGACTGTGAAAACGTGCTACAGAACAGTTTAGTCTGGGTGACCTGCAGATACGCCGGAACAGGAAGTTCTGAGACTCAGAAAGGGAATGCAGAGAGTAGTTCTTGCCCATACTTTCCCAGGAAAACAACCCAGTGAAAATTATTCTAATTTCAGCTGGGATTAAATTTGGGACCCAAGTTGAATCTAGTTCTGTACAGGATGGTTTGTATGCTACTTGTAGCAGAAAGAGATTCCAAAGCAGCACATTGCAATGGCGTGCACAAACACAACTTGGACCAAGGCAATGCAATTTTCGTGCTAATCCAGTTAAATTAAAATTGAGGCAGGCAGAGGTATAAACAACCTTTGTTACACAAAACACTTGCAGTGGGGCTGTCCTATTTCTGCCATATGCTCTGTCCTTGAAAACTTTCATATTGCTGACAGACGATTTCCTATACTGAGCTCTTGATACACAGCTATGGATTAACTGGCTGATAGTTTCTTGTCATCAGCCAGAGAAGACTGAGCATTTTAAGAGAAACAGGCCTGAATCATGTGGTTGCTATGATAAATGATTCCCTCAGCACCATAAAAAATACTTATGGTCTCTAGATAACAATTTAAAAATAAATTCTTCATTCGCCCCCCCTTTTTTTTTTTCCTCTGTCCTTAAAAAGAAAAAAAAACCAAAAACAAAGAAACAAACAAACAAAACCCAACAAAACCAAAACACTAAAAAACCAAGTGCAGTCACTAGCAGCCACTAACATGCTTTTCTTTCCATCTTTATTTATTTATTTATTTATTTATTTATTCATTCTAAGTCTTCCAAGATCTGTGGTTCCTCTGCTTTGGCAAGTCTTGGCCTGCTTTGAGAAGCAAATCCTATGAAGTACATTTCCCACCATCCTCTAGCAAAATGGCAGAACATATGAAGGCAGGAAACATTATCAGAACAAGTATTGACAAGGCATTTGCTCCACCAGTCTGAGTCTTTGGTATGTTGTGTTTAACAATTCACTCACTGTAGTTGCAGCAGTTCCATAATTCCACCTTTATAATGATTTCTAGTTTGCTGAGAGACCTACCAAAATTAAAGAATGATAACATTTCACAGAGCTACGAATCATATCAGGCTGTCCTCTGTTACATCTAACAGATGATTTTATTTACCCTGAAAGATAAAAATAATGATGTTCTGCAAGCCATCAAAGTCCATCATGCCTCAATAACCTCACAACATGAGTGAAAACTTACAGTACTTTCGATTGACCTGTAGGTCCAGAGAAACCATGGAAACAGTGATTGTCTTGTGAATACTGGAGCAGGCAATCCTGCTTATTAGTAGGTTAATATTTGTACAATATTAACCAGAAGAGTGGAATCAACTTAAAATTTTAATTCAGAAGTCTTTTAGGAATCTGAAAGAGTGATAGAAACACAGCACATTTTCCAAAGTTCTCTCTTGGTATCAGATCCTTTCTTAAGCGTAAGAAAAATTCACTTTGAGTAAAAACTGTGTTTCTGGCCCATTTACTAATTAAGACAGCTGTTTTATCTCATTACAGGGCTAGGCACCACCACAGCTATTATGAGAAGTTTCACACCAAGATTTTGTATAACTCTTTCCATTAATTTCACATCTCTGGCAGTAGTCCAACATAATTGTTTGCCAAGATACTCAGGTTGCTTCCAGAAAGTTCTAGAGATAAGAATTATTGATAACATTACAGAAACACTAAAAAGCAAATAAATATATACATAATGTCAAAATCAACATTTCTGTTTATGTGACAGGTTGTTTTGGGTTTTTTGGGGGTTTGGTGTGCATTTTTTGGGGTTGTGTGTGTGTGCACTTTGGGTTTTTAAAACAATCCTATATGATATGTAGAACAAATATCTTTCTTCTGAGACTATTTTAATCAGGTCTATTTAGGGCCAGCTAAAGAAAGCCTGCCTGAGATCACTGACAGGAGTCATCACCACCCTGACTCTTAATGGGAAGCTGCTTCTCCAGCCATGTGATAAGAAGCAAAGCAGCTGAAGGTTGACTTGGTTTACTCTGAGAACTTCAAATTGGTATGTTTATTACACAGGGAATTATTATTTCATACTTCCAGTGTGCTTGAAACCAGTCCACCATTTGGCTTAACCATAAATGCCTGGTTCCTGATTGACCTTGGGTGTTGCATAAAATTCAGAGTGAGAGAGCACTGTTGCCCCAGAAACAAAGAAAGGAAACTTTCCAGGATATTACAGTGGTTACATTGCAATATCTCTTTCTTTAAAAATGGAGCTCCTTGGCACTAGCACCACTGCAGTGCTGTATGAATGGAATTCACAGACGATGCTACAGTGCTCTATGAATGGAGCTGTGGTGTGGAAGGGCTTCAGCAGAATTCAGCAAATCCATGCATCTAAATGGCTTTTCCACTGATCATCAGCTCAGATCAAAGCTAGTACAAAATCCTTAATTCTCAGTGGAAATTAGTGGGTTGCTGGTGTTTCCTTGTTAGAAGCATGGATACTTTCCAGTCAAACCTTTTCTCGTGGTGCCCATGGGAACTGTGGACAATCTGTTATTGTCAACTGCTAAGAATCTGACTATATTTGATCTTTCTCCCAGCACCCAAGAGCTCAGTTCTTTCCTTTCAATGACAAAATCCACATTGGGAAAAAGGGTGTCATATAACTTGCCCTGGAGAACTGCCTTGATTCCGCTACTGAGAAAGTATATTGCAGACAAATCCCTCTCAGCCAGCCCTGTCCACACTCCTCTTACCCTCTGTTAGTTTTCTCTCCCTCCCCTGAGGCAGGCTCTAAGGACAGAAAGGAGTTTGCTCTCATGTGACTGCCTCAGTCCTGGCATCATCTTCACACTTACTAGAGAAACCTTAGAAGAAAGACTCTGCACTAACTACTCTGAGAAGGGTGATCTAAACAGTATGCAGAGACATCTAAGAGATGAATAGCATATTTGACCTTGTTGTGTACAGCTGTTTCCAAAACTATGTCTCCTCACCTTGCTGTGTGCCATGGTGCCTGTGCTCTTTGCTAAGTGAAGAGGGTCTTTCAAAGGAGAGAAATGTGAACATGGTGTCAGATGCGTTCATTCATTCAAGTCTGACAGTTCAGGAGAACAGAAGTGCAGCAAAGGTAACAAAAGGCATGATGAGGACATCCAACCTACTCATGGACTTTATGTTCAGAGGAACATAAAGGAAGTGCCTGGTACTAAAGCAGGGAATCTAGGATAACTGATGAAGTGACTGAATGTGCTCCCCCTGCAGTCAGTGAAATTAAATAATTCCATAACAATGTGCAACCCAAGTAACAAGGCGAGTTACCTGTGTCAGCACCATAACCTCTGCTGCTTTGCAAAGACTTTACTAGGTCAAAACACAAATACTGCCAGACACCCCAAAATGAAGGCCCCACCCTCTTATGCCCCTTTTTTTCAACTATTTTACCTTCCTCAAAATAGTCTCTTTTAGTCACCTCACCACCCAGGTCTTCAATTTTATTAGCACAGCTGCCTTCACTCTTATCCAGAGGGCAGGATAAGCCTACAGTTACTGTACACTAAACAGAAACACCTGTGACTCTCTCTTTTTCATATACATTCATACATATACATATATTAGTTATTATTTCTTTTCTTCAGCGCACTAAGTCCCATGTTCTGCAAAGGAAAATAAATCCTCATCCTTACATTCTCTCCCACACCCCCCACGTGGCCTTGACAGACAAGGACAGACGGTGCAGCAAATATTTCACTTCACTTTATTTTAAAGAAAAGGAGAGAGGGGGAGAGAGAATTCTTGTGGCATTCCAGAGGTCCCTGGACACTCATTCCAAATGCCGGAGTTGGGCCCTGGGTGAGTTTCAGTCTAAAAGAGAACCTGGGTTTCTAGGCAGCTATCCAAACTCAACACAGACACTTTTTTTTCTTTCTAAACCAGTTAAAAAAATTAAGACCTAAAGAGAAAGGGGAGGGGGAAAAAAAGAGAGAAAGAGAGAGAAGTGAAGGGGAAGGAGGTGCAACCAAGGCAGAAGAAAATCAGTGCAACAGGAGGAATCTAAGTCCTCTGTTTTGTTTGTTTTGGTTTTTTTTGCCAATTCAGAGTTTTATCACCAACAGACAGAGATCTACCCATGCAAGGACAAGGCTAGCTTCCCTAATGGCCATGAATAAATGTTGAGGAGAAGCAGGCACCTTTCTCTCCTTGGCAATGGCTCCTGCCAGAGAAGACAGAGTTGGTTTTGCAGCTGTTTCTTACCATGTTTTGCCCATATTAGCTCTGGTCATCCTCTTCCCTGGTGCACAAGTGAGGGCAGCTCTTGCTTATGTATTCAACCCAACTAAAGCTTTGCTTAATCAACAGCATGCCCAGATCTACTGCAGCTCAGTCTAACCAGCACCTTGGTTCTCACAGAGCTATGCTGCACTGCTGGAGAGCTGGGCAAGCCGCCTCAAGACAATTAATGACCAGCCCACAGAAAGCCACAGTATCACTTGCTTCTATCACTTGCATTTGTGGTATTAATCAACAGTGAGGTAAAATTAGAAAGTAAGTTAATTGATGAAGTTTCTTACCTCACTCAGCTTAGCCCAGTTGAAGGATTTCAGTGGGTGTGAAGGCTGCGGGATAGATTTCTTCTTCAGACTGATGCCGCTGGTGCTGAAGCTGGTTGTTGAAGGGGGTGGAACACCCATGCTGAAGAAAGGTGGTGCTCCTGGTGGAGGAGGAGGTCCTCCTGGAGGAGGTGGTGGAGCAGGAGGAGGGGGACAGCTGGAGAAAGGCAGAGGAGGTGGCAGTGGTGGCAAATTCTCAGACATGTGAGAAGAGGACAAAGCTAATGGGCCGCCTGGAGGAGGGGGTGGTGGGGGTGGGAAAGAAATGCTGCCCCCTTGCTGGAAAATAAAAAAAAAAAAAAAAAAGAAAAAAAAAGCAGTTTTAAAGGCACAATAACTCCATGTTGCCAGCTGATGTGATTTTATTACAAGTCTCAAAATATTTGATGTTTTCTTTAAAGCCTCCTGCACTCAAAGCCATGCAATAAAGGGAGGAATCTCAGCTTTCATTTAAGAGAAAGTTTCAAGCCCTTGAAGTTGTGGAGAAGAGCTTGAAGAAAGGAACCATAAATGGCTCAGAAAAACAGAAAGCTAGTAAAAGAAGCCAAAATGTATTACTTTCTCCTTATGTCTGAAAAAGAGAAAAGTTCAATCTTATGAACTCTTGAACTCCTGGGTTTAAAAGCTAAGGGTTTGAAATACTGAGTACCTGTCATTAGGCCCCACTAATGCAAAGCGGGAGAGGGGAGGAGGGAATGAATCTTCTTTCTGCAGTGTCTAACTTCTCAGAGCTGTGTTCTGGTGAGCTGTGGCTCAGGCACACTGCTGGGATAGAAGGAGCACCAAGCAGGAGGGAGCAACTGCAAATGTCACTTCAGCAGAGCTCAAAGACACTACATATGCTCTTGCAGCATGATGGGAATCCTGTTTCTTCACTAAATATACTTTCCTATCTGTGAGGTTTCTCTCTATTCCACTGAAATAAAAACCAGGGCCACCCCACTTAGCAGTAAAAATTATGACTGGAGGAGGACATGTGTGTCTCATAAGCTCCTGCAAGGAAGATGGCTGAGGAGAAGGAATGGAGAAGTCCATGCATACATCAACCATTCTATATCACCAGCTCAGGGATTTTGGTCTCAGCTAAAAGCTGAGCAGCTTCTAAGTATTCACTATAGTGACCACAGAGGTGTTTCACTCATAGTATGCTTTTGTTCATCATCCACTAGTTAGCAGGCTTTAAAGGAGGGTGGGGAAGACTCCCAGCCTCATACCGAGAACTCATTAAGCTGAGCCACCAGGTCATTCATCTGGTCTCGGGTCTGGCGCAGCTCCAAGGATTCCTTCTGCAGCTTGTCCTTCATTTTGTTCAGTGTCTTCATCATTTCGTCTTTCTCCTGGGTCTTTGTTTCACATTCCCGCTCCTTCTTCTCTAACCTGCTCATCAGCTCAGCATGGTCTAGGGGAACACAAAAGTGGGACTGATGAAATAAAGCTCATGAACAGTCCCTGAAGAGATGCAGGTTATGATGAAATAAAGTTGACAAATCTGTCAGTTCAACTGGGGATGTATAATGAAGGCAGGAAAAAGAAAATAAATTCTGACTATCCTGACAATGACCTTCAGTGATCAAGACAGCAATGCCCAAGTTTCAGTCAGACTGTAAAATCAATTCACGTGAGGACGAGGGGAACTCCTACCCTATGAAACGCATAAACTGATCATCATAAGACAAAATGTATGCGAGGGAACAAAGCAGGGTTTTTCTGCAAAAGGAGAAGTTGTGCCCAGCTCTGCTCGCTGCTCTATGCATGAGTGGGAACAGTCTTGCCTCCCGTTTTGCCTACCCAAGTACAGAGGATGCACTCACCTTTCCGGAACTTTTCTGCCTGATCCCTCCACTGCCTGACTTCATTTTCATTCACCAGCCTGAAAGATGAAATCAGAACATTTAAACTTGTTCTGAGCTACTGAGGTTGAAAGGCAAGTGGACATTACATGTAGTGATAGCAAAAGGCAACCTGGCAAATGTACATGTTTATACAGGATCATGTCAGTGGTCAGTCTGGACCCAGGTTTTGATCCTTAACCAACAGCTAATATAAATGTGATGGCTTGTTACTCAAAGTCATTAAAAGGGATAAAGGAATGCCTGGGGAAAAGTCCTGATACATTTTTGTCTTCAGGTATTAGACTCCAAGTGTCAAGTCTACTTATTTTGAAAGAGAGAAGTCATCACTAAAATAATCATAGCTGCTCTGGGTCACAAATTAAGCCAACCTTAATGTGAGAGTGGATTGCCATTGTTCTGTTTTCTCTGGTTCTATTTTTTTCTTTCTTCAAGGAGGGAGGATGCTTATCTATTGGGTAATATATCAGTAACAAGGCAATTTTCATATCTCATACTGGCATAGCCATTTCCTACTGCTGAGAGAAAATATGCAGGGCATGCTGGGGATTGATTAGATATGCAGAATGAGGAGTAGCTATGAAAGTAGAATGGGAAGATCAGGCACGAAATCTACAATGAAGTCTGATATCCAAACATGCAGAAAGAAATCAGCACCAGTGTATTTTTCCATGATGAGAAATCAGCCTCGATTTTGGCTCCTGCCTGTAACACGGGACTGTAAGGTTTTTAGTACAGGAGAATTTGGTTTCCTTTGGGTCTTATGTTCTGTAAAATGCTCTTTTCACTGGATAATTCAGAAGGGTAATGGGCCACGAATTACCTGCAGAAGCAGTTGGATGGAATGAAGAGTCCAAAAGTTTGGCTAAAAAGGGACTGAGAACAGGGAAGTTGAGATGAGAGCCAGCTCATGTAGCTAGACTTCTCAAATGATGCATCCTACGGGAAAAAATAATGGCAGGACCCTCAGCCAAGACTGTGGGTGAGAGCAAGGAGACATTTTATGAAGAGGTGAGAGGTTTTGTGTGCTAGATGGGGGCTGCTTTTCACTGTTTGAAATCTTTCTTAAGTATATGCTCATTAGTGAGGAATGAGATCAAAATAGAGATGATGTTATTTTTACCTTTTTTTAATATCAAGGAAAGCTTTTCATGAGCATTTTGAATGAAAAAAGGTGCATTAGGAAGCCTTATTATAAAATCATATTTTTTCTGCTCTTCTAACCAGATTAATATTTAACAGAAATTAAAAGTCAAAGCTAAAGACTCTGCTAAAATATACTGCCAAGTTAAGATGTCATTAGAAAACTATTTAGAAGGCTAATGAGACAATGAGAAGCTGTAAGTTAAAATAAAAAAAATTCTCCACATATGATACTCTATTTCTTAAGAACCTGCATATTGATCATATACCTGCATAACAGAAATAAGCAATAATGCAGCTTACATTTTAATGATATTTTTGACATTGAAGTTTTCCAGTGGAGCTGTATCTGGATCATCTCCTCGTTCATCCTGAAGAACAATTTGTTGGAGTATTCTGTCCAACAGCTGCCACTGCTGGAAGTTTCCTCCATTCCTCTTATCTGTATGGAAGAAGACCAACACATGAAAACTTCCAATTCCATGTCAAAGTGCACAGACCTGCCAACAAACTGGTGTTCTTTCCACCTTCCATTCCAATTCTGTATGTAGTAAATTACAGAACACAAAGCCTAACTCTGAACTGTTGCTAGCAGATTGTTCACAAACACCTGGTATGTTGTAAAAGCACATAAGAGGCATGGGCGACTTGGTGCCTGACTTGCACATTCAGGCTGTGCAAACCTTTTGACAGATTAGCTCTAATTTGCACTTTAAAGATCTACAAAAGTGATTCCTTTGTAATAGCCATTACTCAGTATTTTCTGGGGTTTGATGCTGGGTTGTTTTTGTGGGTTTTTTTGTTTTGTTTTGCTTTTTTGTAACTGGATAACATCAAGATCAGGCACTTTAAAAAACAATCAGATGTTCTATCTGCATGCTTGGTTATCTAAAGGTCAGCAAAATTCAAATGGCATGAAAAAATCATATAAACATGACCAAAAGGGGCAGAGATAAGGAACAGAAATTGAACCCAAGGGACTAATCACATGGATATCAGAACAGAAGAGCCAGAACAACACAGAGTTTACCTCAGCTTGCAAAGTTACATAACCTAGATCCTTAGATTCTTTAAAACTGCTCCAGTACAATCCTGTTCTGGCCTAGCAGGTTTTAGCCCTTCTGCCACCAAAAAGCCCAGTCAATATGTAAGGCTCAAGTGCTGTCTTCAAGAGCAATTAACAGAGACCAGTGATACACAGAACTGCTTGAAAACGTGCATGATAGTACTTGAATCTAAGGAGAGCTGAAAAACATACCACATTACTTTCTGAAAAACACACCACAATACACCTCCATTATGTTCCCTCCTCAGTTTGACTGATCAAATAGGGATGAAAGTAGTGGAAGACCAGCACCTGATACTTAACAGGACCAAGGCAGGCAGGTCTTTAGTGATCTTGCTATGCATTTGCTCAGCTGCTACACTCTGGAAGCATAACTGAATTATTTTAATTCAGTTAACAAGAAGATTCCTGTGAAGTTTTTGGGAAAAAAAAAAATTCCAATATTATTTTTCACTTTGATTTCAGGAGTTTTCCACTGATGCACTGCCTTGAGATAGCAGCCTGAAGACTGACTGTGGAATTTCCCAGTGACAGAACAGCTTTCAGTACTGTATTGTTCATCAGAAAAATTTCTCAGTGCATTTTTTTTTAATATTCAAAATGCTCTCTATTTCTGGGAATTCCCTGATCTAGAGTACAAGAACTCTTTTTTAAAACTTAAAAAAAAAATAATTGAAAGCTCTGTCAGTGACTAACTGGAATGTCTCAGCTACTTAATTTTATTTGCAAGTGCAGAGAGGTCAAGCTGCTGCCTTAAATATTGCTACAAAAATCTGCTGGGTGAAGTCAGTGCATACTAAGTTCATTAGCCACAGCCAAGTTGTGAATAGAAGACAAGGGCAGTGTGTGTCCTGATACCTGTGAACTTGTACCTGCACCAAAGCTTCACCTAGTTCTCCAATACCCCTTGCTCTGGAAATCTATATATGTACTTACATGGCATCTGCAAACAGTGCTGGAGGATGGATAACAAATAGGGATAGGCGTCTGTGTGCTTCAGTCTCTTCTTGATCAACTCAAACATCTGAGAGGCACTTTTTGTATCAATGTGGATCTGAAGTGAGAGGAGAGAAAATTCTTTCACAGTGAAAGCCTGATTAATAGTGAGAGATCCAGTAAACACAAAGACAGGCAAAGTCTCCTGCCATGTCCAGCTGCAGGTTCCAGTGAGGAGCAGGCACATGGGTCTTGGAGACCATCATGGTCCTTCCTACTCCAATATGGAAAACATCCCCAGAATGAAGAGCTAGAAAGGTGGGAGGTATGAAAAGCCACCATGAGTTGTTCTGGAGCAAACAAAACATTTGAGCCCTAGAAAGTGGTGGCACAAACAGTAGAAGTTAAGCAAGAAACAGACAGTTGTTCCATATCGGTGTGTGGCAAGAGCTGTTCACAAAGAGAGAGACTTTAACTATTCTGGACCCTACAGCTTCTTATTGATACTAGAGGTTATGCAAGCTGTCCTTGTTTTATGCTCATCTTTAAAATCCACACATTCTAAAATGCCAATCCTCTCCACGGCCCTGAGAGGACAGTCTTCAGTAGAGTTTCCTGTAATATTGGGAAAAGCACCAGAAAAAAGCACAACCTTCACCCGTGGTCCTGTAAAGGGATGTCCGAAGCTAGAATGTATGCAAATCATCAGGACTGAGAACCTCAGTGCAGGCATGAGAACCATCTTCACTCCTGAATATTTAGCCAAACAGAAGAAAGAAATTTTTATTAAAGCTACTTGGCAGAAGCCCTGTGTGTGATCACTGTTTTGTTTGCACAACACAAACCTCCTCCTTGCTAACTGAGACACGGGGGAAAAAAGAGCACCAGTCACCCTCAGCACTAAAGCAAAACATAATTTTCAGGGTGCACAGAGGGAAGTTGCACCAAGCATCCAAATTGGATGCAAGTTCAGCTGTATCAATTTCAGGTACTCCAAAGAAAAACTTACCAGATCAAACCGCTTGGCAAGTTCCAGGTCATCTTCATTTCTGACCATCTCAAAGAAATCTAAATGTCTAAGAGAAAACAGAAAAACAAAACAAAATCTGCCAATGTTCACTGTATATTTCCGACGTGAATGAAGTGTGTCACTATAGAAGCAGTGACACCTCCTTTCCAGCTAGAACACTTGGAAATTGGGAAGTCTTACATACACGAAGTGCTTGCACAGGTATGCAAGGCAAGGGGCTCAGCGAAGGCCAAAAGAAATGGCTGGCAGGGGTATACATGCTCTGTAACTCCCTTGCTAAGTCACTGCGTTGAGGTAAGGTGATAGAAATAAACTTAAGATAGGAATATTCTATTTGTGATGAATGCAATGCGTGCAGTGATAATACACTTCTAAAAAGTCCACACCATACTTGTTAACCAGATGTTAGACCATTAACAAATTGCATATTTTAAACAGTGAAGCTGAGATACATTTAGTGGATCAGTTAAACAGCAGAGTTCACAACTGTGTCTATGCATGCCTATTGATAAGCATAGCAGCATGCCTATATTTGGATCTGGGCGACCTGGTGAGTGACACATATGACCACTGGACTTCTCTTACACGGAGACCAGAGCACAATAGATGAGGTGGAGAATGGCTGTGGCACGTTCCTTTGTACAGGTCTGTTACATAGTCTATGTAATGCAAGCATCTGAGACCCTCTCAAATTCTTGTTATCATTCTCATGACTAACTTTTAAGATCTAAAAGTGCCCCTAAACTCCTTCTAAACATTCCTGGTTACTGTCCAAAGGAATACATATTACTTATAGGACATAGAAGATTCTCTTCTTGCTTATAAAGTTGTATATCAAAAGTAACATTCCTAGCTCCAGCTCTGTGCCAAACTGTGGATATACAACTGTATGCGGTTTTTCCCTGTTACAATAATGCCCTGTATGTGCCTCCACCTGCTCAAAGGTGTGAGGCTAGTCTGGTGCTAAGTGGTGTTTGTGCAGAGACTCAGGCATATTACATTTGCCCCCACTGGCAGCTTCTGACAGGATGACTGAGAAGAGGGTGCCTTGAAAGCTGCAGGCATAGGTTCCATAGGTTTTTCACCATGTGCTTTGACAAACTTGACACTTCTATCTAGGAAATCCCAGATATCAGATACCTACAAATCAGCCTCGATCTGCAGGAAGAGGATGCTAAGGGATAGCAGCTTATCAGCAGGTCAGGGCCCCTCCACAAGTGCCAAGCTTAATGTGGTAACAGGAGAAGAGACCCCCACAGCTGCCTGCTCTTGCACTTTAAAATGCCTCATTGTGTTAGGTAAATGAATTTTACCAGGCTCCTCACTGGTTCATCAGTCTTCTTGAAATGTCTTGGTCAAATTGTTCCCATCATTTACTCCAAGTCTATTTCAGCATGTGGCATTGTAAAGGCTTAATTTAAGGTCATGTCCAGCTTCAATTACTGTGGCAAAAATATGGACTTGCTAGTGGAGAAAGCTTTTATTATACAAATATATATATAGCTTTTAACACAGTAATCTGAAGGTGCCATTCAGTGTTTTATTTTGTACAGTAGCAGGGCTGTTTAAAGAAACTTCTTGCTCTTCTCTCATGCCCCCCCCTTGGCATCTCTACCCCTTTGCCCATCACAGGTGCCTCTTCTCTAATAGTTGTGCCAGTGCCACTTTTTGGAAGCTTGTGATATAGGGTAGATCACAAAAAAGGACTGGAAAAAACCCTTGGAAACTCAGAAGCTGAACTTAGATCACACAAGTTCAGTGTGTGAACGAAGTCAATGAACTCCCTCCCTCCCGCCAGGACAAGCTTGCTACAAGAGAAAAGAATTATAACATTTTTTATATTTTCCATTTTGATTGACATCATCAGAAGAAAAGCAGTTGAGGAACTCTTTGCCACAGCCTCTGTTAACTTAATATGTACGTTTCATACTTCATCTGCTAATGATAATTTTAAGGACAAATCTCATTATTTTTTAAGGGACCCAGTTTCAGGAAGAGACAAGGACAGATGTCTCAAATAGAGGAGAGTTTTTAAGAACTCTTTCTGTTCATCAGTAGCTGTCCTCAGGAAATATGTCTTGCCTGTCCAGTGTGGCGTTCTCATGCCCTCTTAGCTTGTCAATGACGGGTTGAATTCCCAGCATTAGAAACTCGTATCGTAGGTGCAATCGGAACTCCAAATTGTCCTTAAGAAGGGGGGGAAAATCAAATTATTTGGTTTCAAAAGCTGTCAATCACATTTTAAAAAAAATTTACTTCAAACTTCTCTTTTTAATATCCTCTATCTTGACACCAAATTCACAGGATGATTAATTCTAGTAAAGTAAGTAAAAGAGAAATTAATACTTTCTGCCTCTGTTTCATTTAAAACATAGTCCTCATTTACCAACTCTGAGTTCTGCATATACAGTTGTAACGACAGCATACTCCATCTTTTTCCTTAAAGAACAGATGTTAATAGTGTTTTTCCTGCTAGTACATTAGAGGTTTGCCTCCTGCTTACATATGGACAGTACTGCAGTCTTCCTCTTGATTTTTGTGTTTACATGTCATAAAACCACTATATACTCTGACATCTTTTCAGTGGGCTGCTACAGGACTCCCAGAGACAAATACATTGTCAGACAGCTCTCATGAGCCTGTTTTCTTTGTGGTTTACATAAAAAAACAAACAAACAAACAAAACCTAATGTAACAAAAGTAACACTTTTAATGAAATAAATCAACTTAAACTGTCCTCCAGACTCAAAAGAAGGTCTTGTTAATAAAAGAAAAACAACTTTTTTTCCCCCCTGAAATGTCTCCCTTTTATATTTTTAAATTAAAATACTTTGAGTTTGGCTTTGAGTCAAAATAACATTTCAAAACATTTCTGAAGGTAAACCAAAATGTCTTCTAACACGCTGAAATAAAGAGGTAGATGCTTTGCAGTTCTTTAAAAAAACCCCAAAGCCCCAAAACAACTAACCAAACAAGAAATAACCCAATGTAATCGCTTGAGTGTAAGTAGTCTGTGTAGTAGTCTATGTTATATTTAAGAAACTGGCAATGAAATAATATGGAAGACATTATAAGAATGATCATAACAATTACACATTATTTCCCACAAACTATATCCACTTACTACCACAAGATTGGTGACTTAATCTACTAACCATTTCCAAGGTAAACTAATTCAAGCATCGCATTTTAGAAGGAATTTCCAGGGCAGTGACTCACCTCACCAGCACCTGCATTCAGAACAGCATTGATAAAGGACATGATGGCTGTTTTGAGGTTTACTTCATCTCGGTATCGTCCCATGCTTCGGTCTAGCTCATTTAACAATGACTGAAACAGAAAAGTAAGTTGAGTTAGAGGATACAATCTAATTTCTTGCACCATGCTGTTGTGCATGGTGTTGATAGAATTAGTCTTCTTTTGATTTTCTATAAAAAATACTGCTTAAAGAATTTTTTTTTCAGTGTTGTTAGAAATTTTGGGCACTCAATATATGAGTAAATGGAATGAAGAACAGTGATTGGAATAAAACGCCCACCTGATACTAATTTAAAAAATAGTAACAAAAAAATTTTCAACAACCCATTACTTGAGAAAACACTGATAGTCCTTATAGTTTTTACCAACATAATCTAAGAAAGCAGCAGAATGATAACCTTCCTCGACACTTAACTGTATATGGTGAATATCACAGAGTCACAGAATCATTGAATGTTTTGGGTTGGAAAGAACCTTAAAGATCATGTAGTTCCAAGTCCCCTGCCACGGGCACGGAACCTTCCACTAGACCAGGTTGCTCAGAGCACCATCCAAGTTGACCTTAAATAGTTTCAGGGATGGGGCATCCACAACTTCTCTGGGCAATCTGTTCCAGTGCCTCACCACCCTCACAGTACAGAATTTTTTCCTCATAACTAATCTAAATCTACTCTCAGTTTTAAGCCATTCCCCCTTGTCCTGTCACTACATGCTTTTGTAAAGAGTCCTTCTCCATCTTTCCTGTAGGCTCCCTTCAGGTTCTGGAAGGTCACAATATGGCAGGGAGTTTAATACACACAGAAAAGTAGTATCAGATTTATACATCCTTTCTACTCCCATCAGTCAAGTAATTTTCATTATTTTCGTGGATCTCAGCAGGATAGATTGAACATATGTATACAGGGAGAGATAATTTGAAAAAGAAATTGTCTTTTGAAGAATAAAGCCTACACCTGGACCTTGAAAGATTTTTCCTTGTTCTTTCCCTAACAACCATTTAACATGGAACAGACAATTACTACTTCTCGTTAAGCTCCTTTTGGGGATTTGCAAACATCAGGAATATCCCCTGTGCATACAGCTCCAAAGCTCAAAGGGGAATTACACATCTCCACTGGAAGTGCTATTGAGCTCCTGTTTCCTTGTTACACGGAATGGTTTTGGTTGAAAACGACCTTTACAGATCATCTAGTCCAAACTCCCTGCCATAGGCAGGAACATCTTTCCAGCAGACCATGTTGCTCAAAGGCCCATCCAGCCTGGCCTTGGACTCTTCTGGGATGAGGCATATACAACTTCTCTGACCAACTTGTTCCAGTGTTTCACCACCCTCATCATAAAAAACCTTAAAAAAACCCCACACAAACACAAAACAAACAAAGACAAAAACAAACAAAAACAAAACAACAAAAGCAAACAAACAAAACCCAAACAAACAAACAAAAAAGTAGTCTCTTAGAGTTTAAATCCATTAACCCTCATCCTGTCACTACAGTCTCTGGTAAAAAGTCTTTCTGTGTCTTATACGCTCCTTTCATGTACTGAAAGGCTGCTGTAAGTTCTTCCCAGAGGCTGTATGTCCCCCTGTTAACCAAACTGGGGGTGAGAGGATGATACTTAGCATTCAGAGGGTATGTAGCACAGCAATGTTTCTGGTTTAATTTCTACATACATATAGGTATTTCACTATAATCTTGTGATCAGAAGACAAAGGAGAAAAAGACTAGACAAATAACGTTGGTAGCCATTGCCTTATTTAGAATGAACTCCACTTGAATATTTACCAAAAAACGTTACATGTAGAAACCGACTAGCCACGAAAGCAACTCTACTTTTAGCTTTGTGCTGATCGCCATTAATCTTCTCTTCAGGATCTTCTCTGATCAGTTCATAGGTTCAAGGATGATTTTCTTTACTGGAAGAGTAACAAATTCTACTTGACATCTTCCAGTTCAACTGTATGAGTCTTACTCCATCATTAATAATTAATGCCTCAGACTGTTACATTTGTTTTTCTGTGGCACTAAATAAGAGAGAATTCTTTTTACTCTTCCCCAGAAGTTTTGACCGTAAATAGATAATGAAGACAAAAACAACTTTTCAGTGTTCAGCTCAGCAGACCATCTAAATAACATATTGAACCTGTGATGCTGAGTAAGGAAGTTCATTTTCCTTCATTCAGTCTTTTGTCCCTGGCTATTGAAAGTGTTCATTCAGAGCAAAATCTTTCGTCTGCTAGCCATCCATTTCATGAGTCTATCTTGTCTCCTGTAAAAAGCCACAGAGATATACCTCAAGAAACAAGAGGAATATCTCGTGCATTCTTCAGGAGAAAGAATAAACTCCTGGTCTTATGCTTGGTTTTAGGTAAAAATATTTTGACCTATCATACACTGCTACTGACAGCTGTTTTTACATCTGAGCATAGTATGTTCACTACCAAACAAGCTTAATTTCATAAACTCCTTTTTCTTGCTACTTATAAATTTCCCAGCTGGAATTTGCAAATGTCCCTAGTCCTGGCATTTGAACCTTGATCATATCCAACTTCCCAGCAGTTGTGTTATAACCAAATAATACTGTGTTAGAAATGGGAATAAGTCTTACATAAAAATACACGGAAAGCCCTACTGAGCCAAACTGGAAGTCAGTTCAATCCAGCATCCTATCTCTAACAGTGACAATAGCAGACTATTTAAGAAGTCTCTAAATTCACCAACAAAACCAACTCTTCAACTGGAAAAATAGGCAGAAGTGAAATAAATGAGATAATTCAGTTCTGTTACATCAGATTTGACACTGAAATCCAGTGCACATGTGTCTTCCTGGAATAATTTAAGTAAGCATCACTACAGAAGCATCAAAACCAAGAGTAATTTGCTGTTTTTCTTCAGAGGCTTCATGTCTACCATGTTTTCTCACAGACTTTTAGGAACATGCTAGCGTCTATGTATCTATCAGATACATCATCCAGATAGGATGAAGGATGTTAATGAAAGTCTTCTATCCCACATTTTAGAATGCTGAACTAGGAGCAGAATGCAGTGGGGGCTGAGCCAAATTGAGGGCAAGAAAACCAAAACTGTGTTGCACTAAGCTAATTGAAGAGTAGTACATCTTCATGCAACTGTTCATCTGGAGAAGGAAACACTGAGTTCATGAAATTCTTAAACATCAGCGTCTACACTCGCATACTGCGGCCAAACTCCAATACCTCCGATCCTTTGCAAATGGCTGAGGTTCAAGTCTTCACTTGAACATTTCCTGTAAAAAAGATTTCACTACACCTCCTGGCAGCCAGTTCTGTGGCCCAATTGATCTTATGGTTATAAAGGTTTTTCCTACTATTTAAGCAAAACTTTCCTCACTTAATCCCATTATTCCTCATCACTGACATCCAGTACTGTTTAATTCAATCTGAAGCAAACCTCAAAAGGCTTTGATTGAGCCCTAAAGGGAAGAAGCAAATCAAAGGGGAATACCAGATTTTAATTTGTTCCTTGTTAGCTCCTCTACTGCAATTCTAAATTGATCAGATTTCTCCCTACAAATTGTGGTCTATACTGACAGTGTTTAACACAAACCAGGCAAGGGGGCTGTGGAAGACATGCTTCTTGTCTCCACCTTTTCAACTGTCAATATCAACTTCCTTTATTCCTTCACCTCAAGTTTCAAAATTTCTAGCAGGGCTAAGGAGGAAAACAAGAATGCTCTGCCCAAAGCAGCCCAGTTAGTATTTCCGAAGTGAAATCAGCTCCTTTCAGACAGTATCTAACACCTAGGTTCTCTCAAGATTAAAAGGAAAATTCATTCTCCCCACAAGGATCCACAGCTGGGTGAGTGTTTTAGCAAGCCAGAACAACACTGGAACATCCTGATAAACTTTTCTGGGCCAACAGAGCATTATGGCTTTGCAATGTCTGTTTGATTCAAAATATAGCATGTTAAAAATTATACTGTGTTACGTCATGACACAATGCAGTGACTCCACAGGACAAATGAGAGGACGCAGCAAACACAACAATAATCAGAAAGGCAATAGCTTAGGGAAGAGTAAGACTGTGCCCCTTTCACAAGAGGAATTAGTCATAAATAGCATAATGCAGACATGAAGACTATGAAATAAGAGACTGTTCTTTCTCAGTTTTCATAGCATTTTATAAAACCTCCATCTTCACAAGAAAAACACATAAGAAATTCAAGCTAAAGTAACATTTTCATGGTCACACAATGAGCCAATGACAGAATTACACTAGTGCGGAGTTTGAACTGTGTGGAAAAAAATCCCAGCAAGGACACCAAGGGCTCCTCTTCCTAATTCCACATTTCTGCTTTGAAGGTTTATTGTCTGTTTTCTTTCATCTCTCTTCTCTAAGGGGCAGAGTGGGATTTGTAGGCAAAGAAGTGTATTTCAAACAACTGGATGAAGATAGAGCTTTTCCAGGTTGTCTCAGGAAGGAGATTGAAGGTATACCTCTATGTTATTGTGGTATTTGAGTAAAGATAGAATACTGCTCTGAAGAGGACAATTTTCAAGGAATATCTTGAATTCAAGGAACTACAGCTGCCTGTTGGACAGTAAAGGAAGACTTATTCCAGGCAGAAGGGCATTCCAAAAGAAGGGCCTACAATTAAAGCAAGCAAAGGAATGAGTTTAGGCAAGAAGATGCTGCAAATGTTAGAAAATAGGAATAGGGACTATGTACAGTCAGACACAAAAATAAAGCATAGAATCTTGTTGCAAGTGCCAAGATAAAGATGAACCTGATAGACCTATAAATGCACTGAACATCAAAGATACAGGGTGAAGTTGCAGTACTAAAGGCATTTGGAGACCAAAGTCTCAATAAAGAACAGTAAGTTCTGAAGAATCTCCCCACTGCTTCAAACTGAATCCTATCTGAAGTTAAGGACTGATAATTGTAGTCAGGAGATTAAATGCTGGTAATTTAAAAATAAGCAATATTTTACATCAAAGTTTCCATTTAGAGTAGAACATGTTTTTGTTTTTGTTTGTTTGTTTGTTTGTTTTGGGGGGTTTTTTTTGTTACATTAAGAAAATATTCCTTCATATTCATCAAAGAACTAAAGAACAAGACGATTTTAAAGTTTTTCCTTCTCTCTTCCATAGGTAGTCCACATTAATCTGTACATCATAACTCATGTACATGGCTTACTTTTCTGCACCTGCATTGGTTAGTCCTACCCCGCTCCTCTACTAAAGAATGATGACATATTCTTATGACTGTAAACTATAATCTCATAATCTTCCAAGTTTAACTTCAATTGCTGTCTTCCCTATTGAAATAGCCTCAAGAGCTTTCAACTCAGACCAAAAGGCCCCTCTCACTTCTGGAGTCATACATGTCGTACCTGAGCACAGAAGACACGCATCAAGTTTGAACAGACAAGCAATGTAAATGGGTTAGTGCACATAGAGGTATGGACCTGCCAGTGCCAAATACTGGTTAACACCAAACCAAGACCTCCTGCATCCCTGTCTCAGGTTTGAGACACAGTCAGTGAAACCCATAGTGAATTTACTTCTAATACAAACATTAACAGCTACTGTCCATCAGCACAGGCTGCTTCCCCATTCTCTTTAACAGTTATTAGCTCATTGTAGCCTAAAATCCACTAATGCATTAGCTCAGGAGGAGGTACGAGATAATGACTGTCAGGCACCAGGATCCAGCTCAAAACCCTCTAATGATCTGACCAAAGAAGGAATAGTAAATGGGTCAGGTTATCCCAAAGTTTAGGAGCCACAGTTTCACACACAACAACAGATTCTGTAATACCTTTTAGTAAAGGTGTTCAGTTCACTAGGTAAGAGGGACATGAAAGTAGCAGTCACTAGTATCCACAGTAAAATTTGTCATTGATCTACTGACCTACTTCAAAGTCTCTGAGCCTGAATTTCTCTTCTATGATCTGGAATTGAGTCAACAATTGCTGTGGTCACAATTCATAGGTTGATTGCCAAGTTGCAAGTGAACTGCCTTCACTGCACATTACTTAAGTCATTGTCTCCATTACTTAATCCACAACTCTGTTATTACTAAATTAAGGATTTAAAATCAGAACAGAGGCTCCTGGATTCTGTGACTTTAGTTTCTAGGGCACAACAAATTAATACCACCCTAGAAACGCCATCAAGTTAGAGTATGAATAAATTAACAGCTTTCACTTAACACAGCAAACCCTCATTTTCAGGTAAAATATAGGGGATTTTAAACTAGCATTAATGACAGGCAACAAGTCTTGAAATACATATGTATTTCCTGATAATCTGAGGAAGTTTCCTTCCTAAAACAAAATGAGAAATATTGCCTTTTTACTCAGCAAGTTTGCAATATATGCACTGAAAAAATCATTCCCTGCAGAGATTCACCATACTGGGTATTTGTGCCAAAGTATCCTCCCGTTACCTGGAATCTTGTCCTTTCTGCAGCATAGACTTGGTAGTGAAGCATGGCTTGCAAGACTTTTTTGTGACCATCTGGTACCAAGCAGACAGCCCCTAGGATCTCCAACACAGCAATCTTGGTCTTAATGTTCTCAGTCCGTAAGCTCTGGGAGATGATGTTGATACTTTCTGGATGAGCCAGAACGTGAGCCCGTCCTTGGGAGTTGTTCATCAGTGCCTTGATACACCCTATAACGGATGTGTGTATACGGCTCTCTGAGGTCGCATAGTCCATGCTCTTCAAGAAGTTCAGCAAACAGCTCAGGCCATCCAGCTCAATAAACCTGGTCACAAACCTGGGGATAAAAAAAAATAAAAAAGAAGAAAATAAAAAAACAACCAAGTAGGAAAAATAAGGAAAGCAGACCAAAGGCAATTTACTTGAATGATAACCCTGTATTTTTAAAATCTGGATAGCTTTTAGCCTGAAGTTTACAGAATAATTCCCAGGTATTTAAGAAAAAAACAAAACAAAAAAAAAAAGAGAAAACAGACTATCTAATAATGATGTGTTACATAGTTTCAGGGTAATTATATCCTATCACCTTACTACACAGCTGTTTGGTCTCTGTGCTCCTTGTTGCAGTTACCACCAAATGCTGCTGTGGTTCACCTCAACATCTTCTGCATTTTCAAGGGTGAATGAATTCTTTCCAATTGCTGTATCTTACACACAGGCTACTACACAGAACACATATTTTCAAAGGGACTTATCACCACGCTTTTAGTTATGAGTTCAGATTATCTTGGAAACCATTTTTAGACTTAGCTGAAACTTTCAGACAATACTACTTATAGGCTTCTACTTCCCACTCTGTCTCTCAGCTGTCCTGCCTTCACACTCCAATCGCATGACATACCTTTAGGAACATGTTATAATTAGAAGGGGTGTGTTCTTGAATAAAATGCAAAATTCCTATAATGGCCTTAGCTGTTTTGTTTGGTTGATTGATTGTTAGCTCTTAGTTTGAGGAGGCATATCAAGGATGGAACAGGTCCACTGTCAACTTGCAGTAGCAAAAAAAAACCCAAACCAAATAAAAACAAAACAAACAAACAAACAAACAAACAAAAAACCACAAAAAACAACAGAGGAAATACAGAATTAATCAGTTACTGAATGAGACATCAAAGGCTGAACCTGTAGGAGAGCAGGTTTATTCTGACTATTAACATCATCAGAGTTCTGTTTCTATTGTATTCGATGTAAAATTTGCCTCTCTTCAGCTTAAAATTATGGAAATTGAGGATGAAAACAATATATAAGAAAGTCCCTGGAAAAGTTCAAGGTTTTGTTGAAAAACAGGGTTAAAAAACCCACATGGGTCAAATTAGATCATGCAGACAGCCCTCCAAAAGAAAAGGATGGAATCGGGTAACTCAGTTCAAACCAACCATACTAGCAATGTTTCATTTAAAGTTCCCATGCTTAAAAATGGGAATTTAAAGATATGAAAAGGGCTACAGATAATTTCTCTAGATTGCTTTGTTTACCTCATCTAACATGTTGTTCAGGTAGGTGTACTTTCTTAGACTGTCTGAATGCCAAACCATTTGCATCACCCTTGAATTTTCAGTCTGTAAGAATGTACACCAAGAGTGATATGTCCATGACCACAATCTGAGCAGAATGATGTAGAAAGACACCTCAAGCAAATGAAAAGGTTGCTAACAATTGCCATCTGTGTAACAAATTAAAAATACCAAGTCTGTGCTGTTCTTTTATCCAGTCATTCTTCCTCCTTATTAGATACTTCCTAATGTACAATCTTTCTGTCCATGAGATGCTGCTATTAATATTCATTAATAATGGAAGCATTATGCTGAAAGACTAAATTTCACTGGTCTCTGTTCACGTGTCTGTACCAGCAAGACAAGTCTGAACCATACCTATATTTCTCTAGATAATATTGATTTGACAGATGTATGGTCTTTTGGTGGCTACACTCCACACCACACAGGAATTTTCAGGGCCTACCTGAAATTTACACTCACTATGCTGATAGATTTGCCAACTTTCAGCTTACTTGGGCCAGGATTTGACCAAAAATATGGGAAAGCCTAGTGCTTTCAACAAAGTTTTGGTCTGAGGTTTGGGTGTTCTTCAAAATTTAGTTTCAAGGTGAATATCACAGTAAGGTCAAGAATACACAGGAACATGCGCACATCAAAAATGAAAACAAGGTTTAGTTGAACCCTCCTAAGGCAATCTGCCAAGTTTCACACAGGTTTGATTGCACATTCTTTGGATGCATCGTCTTCTGTACCATAACAAATTATACAAGCAAAAATCCCTCTCTGGCTCAAAGAAAGAGCAGGATCAACATTTTGCACCAGGAATTTGGTAAGTCACCCAAATAAGTTTGTTATTCAAACTGATTATAGAAAGATTAAGACTTGGTTTACTTTCTGTAATGCATTAAGCTGCTGGCATGATAAAGAGGACTGAAACAAGTGCATTTGTGGCAAAAAGAATTGCTGCTAAGGATGTATTTTGAAACAAAATAAGCACAAACTCAAGCTGTTACTAAACAATATGATGCCAATGAATTCCTATCAATTCCCTGGGCCTAAAAAATGGAGTTGCTCATTGGCTCTACTATGGTAGGGCTAGTTTAAATTCTCCTTTTCCTCACCTTCAAAGTTCCACTCTATACCTTAGCTATTGTCTCTTCTAGGGGAAGGGGAAAAAAAGTTGGGTTTTTTCCTGTCCTTTTCAGTTTCAGGGCTGAGGGAAGTCTTAAGGTGGATATGTTTCTGAAGATATGGAGCAATACTGATGAAAACATCCTTAAGAAGCAGCAGAACAAAGGGTCCCTTAAACATACTTCTGATGGAACACACGTTCTTATGACAAGACAAACAAGGCAGTACAGCCTTCACATATTTCAGCCTGCTCAAAAGACCACTGAAAAAAAATAGGTAAATGCACAAAAGTCACATTGTCTCAATTAAGTGCAAACTCTCACTAAATTCACTGGCAGAGCAATTTTTCTAGGACTGTTAGGATGAGGTCATTCCAAAGAGGAGGCATGCGCTGGAAAGTGGTGTATGTCACAAAACTTGATTAATGATATAATTTAAAACAATGTTGGGACTTTCCTATACTTTTCCTAGCCCAGAGAGCAAACAGTGAGCTGCATTACTCAATAAGAAGCAAGCCAAGTTCCCTTCCATTTCAGCTGCAATCAGAAGCAGGAATCAAATTATGATTTCCATCTTCCTTTTTCTAAACACTTAGTTCCCCATTCTCCAGAAAAGCCAGAAATCATGCTGGAGGAGGTAAAGAAATGGAAAAAGCAGTTTCTGGGCCAACAGATATTCTCAGTCATGAGGATTTGTTCAGTGTGGGGAGGTGTGTGTGTGAATGTCTGTAGAGGAGAAAAAAAGAAGTTGGAGTTTAGCTGACAGGCCATAATCCTCACACTGTTTGGTGCTTGTGCATCTGTATGCCTCTAAGTAGGTGTGTGTGTGCATACATGTGCAAAAGCAAACTCAACTTATACAACTTATCCTGCTTCCTCACAGTACACACATGTGTAACTAGCTTCCATCCTATACAGCCTCCATGCTGCAAAGTAAGGTCTTGTTCTAGACTGGAAGGTGTAAAGTCAAACACATTTGCCAATGCATTCTGGCTAACACATTCAAATACTCAAGTGTAAACAAAGCAGTGTGTGTTTTAATAGGTGCTAAACAAACAAATTAAAACCTCAGACTCTCACTTGACTAGTTTAGCACACTTTAAAAGGCAGGGTGCCTCTTTGCCTTTCAAGTTTTAGAGAGTGCTGATCAGAATGAGTTATCTAGCTCTAATAATAAACCTTTCGTCCAAACACAGATGTGGTAGCCTAAGAGGTACTGACCCACTGGTGGATTCCAAGTGCAGGGGTACAGCCTCCCTGTGAGACTTGATCCAACTCAGGAAAGACAGAAGGATCATATGCTGTGGGTGTGCAGAGAGCAGGATGTTCCCACCCTGTTAACAGGCAAGGCTACACTTCCCTGCAGCATCAGGTTTTGAACCAGGGGGCACACATAATCCTGACAACTACTGAACTGCTGAAAAATTCAGCATAATGGATTTGGCTTGCTGAATGCACAAATGATCATCTTCAGTATGCACCTGGATGCAACATTGCTAAATCAAACAAAAATAACAGGATGGGAAAATCTGAATAAAACAAAAGGAGAAAAGCAGATAGTAAAGGGGATTAGTGATGATTCAGACTAAACAAAGCATTTTTCTGGAGTTCCAAAAAGTGGAGTTTTTTTCCCAGTCCTTTGTAAGTTTTTACTTTTGCTGCACTTCTGAACCTCCATTTTGGGGCACTAAAAGACCAAAAGAACAGCTCTTCTCTTACAGCTTCTGTCCAACAGTTTGTCATCACATTTGTTTATAGTCATAAGCTTTTACAAACCTGAGAGAAAACGTGTTTCTTGACAAGATGCAGATGTGGGGTTTTTGTTCTCTAAGACTGGGATTGTGTCTCTGTGCTAGGACATAACCTGCTTTTATTATTTCAGGGCGGTTCCTAAATAGCAGAACAAAATACACTTGCTCAAAGGGGGCCATTCCCAAGGACACTTCTATCACCTTCTCTGCAAAGAGGAAAGGAACTTGAGTTTCAGTAGGTCTACTTTACTTTTTACTGGTAGAACTGGAGGACTGGAACAGAGACACAGATTAGTAACACTGCTGTACAATATCTATTAGAAGAGACAGAGTTCTACACTGAAATGAAACAGACAGCCAAACACTTGCATTTTTCTTCTTTTGATTCCTCTAGATCAGAGAATTCAAGCAGAGGAGCCTATGGGTAAGCTGTCAGAGCCCCTGTGTACCCTATCATCACAAATGGATTCCAGACAGTTCATCGTGTGTGACTTTAGGTCTCTATTTTTTTCTGAGGCCTGATGAGCAGAAGTGGCAAAGAAAACAGGATTTGATATCCAAATGAAGCCAGAAAGACTAGTATTTTGAAGGTTTGGATATCATAGTGCTTATGAGAGGGATTCGATAGAGCTGAGGGCCTCTCTACTGCAACCTTTCCATCAAGAAGAAATTGGTCTGTTGATCAGGCCCTGGCATGCAGCCCATTTGGCAGCTAACGAATTGAGTCGCTGGAAATTAGTTGAGACACAGGACTTAAGTCAAAATTTGACTTGGCTTAAATTTTTTATTTTTTATTTTTTAAAATAAGCCCCACAGCCATCACAAGCGATTTAGAAGAGAACACTTTATAGGGCAGTCCATAGATGGTTGTACTGAAGCTTGTTAGAGTTATTATAAACAGATGAAGTGACAGGCTGTTGTCAAGGGCATCCAGCAGATGCAATACAGGTTGGAGAAGGAAAACCTTGCAAGGCTTTGAGCAAAGGACATTTCTCTTTCTTCTTCTCTATTGCCCTCTCCTCAACAAGGAGGCCGGGCTGTCCTATTCAAAATAACAGAGCAAAACAACCAATGTTGGCCACCAAAGTGCTTCAGCTGGACAAAGCAAAGAGGCCTTGCTGCTGTGACTACACTCAATGAAAGCTACCACTTTGACAGAGTAAGCATCAAACCAGCTCCATATTAATATAACTGAGTTGCTGCATCAAGGCTCAACAGCACATGACTTTAGTTTAGAAGGCTTGTGAGAGTTGGGAGGTTGGCAGCTGCTGTGGCTTTCATTTTGACATAAAGTCCAGTTGAATTTTACTGTATTCTTTGCTTTAGCACAGTGATAGTCAGGATCAAACACTCACTTGTGCCCTTGAGTGAGGTCTCAATATAGGCTATGATTTCTCCACTTCCATGTTAAAAACACTCACCCTACCCACATGTGAAGTTATCAAAGCCTGATAAATCTTTACACCCGAGGAGCACCAGAATCTGATATTGAGCTCTTTTACAGCCCATCACAAGGGGAGGTGAACAGGAGGTAAACAAACAAGGTTTAAGGTAATGTGTTCTACCTTAACACACAGAGGTAGCACATAGGCAATTTTTTTAAACATCGTGAAAGGGAGAAGCACAATCAGCTCTTAGCTCTGCAAGAAGTCTCGGAAAGATCTTAAAGTCAAAGTAAGTGCAATGCAAATTCTTTGAGAAAATTTTCTGGATTATTTTTATTTATATATCTATTTCATTTGTTTGGTTTGGTTAGGATTCCCCCAGAAAAGAATTCTATTTAGTTAGGCATTACTGAAGCTCCCAGAAACTATGACTTCAGCACAGTGTGGATGCAAAAGTATTTGGCCAATATAAAAGAGATTCAGAAATTTTTTGATGTAGTGTTTCCTGAGATCCTATCAACTACTGTTACTGCTTCTGCACAATGCTCTTCTAAGTGTTAAATTGAAAAGGCTTCTGTGCTAGTTAGTTTGCCATTGTTCAGAGCTTTGTTCCCAGAAAAAGATGATTTTAGCTTCAAAGACACAGTACACAATAAAGTCTCAACATTTTTCTATGCTACAGTTACACATAAAACAGGAAGAATGCCAAACCAGGTGATGTCAGATGGATTAGCTGCTTTGTACCAAAGAGTTCACATTACTAAAGATAAGAGGAAGCTTAAATTCAAAGTTCAGGGTAGAGGCTGAGATTTTGCCCATCATGAATCAAATTACATGGGACGTTCAGGGGACTGTGAAGTCTAAAATCTCATCTTCACAGTCGTCACCAGTGTTTGCAAATATCTGCCACAGACTTTTCACAGTAGACTTTGTCTTTTATTTTCCTGAAGCTACATGCTTCATCATTAGTGTGCCCTCCCAACTAGGCAGGTTCAGATCAGGGACTGCAGGACTCTCTGAGGGTTGTCTGAAATACCAGAGAGGCTTGTGAGAGGTGAGACAATGAGGTTTCTGTCCTTGCCACTCTTACCCATGTCACATCTGACTACAGGGAGGCAGTGAATTGCGATGAAAGACGAACAGCATTACCTCATGGGCTGAGTCCGCAGAGCTGTCTTCAAGTCTTCAACTATTTTATTTTTCATTTCTGTTTCTTCTTCATCAAAAGCATACAGAGTCTGCATCTGCTCAGAAAATAAGATGACAATTAGGAAAGCTCAAGCTGACTGAAAGTTAAGAGATAGGTCAGGAATTATGAAAAAGAACCCTCCCATTAACACAGAGGTGTCTGCCGACCTCTCACCAGGAAAGCAATGCCTCAGCTACAAAACTGAATCCAGATGTGGCTGCTCATGTGGACTGGCAGCAGCATATACCACTTTGCCACACTGGCTAAACTAAAGTTCTCAGATTACCCCTAAAAAATCACAGTTGCCAGTTTGCCTGCAGAAAACTGTACCTAATTTGGAACAGCAATCTGGTGTGGTGATCTATGGATGTGTGAGGCAAAGTTTGTAGGGAGAGGCAATATCTTTTATTACACTGACATGACTGGAGGGATTTGGGGGAGAAAAAAGAAAAGGAAAAAAAAAACCAAAACAGACTCGTGTCAGGTTTCAAAGCATAAAATTTTTTTCTTCAAGTGACTACACAGCCTGCAAGTACCCTGAATTACTTTTTGTATACATACAAGTTTGACTTTTCTTCCCCATTGCCAAGTATATCACCTGTTTTAAGATACTGATGTTCCCTACACACTTTGTCCTTGATAATTAGGAATTTTTACTACAAAAAGCTGAAGCATCATAAAATCTCTGTCCCAGCTTTTTAACAAGTGAACTGAAGCACACAAAGACTAGATTTTCCCCCAGCATGCAGCTTGAGATAACTAGAGCTTGCTGTCAACTGGAATTGAAGTTGGTGTGCATCACTGTAAACTAAGCTGAGAGACAATGAGTGGACAAATGAGACAAAAATTACTGTACTCAGACAAAGCCACTAAAAAAAGTAGTTTATGAGAAAATTAGGTTCCAGCACTACACTCAGCACTACTGCAACCTTGTCATGTGAAGCAAGATTCTTGAGCACCCTTTGCATATATCACTGAGGCTCACAAGTCCCATGTGTGACTTTTTAAAAAGTCAAGTCTTAAGGCTGGAAATTCTTAGCCTATAGCTATATCTTCTTAGTCACTTAAACTGTAAAATGAGAGGATAAATGACTCTTTTTGGCAGGACTTCTTGTGGATATCACTCAGTGGTATCTGGAAAGCAGTTCTGAACTCCTTCTCAAATGAATAACCAAATTAAAATAGTATCATCTATCAGAGATCTGATATTATACCTCTCTGCGGTGGAAGCTGAGTAGCTACAATTATGGCTCATTACAGCAAAATATTTCAGTCTTTATTTTACTGTTTAGCAAGCACCAAAGGAAACCTTCCTCTCACTGGAATTTCTTCAAACCTTCCCTGCCTCTGCCCCCAGCCCAACACCTCATTCCCCTTGTAAGTGCTCCCACTTTGCTTGCCTTTGCAAGCCACGTGATGCCAACACATGTTGGACCCTGAGGGTGGTCATTTGTCCACATGCCGTTGCTGTCTTAGGCTGAACAGCTGGCACAGGGAGATGTGTTTAACTCTAGGGGTCCTCTCTCTGATCCATGCTAAAGTCAAATTCACTCAGTAACAGAGCAAGCTATTTCCTGCCCTAATGGAATGACAGAGCGCTACTGATGGAAAATGAGCTGATGATGTTTTATCTTTTGCCAGCATCCCCCAACAGCCAGAAACATAAATTGAAATGCTTAAGCCAAGCCATATATGATCTCCCTCTTCAAAAAATAAACACAAATCCCGAGCAGGCCTTATGGAATCTCAATGGCAGAGTCCTCGGGTGTGATTTGGGGCTTGACTTGTATTTTCTTGGGTGACAGCCCATCTGGTCATCTTTCCTTTGGCCCACAAATACTCCTTTGAAAAGCTTCCATTCCTCCAATGGCTTAATTTCTCCTCTGAGCAACTGTGGGGGGAAGTAAATGGATAGTAGGAAGGTGCTCAACAATATTACATTCAGAGTGAAAAAGGCCCATTTCCAAATGAAACAAATACAAATAATCCTGCCTTTACAACAGAGGGTGATTATGGAAAACCCCTTTTCTAAAGCTGCAGGCAGCCAAGAGCCCTTCATTTCTCACTCCTGTGTATGGTCAGGAACTCAAACCCTCATGCCCCCTCTAAAGACAGACTGGTCATGCATTTGCCTTGTGCAACAGCTTTCTCAGCAAGAGTTATAGAAAACAAAACTGTCCGTGGGAGAGAACTGTCATGATTTGATGTTGGATTCCATTAATGTGGCTGACTGATCAATTGCCTTCCTGAAGTACAAACTGCACTCAAAGACTAACGTGTGCTGGGCTCAGGATGCAGTTACCATCAGCTAACCAAACATACTGGGAAGGGGAAGCAAAGCAGTGCCAGGTCCTTATCTGGTCCCTAAAAAGGGGCATACATAAGGCTCTTTTTTACAAGTACATTTCATATATTTAAAATTTTCCAGATTAAGTGTATCATCTGGGAAAATACAGCACTTAGGTAGTTGATTTGCCAACTAAAAAAATTCAAGAATTTGTGAAAACAATCATTCGTGTGAAATTTAGGGACAAAACTTCAGGTAGTGCAAGAAATTATTTTGAAATTTAGGCTTCACTTAAAATGAAACATTTTAGTTTTTCTTTAAAAACAGAGGTCAATTCCTATACCTTATCCTAATGGTTAACCATTCCCCAAAACTGCTGGAAAGAAAAATACAAGGACCATAATGACATTGTTGGAGACAGAGAGCAAAAAGAAAAAAGGCCAAAAAAAAAAAAAGGGCATTAAATAGCATCAGCAACACACTGTATGACAGACCTAATTTTACTTAATAGTCTCACACATATAAAATGAAAAAGGTAAGCAATAAATTAAATAAATAGTGAAAAAGCAACCTGGATGTTCTGATTTCTCATAGTCAGCTGAAATTCATCAGGTAGAGATGTAGTGCACCTACATTAAGGTTGAACTGAGAGAATAACTATAAATCATAAACTATATATAGATGCAATTTAAAAAACCCCAAACTTTTAAGCAAGTAAGTTTAAAGTAACATAGATGTTATCATCCACCTGCTAAATTCTGCTGAAATACATATACTTTTAACCTCATGTGAAGCTGCTCTGCCTTGACCAAATGCCTTCTGAGTCAAGGAAAAGGGCTGTACTTATAAATACAGTACAACTGTATTTATTAATCTTGACCCCGGTCTCACACTCTCAACCGAGCCATCTCTCCAGAAAAGCTGAATCTTCAACTACTGTTCACCTGAAATTCTCTCTGTGGAAATGCATGCACAGCCAAGATCATAAAAGCAACACAGTGCTGTAGGAACTTTTCCTCTCCAGTGAAGTGAGAGTTCTGTTTATTTGTGCTGCCAAGCAGTTACATGGGGTGAGGAGGGCAGGAGGAGCACAGCGAGAATATTAACAGGGCAGCTGCTCTACTTTTAAGAAAAAAACTTTTGTGTGCTGATGACTGATGTGCAGAAGAAGATAATGCCCTTGATAATGGAAATGGTCTTAACTGTGTCCACATCACCAGTACTGTTGACATCTAGACAAATCTGGAAGGTCCTATTTCTAAATTAGACATCATTAGCAGTTATCCCTTTCTCTTGAGGACTGGTCTGGAAGACAGTTTACCAATGATCTTCTCAGCCTCTTCCTTTCAGTCAGGCTACCTGGAGGATGGGACATTACCTCCACAGGAATTCCACACTATGGACCCGTAAAGAGATACAGTTTTACTGTCATATTCTCTTGAGAGCATTTGGTTAAAAACTATTAAAATCTGAAAAGTCATAGCAACAGAAACAATTTTGGGAAAAGAACTGTGTCTAAAACACATGGCTTTTTGAAATGGATCAGGAATCTGTGATCTAAGTGCTTCCTAACACAGTGGTCTAAGGTTACAAGTAGGGAACGTCAAACAAGTCAGGAATCACCACGGTGCTCTCAAACAAAATCCGTGAGGGGCAGATGCAATGGGTAACACTGCAACTAGACCACTGAGAAAATGATCCTTCAGAACAGGAGCCTCAAACTGCTGAAATCCACAGAAAGAGACTTAATGATATCAGCAGAATAAAGGTGCCATTTCCACTTTCTCATTGAGTTGGAAGAACATTTTTTTGCCAAGCTAACATATAAAAACAGAACTTCATAATTAAACAAAAGGATAGAGAGAAAGATGTGAAAGCCACATATAAAAAGATTCTTATGCAATGAATTCACAGGAGATGCAGGGATTAAATTTTATTAAAAGCAGGATTTAAGGCATTTGAAACTAACACTTCTGTGATTATTACTACCATTTCAACTTTAACACTTCTTGTAATTTCTAATTAAAATACTGCTATACTTGATAGTACCCAAGAGATACAACTGAAATAGACTACACAGTGTCAGGAAGCAACACGAAACATAATTTTCTTTCACTGCTTCAAAGTCAACTCCACTTGGATGCAGTTTAAAAATAATAAATTCAAAAAAACCCACCACTATATTTAGAACTGAAATTATATGGGACCCAAAAATAACTGTTTGAAAGTTAAAAGTCTCAGAGGTCTAAATAACAATGAACAGAACGTGTCTTTCAAAGTGTGTTGGAGCTGGATCTCAGCTTTATTACACCAGTTTTCCGCTGATACAATTTCTGCAAAATCAAGTCAACTAAGTTTCACCTGCTTAAAAATTAAGCAACTAAGTGGTAAATCAGAAGCAGAGGTTTTAAAGCATAGTGTGTATTCTCAAGACCCCAAGCATAAGAGCAAAATGTGAGTCTAGAAGCCAAATAAAAGGTTATCAATAATTCAGGCATTGGCACTCATGCATGCAAACAACATTAGCAGGCTGGTGTTTATTGGTGCTCTTAAAACATGTTTAAAATTAGAAACATAGGTCAAAATATAGGCTCATTCCATGGAACTGCTCCAGATTTACAACAGTGGTGTATACATATTCACTCCAGGTTTATATCAAGATCATTTAAAGATTAATCCAAAAGTCACTGAAATCAATGGAAAAACTTCAGTAGATTCAAGAGGCCTTGGATCAGATCCTACCAGAAGTATTTGGCTCAGTGATACTGCAAGGTTTCATACTCATTTTTTTTCCTTATTGGTCCTTGTAGAGTAAATTTGTTCAGTCAGGAAATCAAAGCACAGTGTCATGCCAGTCACTAAAGCTCAATGTCTTTTCTCCAAACAAGTCCGTGTTCTTTCTATTCCACTACTCTGTCCCCTGAAAATATGGCATGATGGTAAGGTGATAGTTTTGTTTATTCATGACTCTGAGTAGAAAGCCGTGTTTCTTTCATCCTCTTACAGGCAGTTATTATAACTTCTAAATCTTAAGTTGTTTTACTCACCATGTGAAACACATAATAATTGACATGTTTAGGATCCATTAAAGCATTATATTTATTATTCTATAGCTCATAACCACAATACAAAAGGTGCAGAGGAACATTTAGAAATCAAAAATAAAAGCTGAAGTAAACAAGCAAGATGTGTTGCCTAACATGCTAGGAACAGAATTCTATCATCATTTCTGCACAACCACCAACTAAAGCTGAGTAGACCCTGCACATGAGTAACTGGAGGCAAAATCCGACTATAAAATCAGTAAAAAGATCAAATTTCAGAATGGAAAATCTACCACATCAAAGAGGATCAGTGGACACTAGAAGCAGGTGTTCTGATTCTGCTGGATGGTTCAGAGGAAGAGACATTCTACACAGCTGATGAACTATGACAATTTAAAAAAGTTTCCTCGAATACCTAGTTGGCTTGTATCTTATGTCTAAGGTGTTACAACCTTATGTTTCTCCATTTATTTGTTTTTAAATAAGTGGATATTATCTTATATAAAGACTACCTTTTCTTGAATTCTTCTACTAAACTAATAGCCTGAGTAGATTAGTTACAAATCAATTTGAAACCATATAACAAAACAAAATTTTACCTATTTTTCAAATAGTTGCTTTTCTGATTCATCAAATATTCTCTTGAATTTTCATTCCAGACTAATTTCACTGCCTTCAGAGCTCAGTATTGGAGAAACAAAAACTGGAAATACATATGGTACTTTCTAATCTACTGTTCTGCTAGACCAGAGCTCCTTCTTAATCCACATGCTCCTTTTCTTTCATGAGTCCTATTTTAAATCAGTTATGCATTTGGAATAATATTGTTTCTCCTTTTTGGGATTTCTTCCTAAAGAAACACATCTCTGTGGTAGGAAATCTTCCCTGCTTTGCAGAGAGGTGACTTACTGCTGCCATGGAGTTGATGCGGTCAATGTAGTAGTCCGGCCAGCTAGTAGCAAGCTTGTTAGGATCTTCTTGTTCCTGAAACAGAAAGTTAAACAGGGTTACACAAGAAGCCTCTACAGGATGAAGTGCCACTCTAGAACCACCTGGGATTCTTCACTGCTCTGCTCTTTATTGTGTTATCTCCCCCATATTCTTGTATAGTGCACATAGATGTGTGGCATTTATTACAAACATTTCTGAAAGTGTAAAGTTAGCACTGTCACCATGGTGTGTCAGATAAAAAGAATCCCCTTCAGCTGAGATCATTAAACACAAAATAATAAAGTTTGATGGAGACACAGTTATCTTTGACATCTAAGTGGCAAAACTCAGTCCCTTAGACATATTATGTTTCCCAGTAGAAGGAGAGCCGACTTACAGATAGCAAGTTTACATTTTGTAGCTTTATACTGACAGATCTTATAAATTATTTGGCCTCTTTACTGCTAGGGTGATGTTGGAATTCAGTAACAAAGGGGTTTAACATCTGCTACAGAGAAAAAAAAAATCAAGTCAAAGAAACTGAAAAGAAGCCAAAAGACTGCATAATTTTGATGTGATAAAGAAAAACAGATTCAGGGTGGACATTAGGAAGCATTTCTTTACCAAGAGCATGGTCAGGTACTGAACAGGCACCCTAGAGAGGTGGTCGATGTCCCAAGCCTGCTGGTATTTAAGAGGCATTTGGACAATGCCCTTAACAATGTTCCTTAACTTGGTCAGCCGTGAATCGCTCAGGAAGTTGGACTAGATGAACATTGTAGGTCTCCTACAACTGAAATAGTCTATCCTATCCTATAAAGATAAGCAAAATCTCAGAACATCCAAAGAAAAAAATAGCATCCCCTCAATTACAGTAGAGGCAGTATTAATCCTTCTTTCCCTACCAGCCAAATAATCCACCTGAAATCTTCTTCACTAGACTAATCTCAGTCAACCTTCTAAAAGAAGACCTATACCAACTCAGGAGCCTACTCTTTCTTGTTCCTTGACTGCTCAATGGAAATGAGATTTCCATCTACTAAGTCTATTTCAAGATAGGTGTAACAGTCACTGGCAGCATGAGGATTGGTTTCTAGGATCCTAATCTCCCATTATAAACTACAAATAACTAATATTAAGCCTCCTAGCATATGATATGAGATTGAACCACTTGATTCATCCCGAGGGTGTCCAAAGATGTATGAAGACTGCGTGGAACTCACTAATGTTGTCTGTGCATGAATGTCTACTCATCCTAGAGAAGCTACTCTGGAAGAGATGCATAACAATATTAAAAGTGTAGGTCTATAAGAGCACCTCAGCTATTCCAGCACTATTTGGTTTAGAGATGAGAAAGTGCTACCTGCTACTGAGCCACATTCAGAAAACATGCTGCTACCCAACAATTTCTTGCCAGGCCACATACCAACACATGGCAACAATTCTGCACAACTCAAAACCTTCATATTTTGAATTACAAACCAACTCATTATTGAGATTTCCATCTTGCCCTCTCTTTCTGCCACTAGTTTTTCAACATGTAAACTAAAGTATTTCCATTCACAACATTGACAAAACAACTCTGTGCTCCTCCAGAAAAAGACTGCAGAACTGACACAACTAACAGCTCATATAACTCTTTACTAAATCCTTGCACCCAACTGAACAATTAAGAGCAGATTTAAAGAAACCATCATACAGTGAAATACCACTGTATAAAAGGTATGAACGACCGGCAAAGTGGTAAGAGTTATCAACTACACCAACCGTTGCTATGCCCCCACCATCTCATGATAATAAATTAAGAACAAGGTGACATTTCTCAAATTAAGTGAGAAGTTCTGCTGATTTTCCTTACTTCCAGCTCCTGACCACAACAAGCAGGAATCTGATGGACTCAAATCTACGAAAAATAGTACATTACAGAAATATACAACTGCCCACCAACAGCCAGTTAGAATTGCCACACCATAGGTTATTGATAGATTGCCCTTTGCTACCCACTAGAATAATATCTAGTGGCAACCATAACCCTGACAATAGTTTCATACTTGGCAGAACTTAACCTCCCATGCAAAAATCAATGTATGACCTTGGCAGTGAAGAAAGGAATAAAAACATACATTAGATAAATACAGTATTATTTTTATATGATAATCTTATCACCCTCAAAGAGAGCAATGGAGATGGAGAGCTAATCTAGAAGTAGTGAAGTAAGGTCATTCTGCAGGGAGCCAGTCTGAGCCACTGATCTGAAGTGTAAGGAGTGTTCATGTGCCCCTCCGAAATTTTTCTCTGCAGAGAATTGTTAAAGTCCTAGTGACAGCTACAATTGTTTGCAGAGTACATATGACAAGAACATTGTCAGAACATGGAATACATGTATTCTCTATACTTCTGCCTCCATTCTGAATTCCAAGAAACAAACACACATGTATTAAGGAATGCCTGAATTCATCCTTTGTATTCTAAAATAACCTACCACACTCTTTCTCCCTAAAATTCTTTAGGAGGGGAAAAAAATGAATAAATCCTGGAATGGTATAACTAACATTTCTAGATGTCTATATTAGACATGCAGGCTGAAAAGCATCAGGATAGATATACTAAAAAAGCCAGAATTCTAACAAATTTCCTACTTGAACTCAAACCACTAGAAAGTTCACAATCAGAACCAAGGACAAGAAGACTCTGATTTTCCAAAGTATATCTGTATATGTGGTTAGCTTGACAAACGAGTCAAGGTCCTTGGTATATCCCGCTTTTGACCATTCTCCATCCACTACAAATTGGTCTGAACTCTGAGACTGTAAGTCATATGGTTTGGATTTAATCAAAACTGTGAGAAATTTTGTTTCAGTAGAACATCACAAGTGTAAGAATTTTTCCTGAATTAAAGACCAGACTCAAGATGTACCTAAGATTGCTGAGGATAAAAAAGTTTCAGCAGATACTCCTCGATGCAATTCCCCGTGTTCTGAAGTTGTTTTAGTCTAGAAGCATATCAAGCAGAAGAGTCCATTCAGTCTCAGTGGTCTTCCACACCCCCAGTTCACACCAGAAGTTTATGGCTGTCAGTGTGTGTTTTACTTCATTAGAATAAATGATTATGTACTTAAAACCTGGCACTCTACATCCAATATGAAGTCCCCAAAAGCTCCTTCTTCTCAGGATGAACATATAGCTTTTTATCTAGCCCCATGAATTCATTGGTTAGCAAAGTGTTATTTATAGCAATAACCTGGGCAACTTCTTGAAAAGAGAGTCAAGTTTACACCTGTAGCACCAGAGCAGTTGGGAAGAAAAACAAACAAACAAACAAAACAAACAAACAAACAATCCCCCAAAAAAAGACAAAAATCAAACAAACAAACAAACCACCCACATTTAACTGTCTAAATTATGTGAGTTCTACCCATGCTAAGAAATTGCTGTATGAGGCTTTCTCTCAGAAAGGGAAATATGAGTTGAAAATAGAAAGCAATTCTGGATGTGGTGTGGGGCAGAACAACGGGCTGCTGGATGTTTTGTGTTTTGTTTTTAATATATTCAGGGGTTTGACACTCAAATAAAATCTCAGAAAAAACTGCAAGGCAGCTTGATGATAATGGCAAACCCCTTCCCTTGCTCCAGGAGACACAGAGAAGGAAAAAACCCCAACCAAAGGTGAAAAAAAAATGAGGCTCGAATATATAAAGGCATATAGGTATCAAAAGCTGGAAACAATAACCCATCTGTATAAGGGAAAACATTAGCTGAAGGAATCTATTAAAGCAAAGCCTTCTTTTAGCTCCTTGAATAGTGTAAATATTACATGAAAAAACAGGCGTCAGCTTGTGGGCTTTATAAGGGGCCATATCATTCTTCACTGGAGTAACAACTATGTAACTGCTGTGCAAACAGGATCTTGATACTATACAAGCCTGCAATATAGCCAAGGTATTATATAGGATTTGACACTAATTTGGACAGGCTCCATGACTTGGTGGAAAGTGGAACTTATGACTTCATCCGAAATAGGACTTTATGGAGTTCTGCAAATATTTGGACCATCTAAACCAATCAGAATGAAACAAAATAAAGCAAAGAATTGTGTGCACAGCTCAGCTGATCCCAAAAGCCTTTTTGCAAATCCTGGGAGACTTGATCCATCAGGTAAGCTGTTTCTAGAGAGCAGAGACTTCTAGTGGATGCCATGTCAGTGGGACAAGCATTTGCAATACAAAGACTGCCACAACAGACTTAAGCAAGCGTTATAGACTACTGCCTTTGCTGCAAAACTTCCCAAAAAGAAATATCAAACACTAGTGTTTCAAAAAGCACGTGGAAATGCCAGATATTCATGGTTGAGTGGGCAATGAAAGTCACTGTTTATATGGTGAGTGTTTCTTTCAGGGTGGTTTCAGTCTTGAAAGAAACAGTATAGGAAAAGCATGTACAGTCAGTGCCTGCATTGAAGCTCTTTTGGAGGGAGCACTGGGTTTCAGTTTCCAGTGATGACACATTGCTGTTTTACTCTGCAGCAAAAAGACTCCAAAAATGATGAGCAGTTCTCTAGAACATGTCCTGAAAATCTGAGCATGTCAAAGCGTTAATAAATACATCCACAAAATTAGCAACTTTACAAGGCTTCTTTCCTACAGATGAAGAGACAGAGGCATACATACTGACATGACAATTAAAACTCATTCAGGAAAACAAACGCTGATCTGACACTGACTCCAGAACACTCCCATTTCCACCATCATTTATAGCAGGGTGCTTTTATCCAATGTAGACAATTACCAACCCCCTTGGATCAGCAGATGCTTGCCATCCCTGGGTGTCCAACCACTGCACGGACTTTGCCACTACCTGCACACATGCCCATGTGTGTGAGGGCTGATGAGTCACAAAGCCGTTCTAACATGCAAACTATAAAATAACTCTTTCTCCTTGAGCACATGAATCAAGAAATGCATCATATATTATGGCTACCATAGGGAAGGCATGGATACTATTGGGATGATATCTATTCATTAGCAACATGACTTCCTTCTCAAACCTGTCTCTTCAGAAGAGCCAACAGCTGACCTTTCTGTTTTACACTGTTTAGAACAGAATGGGGACAAGCCACACAACTGACGTTGGAAAATGTGAGTTTAAAATCTTTAAGGGACAAGAAGCCAAGATATTGTTCACTGAGCTTCTCTCTATATCAATAAATACTGTGCAAACACAGATGAAGAATAGGAAATGAGGCTACTAAAATAAAAATTCCTGTTCAAGCTTGTTCACTGCATCATGTCCAGACACTGCATGCTCCAGTTTATACATAGGTCACAAAGAACTGCATTTCCTTGCAAAAGGAAGTTTAGTGTGGTTCCTCCTACCAACAGTGATCACATATCATTCTAGTACAACACAGAGCTGAAAGACAGGCTATTTCACTTGGCCTGAAGGGTCAGCATCATCACATACAGTTCAGAAAATCATAAATCATGGAGTTCAAGTCATTGCAAGAAACTTATATCACTTAGGAAAAGTTAAACATGTTATTTTTAAATGTACATGTACAAGCTCCTGTAGCTATTTGTTTTTCATATTTCCCATCAAAAAGCAATGGCAATGGGAATCTTGATTACAAATAGCTGGGAATTTGTCCAGGGTTTTTTGTGGTTTGTTTGCTTGTTTTGTTTTTGTTTTTGTTTTTGTTTTTTTTTTTTTGTTTTGTTT